>OZ025292.1:386533880-386934985 GCA_964019185.1 Maratus speculifer
CGGAGTACGCTTTACTATATCAGCAAGATCTGGATATTTTTAAAACTTCGTTATCGTACGAACGCACCTCATTTGCTACGTTCACGTGCAATTTCCAACTTGTTCTGCTTTAAAAGATGATATTTCATACGACGTCTTTTTTGGATTCGTCGTTTTTCCATATTTGATAGTATGCGTCTACTCGTTTTGTACCTTTTTTTTTTTTTTGTAACTTTCTTCTTTATTATCAGCGACATTTGGATTTCCTATTTAAATAAAAATTCTTCTAAATACAAAGAATTTTGTTAAAATAAATAAAGAAATGAAATGCGGAATCTATTGGTCAAAGCACAACATTTTTCCTATTAAATTAATAAAAATCAGTAAAAACATATTTTTTATGATAATAAAAAGGTGACTTATGTAATAACAGAGTCATATATTATGTATGTTATGGATTAAGTATGAATATTTCTCCACCATTTATAAATAATAATAATAATAAAATAATATGCGGACAGACCAAAGTCTATATTTGACTGAAAACAACAACCATTTTCTAAATGCTTTAAAAAAAATGGCCAATGAAAAGTGATGTTTCAAAAGTATTATGAAATTAGTTAAAAACCATTTATTTTAAACTAAATGGATAAAAAATTTATATTTTTAATGAAATAAATGGGATTTGAAAAATTATTGTAAATTTATCACCATTTATGTATCAATATTGCAATCAGTACTTTTTGTACCCAAAAAATGGTCGTTGCTTTTTTTAAGGTTAAAAAGTAGATTACGAAATATTCCTATACAGAGACGCCAAGCCCCCGCTTATTGCGTAGTAGAATTTTCTTATAGGAAAAGTTATTTTTTAAATCCGCAGAATGTTCCAATTTAATAAAACATTTTCTGTATTAAAATACCGGTATCCAAAATGCCGGAGACTTGGCAGCTCTGCCTATAACATTTTAATTAATCACGGTACTTTTTTTAATCGGATTCAAATTTAGTGAAGACAACGCTTTTTGGCCAAAAGCAGCTTTTTTCCACATATGTAACTATGATACAATTCCTTGATGCTGAAATAAAATGTTTTGACTTATGCTATTATTGCTTCCTTTTATTTATTTATTTGAATTTTAAATAAGATGACTCAAAATCGTATTTTATAAATGTACGGAAAAAATGCATTTCGAGAGAAGGCGAAAAAAACAATATTTGGCGATTTATTAATTGCGTTTGGCTAATACTCTTCACAATACTTCGCTGTTATTTGGACTTAGGCGCTTTTATAAAAAGTTTGACGTAATTTGGGCTTAAGAAAGTGAGTTTTTTACTGAATAATACAAATAAATGAAAAATGAATACTAAGAAATACTAATAAAAGAAAAATGAAGCATTATATTGATCTATTTACATTTAAAAATGCATCTGCTAGCACTAATTAGATAATTTATGTGTATCATAATAGGAGATAAATAGCTTTTGATTCTGTATTTTCCATGCTATAAAGCATTAACGTTTGTGTGTTTTTCGTTATCATCTAGACACACGGCAGTGTGTCAGCCAAGTTCAAAAAGTAAAAGTCGACACACCGGCCGTGGGTTATATTATCCGAACCATTTCGGGCCACTTTTGACCCCTCAATAACTTAAATTCTATTTGACCAACACAATTGCAATTTTTTGTGTCGTGTAAGACCATCTTCTAATTTCCTAATCCTATAAATTTTTAAAAAAATCTTTTACCGTTCACGAGAAATTGACGTCTGAAAACCACTGTTTTTCCCACTGACTCACTGACTCACTCATAGAAATGTTTGACTACTTCCAGGTGACTTAGGAAATTGAAATTTGGTGTGGAGGTAGGTTATTGGATCTATAAATAGGAAAAATTCAGAAATCACCATTAATTAAACATTAATGGTTGTTAGAAGATAAATTATTGGATTACAATGGCGGTTTATGAGAATTTCACAAAATACCAGAAATAGTGCCAAGTTGGCGTCACTTTTGGCGAGTATCGGGACTAATCTCTGAAACTACCGAACCGATTTCAAAAGTAATGGAACCAAAATGATGGTATTCGCCCTGGTTCAAACGCAGACTATATCTTATGTCTGTGCCACTAACCAAAAGAGGGTTCAGAAGCAAAAAACACTCTAAAAATGGGAGTTTTGTTTTAGTGAAGGGCCTAGAAGCAAAAAATTTGTCATGTTAATTATTTATAAGATATGAATGATCACTAATGACATTTGCTAAAAAATACTAAATTTTAAAGGGGTGGAAATTCGCGAAGAGCATTCTGAAAACGTTCTGAATAGCGATTTTAAAACAATCTCAGCAAACAACAAACCGATTTTAAAAGTAATGATATCAAAATGATGATGATAGTCCTTGCTCCAACATAGGCTATATCTTATGTCGATGCCACTAACCCAAAGGGGGTAAAAGAACAAAAACGTTCTAAAGATGCGATGTCTGTATGTTAAGGGACTAGAATTATAAAGTTTGGCATTTTAGAGTTCACGGGAATTTCGCGAAATATCAGAAATGGTGCCAAGTTGGCATCTTTTTTGGCGAGTATCGGAGCTAATTTCTGAAACTATGAACCGATTCCAAAATTAATAGTACCAAAATGATGGTATTCACCCCGGTTCAAGTATATGCTATATTTTATATATATACCATTAACCATAAGAGAGTGAAGAAGCAAAAAACATTCTAAAAATGAGATTTTTGTTTTACTAATAAGCATAGAAGCACAAAATTCGGCATGTTACTTATTTATAAGATAAAAATGACCTCTAAGGGCATTTGCTAAAAAATAAAGAATTCAAAAAGGGTGAAAATACACGAAAAGCATTCTAAAACAGTTCTAAATTGGGATTTTTAAGCAATCTCAGCAAACAACCATCTGATCTTAAAAGTAATGATCTTAAAATGATGGTGACATTCCTTGCTCCAATATAGGCTATATCTTATGTCAATGCCACTAATCTAAAAGAATTAAAAGAGCAAAAAAAATTCTAAAAATGCGATGTCTGTATGTTAAGGGCTTAGAAACATCAAATTTGGCATGTTCATTACTTATAAGATATAAATGATCACTAAGAACATTTGTTAACAAATACAAAATTTAAAAGGGGTAAAAATGTGCGAAAAGTGTTCTATAAACGTTCTAAATAGCAATATCAGCAATATTGGAAAGTTAGCGAACCGATTAAAAAAAAAAAAAAAAAGAAAAAAAAAAGTCAAAATGATGGTGGCAGTCCTTGCTCTAACAACAGTATTGGATAAATTGCCAGATTACAATGGGAGTCTATGGGAATTTGGCGAAATACCAGAAATAGCGCCAAGTTAGTATCACTTTTGGTGGGTAATTTTTGTCGTCAATTTGGCGATATATCGCCAAGTTGGAGACAAACTTTTTTGGTCGTCGAGATAATCAAGTAGTACCCAATCACATAAAAGAAACATCCTTATTAGTGGAATTTAATGGAACATAAGCAATCCTAATGTTAAAAGTTTTAAATTTGATTCAAAGAAACAGTGAATAAACGCAGGAAAAAGCTGTAAGATTAATTAATATTAAATAAAACTAATTTAATATTAAGCCAATTTATTTCAAAAAGGAAACAAATACCGACTTATTTGACAAAAAAATAATGATATCCTATCAAAAACATGAATGTGAAAAAATGCCAAGTTCGTTAAAGATTTCGCTAATAAAAGAAGTGATTTGACAAAAAATAATGATATCCTATCAAAAACATGAATGTGAAAGAATGCCAAGTTTGTAAAAGGTTTCGCTAATGAAAGAAGTGAGATCTAACTGCAAACCAAGTTCTTTCGAAGCTCCTTAAATCATAGCTCCTGTCATGCATAATATTCTTCAATTGCTTAAAATGAGTTGTTATGTTACTTGTTATTCAATAGAGCGACTTGGCAAGTTTTCAGCCCCTAACTTTAATGTTTGAGTAAGTACTTAATGTTTGAGTACCTAACTTTAATGTTTGAGTAAAATTTAATCTAGAATCTGATTGGGAAAGATCTAGTCATTCAAATGTTCGAATAACTACATTGAAGTTAAGGTATCGATAAATTAATTAAGTGATCAACTTTAAGTTCTGATCAATTAAATAGAGAAATTTGAATAACAGAAAACTTGTAAGTCGTTCTATTGAATAACAAGTAACATACCAACTCATTTTAAGCAATTGAAGGATATTATGCATGACAGGAGCTATGATTTAAGGAGCTTCGAAAGAACTTGGTTTGTAGTTAGATCTCACTTCTTTCATTAGCGAAACCTTTTACAAACTTGGCATTCTTTCACATTCATGTTTTTGATAGGATTGGGAGTACCTAGCCGATTTAAAAAAATAATGTGGGCAAAAAATTTTGGTAAACATCTTTGCTGCAAAATATACTATATTTTGCGTAGGAACAATAATCACCATCAATGCACGAGCAAAAAAGTTCTAAAATTGAGAATTCTTTGATGTTGATATGACTAAAAATTTAAATTTTTTTTTTTTTTTTTTTTTTTTTTTTTTGGTGGCAACTTTTAAGATATAATATTCTCGTTATGAACGATTTCTAAATCATTCGACAATTTAATTTCACAAATTAAACATTTTTTTTTTCTAGAAAAAGTTTTAAACCCAATTTATTGAGAATATTGCAATTTCTAGGATACTGTTGGTGTCAGAAACTATAACTTTGGAATCACAGTAACTTATAAGATGTAAGTGCTCGTTTAGGACAAATTTTTAAAAAAGAATTCCTTAACTCTTATCGACAACTTCATTGCATCCGTGGAAAACAGTTATTCAACATTATAAACTATTCGGACAGATTTCACACCATATAAAATACACTCCATTCTCTTCAAACATAATAGTTTATGTTATTTATAGTTTCTCAAATCGGTGCGAAGCTTCTGTTTATGCTCATGACATCATTTCAAAGAGTTATACTTCCAATATAGGAAAATTTGGTATTTTATTTTCTGTATTACTTTTAACATTTTGCATATTTCCAATTTTAATGCCATGCATGGTTTGCTTTTCTTTTATAAAAATAGTATATGCAACTTTATATATAAGATTTTGCAATTCTGTGATTCAATATGCTTATTTTCATCATATTTTATCACAATGAATGACCAATTAAAGGTAACATCTCATTTTCTTTACTTATCGCAAGTTATTAAATGTGCATTCCCAGCAATATCGCTCAGACTAATCCCTCTGAGGGAAGTCCTATATAAATAAAAATAATTGATTTAGTTTGATTATGAGATATTTAGATATTGACGACTATTATTATGACACTATATTATATAACAATATTATTGTAACAAAACTATTTAACTCAAGAAATAGAATCTTCACAAGAATTAGATTAAATCAAAATTCTTTGTAGCCTTTCCTTTCACAAAAATGGAAATAAAAGCTTCCCCTCTCAACTACATATGTAGTATTATAAAGAATTGCTTATTATTATTGCACAAATTTAACAGTAACAGAACTTTTTATGCTGCAGAGATATTAGAAAAGTTTGAACTTTTTTTCATTTACCAAAGAATTAAAAAGAATGTTAGTAAAATATATTGTGAGATATTTATTCATATGTTTAATAAGTGAGCAGTGGTGAAATGTGGATTTTTTTTTTTTTTTTTAAGGTTTTGGACACTTTAGTACAGTTTTGGACAGTAAAACCCACATGTCCTGTCCAAAACCGGTTTTGGGCGTCCAAAACCCCAACCCTGATTTTGGCTTTTTACCATGAACTCTTTATTTGGATTATGTTTTCAAGAAATAGTTTTTTTTTTCCTACAAAATATAGTCATCAATTTTAATTCCACATGCATTTCAAATAAATTATACCATTTTTACCTCTGGATGCAAAGAGATTTTAAGGACATTGCTGTATCTTAAATCTTTCACTTTTGCCATATGCTCACTAATTGTACCAGTAATAGTTGGCTAGTACTTTTTTTTTTTTTTTTTGAATTTATGATTAAAGTTTATAAGGTGTCAAGAAAGATTGAAACATTATAGCCAATTACTTTAAAAATATAGGACAAAATTAGCACTCGCCACTTAGTCGAGTAATACTGCAAATTTAGCATCTGACTTAACTGCTACCAAGCAGACTTCCTCCACCTCACCAACACATTGGCACTCTCTGATTTTGCCTTAATAAGACATCCGGAGTTTTGAAATCTCAGCCAAAGCAAACAATATTTATATTTATCTGTATACTCGCCAAACTTAATAATTATCACCAATTTTAAGTAAGAATAAAATATCCAAGAAAGATGAAATTATTTTTTAATTTAAAATAAAAAAATACAATTTCCTTGTTTGTTTTATACAATGCATTAATATACACTTAAATATAGTTTACCACTTATAATTTTATCTGCAGTATTAATCACCAATTCATATTTTTACATTCAGTGGAATGACAGTTTTATTTTTAATCAAATATGTGTAACTTTGTAACTCACTAGCCACTAAATAAATTAAAAAAAAAAAAAACCATTTTGACCTATTTTTAAAAAGTGGCTACTAACTTTTAAAAAGTGGCCACTAATGAAACTGGGTCTACTGGCCACTGGCTACTAATCGAATTTCCCAGTTTTCACCTATAGGCATTCGGTATTCGGCCAAAATCACTATTCGGTGCATCCCTAATATATATATAATACCATTAAAAGTAGACAAGATTCACCAATAGATTTTATCAATAAAACAATAAACCAAAACGAAGAATTTGAATAGAATTGAATTATAATTAAAAAAAAATAGTGAAATGAGTATATCTGAATAAATAAATAAATAAAATAAAATGAATGCAAAGGTAATTTGTAGTCCACAGAGCAGGCCCCAAATGCTCTGGAACTACAAATGAAGTGTGCGGTTTCATCCACGTATTAGCCATGAAATAGCAAAATAATGCGTAATTGGGGCTACCAGCACACAAAAACCAAATTATTAAACAAGGAACATAGAAATAAATAGTTGAAAAAATGAAAATATATATATATTAAAACAATAGCGTGCAGCAAATAGTGTCAGTAACAAGAGTACAAACTAACCCTATTTATGCACGTGGAAATGATAAACATTACATTCGTATATAATTTGGATAAAAAGTAAGAAAACAAAATATTGAGAGAAAAAAAAAAGGGAAACTTATCTGATTATCACCATTAATGTAGAGGACAGTGCTATAAAATTGTTAATAAATTATAAATGCAGGAAGCAATAGTTTACTATACAAGCTAAAACAGTAACACGTAGAAAAACCAGTTTGTTAGTAATGCAAGCAACGGATCTTAGCAAGATCAGCAGGGTTGCTCTTTTTAAATTAAGAATGCCATGCGCGCCAAATGGCGAGATAAATGATTTGAATAAGAAGAAAAAAAAAACTTGCTATGATTTATCCATAACGAACAAAAAAGATAAATCTGAATGGAAATATAATTGAACCGGAGAAAATAATTAATGATCGATATTTACATAAAATTAAATTAATAAAATAATTAAAATTAGAATTAAGTTATAACATTCATAATAACTTATAACTTAAAATACCATTTTGTTACTTTAATCAGTAACATTTATGGTGACTTTACATAGTATAAACTCATTATCTTAATATAGGATAATAAAAATTAAAAAAATAATGAAATAAAATAAAATAAAAAAAGAAAAAAGACGTGTGGCACTCGGGGACTGCCGCGGTAAAGCTATTGCATAGCATTTTTTATCAATTTATGCAATCATAATTATTTATTTGCTTTTTATTTATGCAGTTTTTTGTCTTTGATATTAATTCAAGTTATACTTTTTGAGCGTGATGACTGATAACAAAACATTTTTTTTCTTTTATTGAATAAATGAGAAATTAATATCGTTTAAAATATTTCAATTATCTTACAATACATGTAGGTTAATCAGGAATTTTTATCATTGAAACTATACGTTTATCGTAGCAGAAATAAAAAACATAAGTTTGAGACTTGATATTCTCAAAATATCTGAAAAATACCGCTTTAATGCCTGCCGAAGTCTACCGAAGGATACCTTGCCGAAGTCTGCCAAACTCAAGCGACGATAGCCGGAGTGTTAGGTTTTTTCTCGTTACGGAATTTCTAGATTCTTTCGCCGCGCTGAAAGTCCGCGATAAAAGATATGCAATACCTTAATAAATTACCAAACAAAATTTGGCCGCACTACGAAAATTATATCGCGAGTTATAAGCATTATAAATTTTCCGATCCTCACCGTGGGGGTTTCCTGTGACCAAAAATTAACATTGTCTCATTAAAAATTACCAAACGAAATTTGGCCGCGCTACGAAAATTAGATCGCGAGTTATAAGCATTTTAAATTTTGCGCCCTTCACCGTGGGGGGGGGGGGTCTCCTGTCACCAAAAGTATCACTGTCTCATAATAAATTATCAAACAAAATTTGGCAGCGCTACGAAAATTAGATCGCGAGTTATAAGCATTTTAAAGTTTTCGACCCTCACGGTGGGGGGGTCTCCTGTCACCAACAGTAACACTGTCTCATGATAAATTACCAAACAAAATTTGGCCGCGATACAAAAATTAGATCACGAGTTATAAGCATTTTTAATTTTTCGACCCTCACCGTCGGGGGGGGGGGGGGGGGGGTCCTCCTGTCACCAAAAGTAACACCGTCTCATAATAAATTACGAAACAAAATTTGGCCGCCCTACGAAAATTAGATCGCGTGTTATAAGCATTTTAAATTTTTCGACCCTCACCGTGAGGGGGGGGGGGGTCTCCTGTCACCAAAAGTATCACTGTCTCATAATAAATTATCAAACAAAATTTGGCAGCGCTACGAAAATTAGATCGCGAGTTATAAGCATTTTAAATTTTTCGACCCTCACCGTGAGGGGGGGGGGGGGTCTCCTGTCACCAAAAGTAACACTGTCTCATAATAAATTACCAAACAAATTTTGGCCGCACTACGAAAATTAGACCGTGAGTTATAAGCATTTTAAAATTTTCAACCCTCACCATGGGGGGTCTTCTGTCACCAAAAATTAACACTCTCTCATAATAAATTACCAAACAAAATTTGGCCACGATAAGAAAATTAGATCGCTAGTTATAAGCATTTTAAATTTTCCGACCCTCACCGTGGGGGGTCTCCTGTCATTAAAAGTAACGCTGTCTCATAATAAATTTCCAAACAAAATTTGGCCGCGCTACAAAAATTGATCGCGAGTTATAAACATTTTAAATTTTTCGACCCTCACAGTGGGTTGTCTCCTGTCACCAAAAATTAACTCTTTCTCATAATAAATTACCGAACAAAATATGGCCGCGCTACGAAAGTTAGATCACGAGTTATATGCTTTTTAACTTTTTGACCCTCACCGTGGGGGGTCTCCTGTCACCAAAAATTAACACTCTCTCATAATAAATTACCAAACAAAATTTGGCCGCGATACGAAATTTAGATCGCGCGTTATAAGCATTTTAAATTTTTCGACCCTCACGCTGGGGGGTCTCCTGTCACCAAAAGTAACACTGTCTCATAATAAATTACCGAACAAAATATGGCCGCGCTACGAAAGTTAGATCACGAGTTATATGCTTTTTAACTTTTTGACCCTCACCGTGGGGGGTCTCCTGTCACCAAAAATTAACATTCTCTCATAATAAATTACCAAACAAAATTTGGCCGCGATACGAAATTTAGATCGCGAGTTATAAGCATTTTAACTTTTTCGACCCTCACCGTGGGGGGGTCTCCTGTCACCAAAATTTAACACAGTTTCATAAAAAATCATTAAACAAAATTTGGCCGCGCTACGAAAATTGATCGCGAGTTATAAGCATTTTAAATTTTTTGACCCTCACCATGGGGGGTCTCCTGTCACGAAAAATTAACACTCTCTCATAATAAATTACCAAACAAAATTTGGCCGCGATACGAAAATTAGATCGCGAGTTATAAGCATTTTAAATTTTTAGCCCTCACCTTGGGGGGTGTCCTGTCACCAACAGTAACACTGTCTCATGATAAATTACCAAACAAAATTTTGCCACTCTACGAAAATTGATCGCGAGTTATAAGCATTTTAAATTTTTCGACCCTCACCGTGGGGGGGTCTCCTGTCACCAAAAATTAACAATCTCTCATAATAAATTACCGAACAAATTTTGGCCGTGATACGAAAATTAGATTGCGAGTTAAAAGCATTTTAAATAATTCGACCCTCATCTTGGGAGGGGGGGGGGGTTTCCTGTCATTAAAAATTAAAACTGTCTCATAATATATTACCAAACAAAATATGGCCGCGCTACGAAAATTAGATCGCGAGTTTTAAGCATTTAATTTTTTCGACCCTCACCGTGGGGGTCTCTTGTCACCAAAAATTAACACTGTCTCATAATAAATTACCAAACAAAATTTGGCCGCGCTACGAAAACTAGATCGCGAGTTATAAGCATTTAAAATTTTTCGATCCTCACCGTTGGGCGGGTCTCCAATCACCAAAAGCTACATTATCCTACCTTGTTTTATCTTAAGATGATTTTTTTCTATACATATTCTATCAGGAATTTTTATCATTGAAACTATAGATTTATGGTAACTGAAATAAGAAACATAAGTTTGAGATTTGATATCCTCTAAATATCTGAAAAATACCGCGTCAATGTCTACCGAAGTCTACCGAAGGATACCATGCCGAAGTCTGCCGAGCTGAAACGAAGTTAGCCGAGTGTTAGGTTTTTTCGTTACCGATGTGTTAGGATTTTTCGCGTTACGGAATTCTTGGATTCGGTCGCCTCGCTCAAAGCCCGTGATAAAATCTATGCAATAGCTTAATAAAAATAAAAAAATTAATTAATTAATTAATAAAAATTAAATATATATATATATAAATAAAATAAAAAAATAAATAATTATTTAAAAAATAAGTAAATAAATAAATAAATGATAATAATAGTAATAATATTATTAATAATAATACCAAAAATTATATCAATAACATTTAAAATTAATTTGATAATTAAAATATAGATATTTAACTATAGATATAAATAGACAAATATCCATATATTGGTGTCAATTAAACTATTTAAAAATTATGTTAAAATAATGTAAAAATAAATAACCCACTCTGAATATTTTTTTTTTTTTTTTTTAATTAACCTTTGCGTGTTTATCCAGACAACACCACCCTCCCCCGTACTCTAACATCTACCCTCCCAACCGACCTATTTATATATTTTTTATTACTTTTATAACATTTTTAATTTTTAATTTTTTTTTATGTTTTATAATTTTTTATACATTTTTTACGCAAAGAATTAATTATAAGATCATGTAATCTCTAATTATAAATTAAAGAATATATGAATTTTTTAGGATAACCATTATTTATAGCATCATAAACAAGCTTTTTAATATTAGTATTAATTAAATGGGAAGAACATAGACATTTTATTCTATATAAATGGTTAAGTATTATATTACGATATACAGAATTATGAAGACAAGATTTAAAATTAGTAAAAGTATTGACTTTAAAATTAAATTCTTTCCTTTTGGCATAAATATCAGTTATAAATTTGTTCTCTTTTAATATAATTTTAATATCTAAGAAATTGATTGTATTATTAAAAAATAGGTTTTTTGAAAGTTCTAGATTAGAAGGATAATCAACAGGGAATTGAGATATACAGGTGTTATCAGTATCAATTAATATTACATCATCTATATATCTGTATAAATGTATTTTATTATTTAAATAATGACGCTCATAGAAATATAAGTCAGATAATACACTAGATGTACTACCACCTTGTGGTATACCAACATTTTGAATATATATATTGTTATCATGCATGATAAAATTATTATAGATAATGAAATTGGTTAAGGTATGAAAATAATCAGAATCGATATTATGTGATATATCCAACTCGTGTTGATATTTTTTAAAAAGCTCATTAATGATATTATGTAAATCCGATAAATCGATATTATTAAATAAATCTTTAAAATCATATGTAGTGATATTTTTTATACATTTAAGATTTTTCATAATATGGACCAGTTCATAACTATTTTTTATGCAATGAGTATTATCACTTTTTTTTGTAATGTTATATATTTGATTAAGAATTACTAATAGAAGTTTGTTAGCAGCATTATTATAAGTATTGCAACCAATTGTAACAGTACTGAATTTAACAGGATGCTTATGAAATTTGGGTATAAGGACTAGATAAGGATATTTAAAGTTTGTAGAGTTAATGTCTAATAATTTATAGAATCCTTTAATTTTTCGATTATTGGCAAGTAAGTTATCATTAATTTTTTGGAATGTGTTATTACTAGATATACTAGATGCAAGCAGTTGATGATAATAAGATTTACAAATAATTGCATAATTATTTGGAGATTTATCAACATAAGTTATTACAAAGTTTTGTTGTAATTTATTGATTTGCTTAATCAGATGCTGTGTATTTACATATTCTAGGTGTGAAATATTATATTTTAAGGACCAGGTTAATTTATCGATAACTAATAGTTTCCATTGATTGAAATATTCAATGGGCTTATTATAATAAATTGCAATTTTATAAATAAATATATCTATATCATAGGTAAATTGTTTTATGATAGATTTAATGTTTAATTTGGATGGAATTCTGTACTTGGTCCCATAACCCATAATTCTTCTAAGTTGTAAATCATCTACTAGATTAAGATTACCACTAATAATATGTCCATGATCCTTATTTATATATTTTTGTAGAGAGGGGTCATTGCATTTACAGGGTAATGTACTAGCATCAAAAGATTTAGAGAAAGAATTATAGTTAAAAATCGTTCGACCGATAGATATGGGATACTTAAAGGTTTTAGAAATATGAATATTATTAATAGGAAATTGACAGTTTTTATCATTTAATATTTAATTATTTAATATTGATTTTATTAAATATTGGATTAGAAAAAGTAATTACCATTTGAGAATTAGTTTGTAGATTTTTAGGTTTTTTTAGTAAATTTATATTATAAAGGTTGACACGAGTCATAATGAGATCATAAAAAACATCTGAAAAATGTTTAGAGTAAGATTTACTGAGAAAAATATTTAAATATTGTACTATATGTTTCTTTTTTATTCCAAAAATATATTTACGTATTAGAAACCAATTGTAATTTTTTAAATAATTATGATGCAGATTATTTATTTGTTGAATTATAATGTTTTCAGGAGTAATACTAGAAGATGAACCTTTTCCTCTTTTGTTACGTGTAGTTTTACGATTTAAAAGATGATTTAAACTATGATAAATGGGAGAAAAATCTGTAGTATCATATATAGATGAAAAAACTTTAACAGATCTTTTAAAAACCTCACTGTTAAGACCATAAGGATAAATTGTATTATAATATTTCATATATGAAGACTCTAAATATAGACGCTCAGATTTATTTTTCTGAATTTGTATTATTTCAATAATAGTATTTTTAAATTTATGTTTATGAAAATGCTGTATTTCAGCGGTAGACTGTATATTTTTTGCAAAATTTTTATCAGAATCTGACCGATGTTGATTCATGAGTATATGAAGAGGACCAGAAGTTTCACCAATATATTTCAAATTGCAAATGTTACACTTTATACTATAAATAACATTAAAAGCCCTACAAAAAATAGAAATATGAGGATCTGATACGATTTGTGACTGAGAAGCAGATGGATAATATATATATATATAAATACTTTTATAAATACATTCAAAGTTATTCAGACAATACCAATAAAAGAACCAATGAATATATATATATTTGTGAATCATTTTACTTATATTTTGTTTTTTATTATTAAATATGTTTTTCTAATATAAATTTATATTATGAGAACTTGTTATATTTTTAAATGCAGATAATTAATAGCTAATTGCACTTGCTAATAGCTAATTGCTGGTTTCATTAAATATTTGTTTTTAGTTTCATATTAGTAATACTACATCCATTATACCTTAATTATATTAATCATTAACAATTTATTATTATATATTTATAACATTGATTTAGTAAACATTGTTAAATATTAATAATTATAAAATGTTCATATATTTTTCATTTATACTATGCAATTAGTTTTATTCTTTTAAATAAAAAATAATATTTAGACTATATGCTAATTATAACTATATTCATATTATACAATTAGCTTATTTTAAATAAATAATAATAAATGTTTATACTGAACTGAATGCTAAATTAATCTTAAACATTTAGGATTTTCTTTAAATTGGTTTTTAAATTTGAAGTATTAATTACAAAATAACTAGTAAATCTGCAGATCAGGAGCCTCAACATCAGCTTTGCACATTTTTTTAAAACACATTTTGGGTAATATGCACCTGCCTGGAAACTGTAATTTAAAATTTTCAAATTACATAATTATTCACTATGCGCAGTAGCAGATGGAAGGCATGAGAGGAAGTGCTCTGTGGATTCAACTATTCGCATGGCAAAGAAGGGGTGTAGGCAGACACATGGAAGAGCCGCTTAAAGTGAATTTTCACGCCGCTTTTCTGGGATTTTATTTCTTTCGTGAATTTTATTTTGAAAGCAGAAAAAAAATTATGTTTGGATATAACAGGAAAAAAATCCCCTGTGTTTTCCAGGTTTTTTGAAAAATTCGCTGGATTTTCCCTGTTTTGAGAGGGTATTTTGAAATTCCCTGTGTTTTCCCGGTGGCGTGGCAATCCTGATTGGTTTTTCAGTAAAGATCGACGTTTTGGCTTAAAATTTTTAATTAGCTTTTTTGTAATTGTGTATTTTTATTTTTGTAATCTTCACTTGCACCCTGCATACAGATATTTTTTAAATTGTTTTCTTTGGAATTTAAATTATTTCGCTCGTTTTATTTATATGGAAATATTTTGTTGTAACCCGTTTTCTGATCTTTAACTACTTGAAAATTTCAAGAAATGTACAAAATGTAAGTACTATTTTTGTCATTATTTTTTTTTTATTTTCTGTTTATTCGTGCAAAGAAATGGTTTTCAAAATGATCACAATTTTTGTAATTTTTACATGCACCATGTATATAGATTTTTTTTTTTATTTTCTTTGAAATTTAAATTATTTTTCTCATTTTATTTATATGTATTTTTTTTTCTTTTGTAACCCTCTTTTTGTTCTTTCACAACTAAAAATAAATCTACAAAATGCAAGTACTATTCTTTTTTTAATTTTGAACTTATTCGTGCTAAAAAGTCCTTTTTTAAATGATTGCAATTCTGAATCAGCAATGTTATTCGTTTTTAAATATGGCGATCACTTAAACATTTTTAATTTTTTCTCCTGAAAAAAAACGGGGGGTTCAGGGTGGGGAGCCCACCTGATTAAGTGTAAATTAATCTTTTTTTTTTTTTTTTTTTTTTAATTTACAAAAATGCATTTTTTTAGGAGTTTTGAAAGTGATTGCTGTATTTGAAAACTGGTTTCTCACGTATTTTCAGTTTGGTGATCATTTTCGGAAATGGCTTTCTGGCACGAAAAAAGTCACCAAGTTTATGGTGCCGAACACTAACACAGCTGTTCCTTTATTTTTATTGCTTTACTATGAGTTAATCAATAAGTTTATTTTTTAAATCAATGCTTGCCAATGAAACTAATTTCTAATATTTAATTTATTTATACAATTATTTTTTATAAATTTACTATCAGACAATAAAATATTGAAATTTTTAAAATCAATTCTTGTTAATGAAACTAATTTCTAATATTTAATTTTATTTATTTATACAATTATTTTTATTTTTTTGGGGGGGTTATAAAATATTATCATTTTAGAAGAATTTTGTTAGTTGATTACATATTTATATTACTATTTATTAATATCACAATATATATTGGTGCATTTTAAAACATGAATATTAGTATCATATTAAAAGTATTTTTTTTTTTCAAATTATCTCCTAGACATTAAGCAAACAACATTTTAATATGTGTGCTTAATTTGTAAATAATAATGTGAGAAACTTATTATATGTTTTATATGCCTATATTTTTTAAAGTTTTCTACCTAAAAATTTTTAAATGTATCATTGTACAGGACTAAATTAAAATTTAACTAAGCAGTAAGAGGATTTCAAGTAAATAATTTTCAGAAAATTATAGTTTTTACAGATAAAATAGAATTACAAAGTAAGAATAGATTATTTTTTAATTTAAGGTGTAAAAAAAGGAGCTAAATAAAATCAAATTTGTTTATAGATGTGACTGGACATAGATCTGAATGAGATCATTTATCATTAGATCAGCTCCATAATTTTAAGATACATTAATTTTTTGAGAATAAAAGTAATTTTAAATCAGCTATTTACGAAAATATCTTTTTAAAACATGAAAAACAAAAGAGATATTTGAATAGCCTATGTGAAGTGAATAAGCATGATTAGACCTAACCTTGTGCATACATCATGAAGAAAAATCGCACAATAGAAGTTAAAACACAAGACAAGAGATCTTATGAACATAAAAATTACTTACTTCGACAGAAATTTCCACTTTTGAATCTGAATTAGTTGAATCTGTATTTGAAACTGGCTTTTCAGCTTCAATTTCAGGTTTATTATCGTCCATAATGAGGGGATGAAATTAAAATATTACTAATAAAGTAGTTTTATATCAGAATTAAAGTATAACAAATGACAAATAACAACAGAGAAAACTGATATTTGAGATCATAAATTGTTATTCTATTTTAACAAAATTAACTCGCATTCGCAAAACAGACAACACGGTAGTATCTAATTTACTACTACGAACATGAGAATTGCCAATTTCAGTAACAAATTAAGCAAAACAATTTTGTCGAAGTCGTTATCAGAGACCACGTTTGTTAATAAATTCAACAAATCAAATTACAATATGAAACGATATTACACTATACAACCAATTAAACTGCGCAATTTTAAAAGTAATGTTTGCTGCTTAGACGAAGACGAACTTCCGTAAGAATGCAATTTAAGTTCGTAATTTGTAATTGAAAAATGGCAACATGTTACTAAAAGATGTCTGCTAGTGGATCTTCTGAATCTTCTGAAGCTAAAATAGAAAATGATCTGCATTCCAGCGAAATCAAGAGCCGCTATGCTCTTTATTTATTTGGAAATAATAAGTAATTCATTATTTTGTGAGTTTTAAAATAACTTAAAACTTAATGATCATTAGAGCGAGTTTTAAAATTTTCCATAGTGTCTCTATTCTTATTGTTATGCAGTTAAAGCTCACTATTGAACAATTCTTAATTTACAGCAAATTGAAAGCTAATTAATTAGTACAAAATGAATATTTAAAATTTTTAAGAATTTTTCATAACTTAACCTCTTCGCTACTGGCGATTATTACAGTATTTTTAATTATTACTGAATTATTTCTTCTCTCGTTTGACTTCTGAGCGAGATTTTTGTTTTATTTTCATTAGCTCGAATCTTAGAATTCGAAACATATTATTCTTATATCGAAATTTCATTTATATTTGAGTATCATTAATAAAATGGGACAAAACTGATGTACCCATTTGGGTACTCAGGTACTTAAGAGGTTAAAATTAATTTTCATTATTTTTCTTACATTCAACTTACTTCAAAAAAAAAAAAAAAAAGTTTTCAAAGAAATTTTTGCATAAAAGACATTTTTAAAGTATTCTGCCTACCTCATCAAAAATCTCATTAGACTTTGTCGAGAAACCACAGTTTGTAAATATCATTTTCGAAAAGATAAAAAATGTCTGATATTTTGATAATATGGGGTAGATGTGCCAGTAAGGGATACGCTTAAAAAAATTATCTAAAAAATGATTTTTAATTAATAGTTATTATATTCCAGTTTTTTCAATATTATATTTATTTATTAGCAATATTTAATCATTCTCATAATCATATTTCCTAATATGAATTTAAATCTAAATAACAGAAGTGTATCAAAACACCCAAAATTCCTGTAATGGAACCCTAAAAATAAAAATAAGGGTACTTAAGTATTAACGCACTAATGCGCTAAGCAGAGAAGTTGCACTAGTGCGGCAATAAAGAGCAATCTTGTTGTTCACATGTGCACACAGTTATCATTTGAATTCCTTGTTTGCAGATTTTTTGTGCCATTTTTTAATGCTTTTTTTCGCTCATTTTTCATGCCATTTTTTGTGCACGTGTGAAGAACAAGATTGCATTTTAGTGGTGCATTCTTCTACTGCGGTGGCGTTAATACATAAGTACCAAAATAAGAAATTTTACTCAGTAGTCACTGGCAGGTAAGTTGATTTTTTGGTACTACAATAGAGTCTCAAAAATCCACACAGCTTGGAACCAGAGGTTGTGCACATTGTAGAGTTTTATAGATTTTGGATTAAATGATTTTTTTTTTTCAACTTGCCTTTTTTATTTTCAAGAAGATTATGGAACAATTCAATTTAAGCAAATCAAAACTTCAATTTCTTTTATTTACCTGCACAATATCATTTTAATACCAAAATTATTTTTTTGTTAAAATTTTTAAGCATTTCTTATATTGTCCTTATTTTTTGGTTGGTATATACCTGCTGCTCCAAAAATTTCAAAATTTTTACCTAAAACCAAACCCTCTTCAAAAAAAAAAAAAAAAAAAAAATCTGACATTTAGTGTAAGATTCAGTTTTAATGGGTTCATTATTGAAAAAATAGTTTCTTCATCTGTAATATGATTTTAAGATTTCATTTTTATTATTCATCCTTCAACATTTTTTGCTTTAAAAATTCTTGTGATTCTGGGTTGGAATTTTTAGCATAATTTAACAGCATTCAGATGCGTTATCTTGTGATAAGGTTAAATGAAAAATCTTTATCCGCATTTTGGTTAAATAAAGAGCCAGGCCATATTTTAAATCATGCATTAGTTAAATGTTTGCATGAAATATAAAATAAATTAATTCGCAATTTTCTTTAACAGTTACTAGATAACGTTATTACTAAAACTTTTCAGCGTTTGTTTACAACTTCTATAGATTTTTATTGTTTTAAATTTTCTCACAGATAAGTTGCTTTGAAATAAAAGTATTTTATTTATGTAATATTTTGTATTATTGTTAATTTCCTGTAAATTTATCTTAAAAATTATAGTACTTATGTATTAATGCCACCGCAGCAGAAGTTGTGTTAATGCGGCAATCAGGGCCGTATCTAAGAGGGTGCTATGGGCAGCTCAGCCCCCCCCCCCCTCCCCTGGAAAAAATTCCAATGTCACTAAATGGATTTCTGTTCCGAAAATTCAAATGAAATTCTGTTCAAAAATCTAATTTAGTTTCGAGACGCTTTCACAGTTTTGCTAAATTATTAAATTATATCCGAAATAAGTGTTTCAGCACTCCCTCATCCTATTTGTACATATGAAGCATTATGTTTAATATTGCACCAGTTATACAGTAGACTCCCTCAAATCCGCACAGATTGGGACCAGAGGTTTTGCGGATTTTAGAATTTTGCGGATTTCTGGTCATTGCTTTGTTTACATTTAAAAAAAAAAAATTTGAATGTAATTAATAATGAAATCAAAAGTTTAATGAATGCTTACAATATGCTAAAGTATTAAAATAAGTAATAAACTAAGATAATAAAAATTTAGATAGTTTTTAAAATGATAAAAATACAAAAGCAAAGGTCAAATTAATAATCAATAATGTACAATTAAATATTCATTATAAAGATGAAATATATTTTTCTTAAATTTTTCAATGAAACTTGCCTCATAAAGGTACAGTATTAATTCACATCAAGATCATAAAATAATGAAGCTTTATTTCAGGTTTTTAGCCAGACTTAATAACTAAAAAAGCTTGATTAATACATAAATATGTATAGTAAGATTGTGATTACCAATAATATCAGCAATATCTTAATTTTTTCAGAAATAAGTTATTCTTTCTTCATGAAAAAACATGAATTCAATAACCTTAACAAAAATTACAAATTACAAAACATATGGCATTGATATAAAATTAAAAAAGTCGAATTTTGCACCAACATCTGAACTGAATGTTTCATTGTTTACATCCGTAAAATATGTGCGAATTTTAGAGAATTGCGGATTTTAGGAGTGCGGATTTGAGGGAGTCTACTGTATATTCAAAATTTTCATTTTTCATATTCTTTTCTTAGCATAAAATGAAGTTATTATAACAGTTTAATTAGAAACATAGTACAGTAGACTCCCTCAAATCCGCAACTCTCTAAAATCCGCACATATTTTATGGGATGTAAACAATAGAACTTTCAGTTGGGACAAAATTTGATTTTTTTTTAGCTTTATATTAATTCCATATATTCTTTTATTTGTAATTTTTTTAATCACGTTTCTTTCATGAAGGAAGAATAAATTTTTTTGGAAAAAATTCAAGATATTTCAGATATCACTGGTAATCACAATCTTTTTACCAAATATATTTATGCATTAATCAAGATTTTTTGGTTATTAAGCCTGGCTAAACTTGAAAAAAGAAATCCTTATTTTATGATTTTGATATGAATTAGTAATGTACTTTTATAAAGCAAGTTTTGTTGAATAACTTTGGAAAAATACATTTAATCTTTATAATGTATATTTAATCATACACTATTGATTATTAACTTGACCTTTGCTATTAGAACTTTAATCATTTTAAAAATTGTCTAAATTTTTATTATTTTAATTTATTACTTATTTTAATATTTTATTATATTGTAAGCATTCATTATAGTTCCGATTGCGCCATTAATTGCACTTTAATTACTGTTTTAAAAATGTAAACAAAGCAGTGACCAGAAATCTGCAAAATTCTAAAATCCGCACAACTTCTGGTCCCAAGCTGTGCGGATTTGAGGGAGCCTACTGTACTTACAATGTGAATATGCATTAATTTATCTTTGTGCGTGAGATGCAAGATAAAAAATTATGAACCCCCTCTACTGTTAAGTTCTAGCTACGGCCCCTGCGCCAATAAAGAGCAATCTTGTTCGTGCTTTTTAGTACTTTTTTTTCTTCATCTCAACACCTTTTTTTAGTGCTTTTTTTTGTTTATTTTTTGATGCCATTTTTTTTTTTTTTTTTTTTTGCAAGTGCGAACAAAAACATTACTCTTTATTGGTGCATTAGCACAACTTCTGCTGCGGTGGTGTTAATACGTAAGTACCAAAATTATTTTTGTTCACTGTTAATTGGGTTAAACAGGATTGCTACACAACCTGAAAAAGTTAGGGAATTAGAAAATTAGCCAAATAAGTCAGGGAATTTCAATATTTTCCCTAAAACCTGGAAAATTCTGGGAATTTTTTTTACTTTCATTGTGATCTCTAAGAGAGTTTGATTGTTGTGCTGCCAGAAAAGGAGAATCTTCTATGATTTGGCAAACTGCATATTTAAAAAGAAAAATCATCTACCTTTTTTTTTTTTTTTTTCAAAAATTTCCTCTTTCATCCTCCACATTTTATATTTTTAATATTCATTATTGCAGATTTTAAAACTTTTTCCAGCAGTTGTTTTCATGTAACAATAAGTAATTATCACAAGCCTCCATCTCCCCATTCCGTTGCCCCATACCTTGTTGAAAATAAATTTTAACTGGACAATGATTTTGGAATATAGTTAACAGAATTAATATTTATGCACTCTTTGCACAAATATTTTGTAGCAAGTTTGTGCAGTTTGTAGGAAACTGTAGGAGCGATTCCGGTTGTAAACCTCAAAAGTAGTCTGTGACGTGTGTCACACCGATTCTTGCCTGTGTAGTCAAAAAGTACACAAAAATTTACTAAAAAATGTTTATAGCCTGCATTTTATGTATGATTCCATATTACAATTTTGAAGTAGCTCAATTTCATCATCGAATAAGTGCTAAATGGTAACATCTATCTCAATGTAAAAAAAAATGGCAAGTTATAATGTAAAAAAATAGTATGTTTTCGAAATATTAGAAATAAATTAATTAGATGCAATTAAGTAATAATAATAATTAGGGATGCACCGAATATTCGGTATCTATTCGGTATTCGGCCATGTTACCGAATATTCGGCTAGGCCGAATATTAAACTATTTGGTTGAGCTGAATATTCGGCTTGGCCGAATATGAAACTATTCGGCCTGCCGAATATTCGGTATGGCCGAATCCAATACTTAATAAAACCTTTTAAAAACTTTTCACTATTTCTACTTTTAACTGTCAATTTTTAAATTTATATTTAAATTAATTAGAAAAAAAATCATTTTAAAATAAAATAGAATGTTTTTACATTATTTATTTGCTGTTTGTAAAGTATAACTTAAGAAAATTAACCATGAGAAGGATTAAAATGGTGATTTATTAGGATTCTCCTTAGGAATAAATTATGTGCTGATACAAGTTTCTAAATTTTGTTTAGTAAATAATCTGTTTCTTGCTTTTCCCCAAATAAAAGTCCTTTAAAAGAAAAAAAAACTTTTGAGATTAGTAATAGCTATCAAGGCAGACAATTTTTGTTCATGAAACCATAATCATAATCAACTTATTGAGTCATAAGTACATTGTATTTCATCTCATTCTAGGTCAAAACTTGTGTGTTCGTTTATTACATTAACAATAAATAAGATAACATATATTCAACTCGCTTTGATTTCTCTAAAATATAATATGATGAGAAGGGTGGAAAATACCACCATTCATAAGAAAAGAACTATGCGCCAAACATATCTTTATTCAGAATTAAGTTGAAAGTATTTGTACTTTATATTGAAAAAAAATCTGCCTTGAGTTATTTAAAAAGGACAATTATCAGACTGTAAAATTTTTCTCCGGCCATTTTTTCATTATTTGATTTTAAAATGTCTGTTTTGATTCGTAGAAAATTTTATTATTTAAAATTTCATAACTGCACTTCTTAAATAACTCAAGCCAGATTTTTTTTCAATACTAAATGCTCTTATAAAAAGCTCTTGGTTATCAAAGTAAGTTTCTTTTATTAAATATTATGTAAAACTGTTTTAAAAAGTAACATTTTAATACCTTTAAATTTTGAAATATAAAAAGTATTTGGAAATCCGAATATTCGGTATTCGGCCGAATAGTTAACTATTCGGCTGGCCGAATATTCGGTATTGGGCCCAACAATTACTATTCGGCTAGCCTAATATTCGGTATTCGGTTCACCTGTCGGCCGAATATTCGGCATTCGGTATTCGGCCAAAATCACTATTCGGTGCATCCCTAATAATAATAATAAATGATTCAAGTTCCAATAACTGTGAGCTCAATATTGAAATAAAATTTATTTCATTTATTCAAAGGAGAATGAAGTTGAACTTGTTGCATTTTGTCTCATGATTTGACAGCTGTAAATATCACAATCAAATTAATTATTTTTAATTCTTTTCTGAAAAACTCATTTTATGAACGATTACCTTCATGGCTTAATATTTTTAATCACCAAGTTGGACGAATTGCTATTGTTTTATTTTTTTACTTTGATAGAAGGAGGTGTTGAATTGTCGGCCTAATTTCAGGTAAAGTTATCTCAATATATCTGTATTTAAATGTAATTTATTGCTTAAACACATTTTTTATGATCTTTAAAAAAAAATTAACATTTATCAGGGTTCGCACAGACTCCTTGGACTCCTTAGAAACTACTTAGAAATGAAAACGTTTCCAAGTAGTACTTAGAACTACTTAGATAAACAAGATACTCCTTAGAAACTCCTTAAATTGTATTGTGGTTTTGCATGCAAGCGATATTGCTCCCAAAAAAGAAAAAAAAATCGCGATTGTAAAACGCACGGTAAACCCTTTATGCACGTCATTCATCAGAAGCACAGCAGTGATTGCAGGGATGCCGCAGACTCGCTATAGCTCGTAAAACACGCAAAAAATAGGCGATGGGATGCAGTAAAATAGCTCTTACGCATCCCGTCAGACGTGCAATTTCGTTAAAAAAACAAATAAAAATGGCGACTTTGGTTAAAAAATTGTGAAATAAGGACTATTTTTTGGCAAATTTCGTCAAATTCATGAAAAAATGGCTAATTTTCTCAAAAAATTTCAAAAAATTGTAGAGATTTCCTCAAAAAACGACAAATTTCGTCAAAGAATTTGCGAAAAACGACAGATTTCGTCAAAAAATCGTGATAAACCGGCAAATTTTGTCCAAAAAAATTTGGGAAAAGCAGCAAATTTTGTAAAAATTTTTTGATAAAATGGCAAATTTCGTCAAAATACGCAAAAATTGCTAATTTTGTCACAAATTGCGAAAAAAGGCAAATTTCTTTAAAAGATTCGCGAAAAAATGGCTAACTTTGTCACAAATTTCGAAAAAAGCGACAAATTTCCTCAAAAAAATGCGAATAAACAAAAAATTTTATCAAAATTTCGCGATAAAACAACAGATTTCGTAAAAAAAAATCGCGAAAAAACGGCAGTTTTATTCAAAAGATTCGCGGAAAAATGCCTAATTTCGTCACAAAATCTCGAAAAATGGCTAATTTCCTTAAAATATCGCGAAAAACGGTAAATTTCGTCTAAAAATCGCGAAAAAACGGCAAATTTCGTCAAAATATTTGTGAAACATCGGCAAATTTCATTAAACAATTCTCAAAAAAACGTAAATTTTGTGAAAAAAATCCCGAATAAATGGCAAATTTCGTCAAAATATTTGTGAAACATCGGCAAATTTCATTAAACAATTCTCAAAAAAACGTAAATTTTGTGAAAAAAATCCCGAATAAACGGCAGATTTCGTCAAAAGATCGTGAAAAGACTCAAATTTTGTAAGAAGAGCACGGGGAAAAAAAAAAAAAAAAGTTAATGCCTGAAGTGAATTTTCCTGTTCCAAAAGCTAATTTTCTTGCTTCAAAATTATTTTTTTTGCTGCTCTAAAAACGGATTTTCGTGATTCACTATCCATTTTTGACTGCTCCAAGTCTTTCTGAGTGAATGTGACTCAGGAAAACACCCATTCATTAAACAAAAAGTCTCATCACTTTACTCAACAAAAGTATCCTTTTTTTTCAGCAAAAATGTCTTTTTCTATAAATCAATCTTGCCCCCTTTTTTAAAAGAAATGCAAACAATAGTGATACTTGTTAGCTTCTACTTTCAAATGTTCAATATTTTATAGTTAAACTTGTATCTTGCAAATTTATTTTTAAACAAGAAAAGAAAATTTCTCATAATTTTAAAAACAACTAATATTGGTTTTATTTTTTTATTTATTATTAAAATAATAATTATTGAATTTCATATTTCTAATGCAAATGGACAAGTTCAATTTTTGCATCTAAAAATATGACTCATTAGTGGGGACCCGCTTTTGTTAAAAAGAGACCCAGGATTTTTCAAGTCCAGCGGCATTCCTGGATTGGTTGGGATCATACTAATAGCCACCAAAGTGTCACGAAATATCACAGATAAAAAGCTAATTTCGTCTGAAGATTGCGGATATAATGCCGATTTCGTTAAAAAATCGAGGGAAAAAATGACGATTTTGTCAAAAGATTGCAGGAATAAAACGGTGTTTTCAAGAAAAAATCATATAAAAATGCAAATTTTGACTAAAGATCGCAAACAATCGCGAATCTTGCTAAAATATCGCAGATAAATTGCTGATTTTATCTGAAGATCGTGGGAAAGCATCGATTTCGTCTGAAGATCGCGAATGCCCCCCCCCCCCTTCTTGCAGGGCGGTAACTCGCAGAATCCCTGCGGAATTGGGGCTGTGCAAGTGCATGCCACATAAATAACAACAAAAGTGGATGTCTTTAAATTTTTTTGGACTCTTTGGATTTTTTATGTACTCCTTGGATTTTTTCTTCCCAACTCTGTATGAACCCTGTTTATGCACTTTTATTAAGAAAAAAAAATTTAGATTAAAAAATTCCACTTAACATATGAAAAGCGAATCGGAAATCTGTATTTAATTATAACAGTCACATGAGTTAAGCTTCTATTATTAGAGATATATATTTTTTGTATCAAACTGATATATGTATTTAAAATTTATGTGCTTTAAATAAAAATTACATATTTTAAATAAAACGAAGGATGGTGGTGGACAAACATATGTCGATTTCAGTAGCGTAGCTATGTTTTTTGGCGCCCGGGGCCAGCAAGAAATTTTGTGCCCCCACCCCAATATAGATGTATAACAATTTCTCTCAATTTGGCACCCCTAGGCCTCGGTGCCCAGGGCAGATGCACCCCTTGCCCCCCCCTTAGCTACGCCACTGGTCGATTTATCACCTGCGCCCTGTTAAGATATACATACCAAAATAGCTACTTGGCATCTAAAAAGTGAAGCAGTCAGCCCGGAACTGTTGACTTAGGTTTTTGTTTTTATTATATAGATAACAGAAGAATATAGAAATTTTTATAAAATTTTCTTTGCTTAAAACATGTTAATGATTTATTTTCTGTATATTGATTTATGATATTTTGTTTTAAAAATTTAGTTTCCCTTATAAATATCATCTATTACAGGCATGCCTCTCTATCTGATACAAAGGATGAAACAAATACAAAAAGTTCTGATACAGATGAACCAACCTTTTGGTATAGATTTTGTTTTGAAAGTTGTTAATATATATATATATATAAACTCTTCATAAAACTTTTCATTTATTTTATAGAGTACTTATTTTATGAATACTTATTGTTTTGAATTTTATAATCACATATTAATTCTTTAATATTTATATAAGATTTTAGAGAGTCGTTTTAGGAAATAATGATTATCATAGTTAAACTTTCAAATGTAAAATATTTTTCCTTGTACACTTTGCAATTAACGTACAGTAGAAGATCTTTATAACTCAATTCTATTTAAAACACATAGCTTTACAGATATAAACAGTGAGTTTTGCAGTTGAGAACTGCAAAGCCATACTGTAAAAATATTGCTACACTCTAGATCAGCCGTACTCAACCTTTTTGCCTCACGGGCACAATAGCACTGTCGAACACAACAGAATGTAGAATGAGATGCAAAATTCTATTAGATATTAAAACTATATCAGATTTTGGGCAATAATTTAAAAACCTTCAGCAGCATTTGCAAGCTCCTAAAAAGGGACATATGGGCCCAGAGCATTGACTTTCTAATATACGTAGACGCCACATCCCATTGTTCTCTCAGCATGGTTTCGAATCCAACATCTTTGGTGAAAAGATGTCATTTTTTGGCAGTGATCGCTTTATTGGCATCTTTCAGATTTCACAAGAGAAAAGCAGAAGTGCGCCTGAGTGCAGTCAACTCAAGATGAACATAACAATATGAGTTTCGGCGGGAGAAAAACCAGTTTGGTGTGCTAAATCTGCCCTCCGTCACGTGACGGAAGGCAAAGATGTCGGCCTAAGAAAAGGTTGCCGGTGTGGTGTCTAGGTATCTTAGGTCATTGGCCCAGAGCCTCTGGGCCCATGTCGCGAATGCCTTGCTATAAATTAGGCACTGGAAATTAGATGATACATGAGGACTCAAAAAGCTCATTTTTTGACAATTTGTAAGGATTTTTTTTATTTTATTTTACTTTTTTGCATCGCAAAAACATTGAGAAACATAAATACAGTGAAACCTGCTAAAGTGACCACCTTGGTAAAGTGGCCACCTGGCTAAAGTGACCGCTTTTGGAAAATTTTACTTGTGTTCATATAAAATAATATTATGAGAATTGTCCCGTAATGTGACCACCCTAATGTTTCCACCTGTGTAAAGTGACTAGTTAGCCTGTTTTTGTCAATGTTACTTGAACCTGTAAAATGTGACCATCGATTTTTCTGCATGCTGAAAATTTTCAAACTAAAAGTCTAAAGTGGTCATTTTCTGAAATTTTATTTTGATCCATTAAAAAAGTACTGTAATTTATCTCTTATAGTTACAATTTGCTTAATGTATGTTTGTCTCTTATTGTAATGATATCTGCACTTGTCTAAGGTGATTTTTATTAGAAAGTTTATTTCACCAGTCATAGAAACATTACCTTTATGCAATTACAATGAAAATAAAAATGCATATAAATTACAGAGTACCTTGTCGGTATAAGTTATTTAAATCAATTACTACGGAATTTCAACTGTATTCAAAAGAAATAATGTGAGTTTTAAGTCAGTTATCCTTTATTCCACATCAAATTAATGAATCACTTATTATTCTTAATTAATCAGTTCATTACTTAATAAAGTGCATTTTTCCTTATTTATATTTTATTTTTTGAGATGACAATATTTTAATGTGCCATTTTGAAAGACACTCCATAAAGTGACCACCTCTATATAGTGTCCATTTTAGCCTGTCCGAAAAGTGGTCACTTTAGACAGGTTCCACTTTATATATTTAATAATTTTTTATTACTAATGGACTCTACGAGTGGTATCTTAATGCACAGTAAAGTGATTTACATTTTTGTTTTTGTATGTTTCATACATTTCTACTGCAAGCTATTTTTATATAACACATAGCTCTCTAGAAAAGGGCTGTAAGAAACAGTTTGCTATTTTGTTTAGTTCTGCTATTTGTTAGGCTAAATTCACACCAATTTCTCTTTTATTTTTTAACGTTATTTATACTGTGAAGAAGATGTGTAGCCTGTAAGATATATCAGATCTGAAAAGGTTATTATTGCTTCAATTGTAAAATAATTTGCCTGCAGTTTTTTTCTGTTCCTGAAGGTCCATATATTTTTGTATATAAGCCCAAGTGTGTGATTTTTCTGCAAAAAATTTAATACTGATACTTTTAGACAACTGATTGGACATTAAAATCATATATGGAATATATGTGGCCATGAGATTGTTTCTGATTTCAAAATTATTTGATTACATGGATTAAGAAATAAAATCTACTCAAGATCAAAGACAAATCACAGTTTGAAAGAAGCAATTTATGGGAATCCCTAAGAAACAATTCTGAACAAAAATTGAAACACCCAATATCTAACTTAAAGTACTTCCATTTCAAATTCTAGCTGTTGATATAATATTATATCATGTATTTAACAATGCATCAAGCAATGCATAGATCAAACAGCCACTATATGTCACTTTTCTTTGGAAAGAATCTGAAATCAGTCAATTAGAATTAGTATTCTGGATAACAGATCTTTTGGTTAACTGGTTTCTGGTTAAATGGTTGTATACTGTAAAGACTTTTAACTAGAGATGGGATGAATATTCTACCACTATTTGGTATTCGGTCCTTTTGCCGAATATTGAAGGCTTGTTGGCCGAATACCTGCAACCAAATATTGTAAGATATCTTAACAAATAAATTCAGAATTTAAAAAAAAATTCATTTTTTGCATTTTTTTTTTAATTTATTTACGTTTACTTTCTGACATACCATTTTCATTCACAATTACATAAAATATACAGTTATTTGGATATTAAAAAATTACAGCATTTCTGTATTTCTGTATTTTCACTCCAATTTGAATGAAATAGATTCGTCTTTAGCTACGTCACGAATGATTCACAGGTCTCTTCTCCTGCTGGGTCTATAATAGCAATTCTCTTTACCATCACTCATTCCTATTTCCCGTCATTCTCTTACAACTCGAAGTCTAAAAATGCATTTTTGTCTTGTTTTTTGGTCTGGTGTAATGTTTGTTTCAACTTTCTTTTACTGAAATTCATTTGGTCATTCTTTTTTAGCGTATCAAATGTATGGTGTGCGTTATACACAAGATTTTAAGAAATCAACATTTTTACTTGTAAAGTAGAGGTGCACCTTATACATAAGTAAATATGGTATTAAATAAAATATTTTTATGATAACCATTCTTGAGAATATACAGGGTGTCCCGTAAATGACTGACCCATTCTGAATGTAAATAACAAAAAAACGGTTTAAGATAAAAATGTGCCCCCTTGCTATATTATTATTGGAATATCAATAAATTTTAAAACATGCACTTTGTTAATATAATATAATATAATAATATTTAAAATAATATCTCAGTCTCAAGATTGAGGAGGTTAGTTATAATGCAAATTGTTCAATCATAAATATTATTTTAAATCTCTTTCCAACCAACATACACTAAATTTCTGAAGCTGAATCGAGAGTCGATTCAACATATAGATTCAGATTCGACAACATATAGATTCAAATTCAGCCGTAAAGCTCATACCTATGAAAACTAAAGTCATGTCTGTATTCAAACAATCTGTTGCCACCAGAGGTATATTTTGGCCGAAATTCGAACTATATTAACAAAGTGCATGTTTAAAATTTTATTGATTTTCTAATAACAATACAGCAAACCGTACATTTTTATCTCAAACCGTTCTTTGTTATTTACATTCAAAATGGGTCAGTCATTTACTGGACACCCTGTATATACAGTCGAGTCTATATAATGAAATCCATTGTTCCAGTAAAAAATTTGTTATATAGAGAACTTCGTTGTATGAAGAATGATGTTAAAATTCTTATGTAATGTATAAATTTTGAACAAATATGTTTAATTAAGAATTTGATATGTTTCTTTATAAATATTAACCTAATATTCTATTTTTTAATCATTTAAACAGTTTCAAAAAAGAGAACAGGCATTTATTTGAAAGCTTAATGAAAATCAAATAAAGATACTCTGCTTGCATTAATTTAAGATGAAGAAATCTGTAATTTTTTCTTGTTTTAATTTCAAAATTGTTATACTCTTGAAAAAAAGTTCAAATTTTAGCAAGGAATGAAAAATTGTATAGGGAACATTTCCCCCATTTGAAGTCCTCTCCTAATAAGATCAAAAGATATCATCATTTCACTGCGTGATTGCTTTTTCTTTTGTTGTAGATTTTCCTTCTCATGCTGATTGTCACACTCAACATCATTGTTCACAACTCTCCTTAAACTATCACTATCATTAGGATACTGTGCAGCAGTGAGATTGTCATCCACTTTTAAAAATTCAGAGAGCAACATTGTCTTTGACGTCTCTGCGTTCCTTAATTTATTTCCATTTTTGTTTAAAGTCTGCTCAATCACGTCTTCTTTGTCTTCAGAATCCACATTATCCTCTAATACGGAAAATCTGACCTTTTTGAAGCAATTGTAAATTGTTTTTTCCTCAGTTGTCCCCAGTGATCCCGTACTTATATGTGTAACAATCCAACTGACACTGGTTTGAGAATGTTAAAAAGTGTGCGGGATAGGGGGGGAGGGCGGGGGCAGGGGTTGATGAATTCATTTAACTTAAAGAACAAGAAGATTTAAGGAGAGAAGTAATATGATAAATCAGGAATAAGTGATGGAAAATTGATTCTATGTGATTTTGAAGATTTTTTAAAACTGAATGAAAAATAACATTTTTTGAAAATATTCGTTATATGGAGATAGATATTTCGCTATATAGAGACTGTTTTTAATGTAATCATGGTAAAAAGGGATTGTTCCCACTAAAAATTCGTTATATAGAGAAATTTGATGTGTGGAGTCTCTTTATAGAGAGACTCAACTGTATATAATTATTTGATTAATTGTGAAATTATATCACACTGATTATTTAATAAGTGTTTTAACGCTGAAAAAGACAAGTCGCATACTTGAAAAAAACATATTTAATGATTTCAGAATGACTTAGAGTGAAAGAAAATAAAGAAATAAAATATTATTTATCATTACTAACAAGGAAGGTCTCTGTACTGGGCATACCCAGAATTTTATGAAAAAAATACTAATTAAAGTACTTATGTATGTAATAAAGGATCATTCAAAATTGGCGGCAGAATCACATTAGATATTGTGTAAGAAAATAAAATATTTTCAAATATTTAGCGTGAAAAGACTAAAAAGTCACTCGATTTGACGAGCAGCCCTTTTCCTCGTCAAAAGCAAGGTGCTGTCCTCACATAGCACCAATTTCCAATAGCAAACTGAAAAGAAGATTTGAAATTCATTTTTAGATAAATAAATTTCAAATCACCATTGTGGTTTAATGGTTTTATTCGTTCACAAAATTAGATTTAAAGATTAGAACTACCGTTAAAGCTATAAGATGTTCATTTTTAAAAGATTTTGCATTACAATAAAGTTCTTTCGTGAAAATTACTTGATTAAAGAAATACATATTTTTTCTTTAATCAATAATTTTATTAAACAATTTTCTGATCAGGCTAGCAGAAGTAATTCGATTAAAAGAATATAATGAGCTAGTTTCATTGATTTATTTTTCAATGAATATTAAAATACTAAAAATACATCCATTTTCATATATTTATATGGGTTTTTTTTCTTAATTTTCATGATAAATCTCCTGAAAGATGCTTCTTCCAAACAAAAATAATTACTTAAAACAAGAAATCAAATTAATCATTATAGTGTATTATACTTGAACAGCTTATTTTGCTGTCACAAAATTCCTGCTCTACGATTTTCTTCTTTAAACAAATATGAAAAGGCTGAAACTGAAATGTAAGAAAAAAACTGTTCCTTTTCTATTATTAAAAAAAAAAAAAAAAATCATATAACCATATCATATAACAATAATAACCAATCATATAACAATAATTTTTTATATAAGGACATTCTTTCTATTGACATTCAATAGATGGTGCTACTTGATACCAAAATTGCTTTGGAGAACTCAAGCTTTGAAAGCCTAAAGATCCATAACAAATTAATATAGTTTTTGTTTATAAAAGTAAAATGTTGAAAAAAACCCCCCAAAAATTAAAGATTCTTTTATAATAACATCTTTTATAATTAACATTTCATTTTCTTAGTGAATTATAAATAGCTCTGTTTGAAAAAAATCCTTCAATGTTCAGTTCAAAGCTGCCACCATCTTTGTTTCTCCTGCATATGCGAGGTCGGACAATTTCCCTCCCATACGAAGATTGAATAACCCAGCTTTAGTTTTGATTTCTTCTCTGATTTCCGAAGGTTGAGTTAACAATGAATCAGATTTTAGATACAATAAAGAGTTAGTGCTGACGGGAATTACTAGATAAGATGTCTTATTTTGAAAATCTGATATTTCTATGTATTGGTATTGTATATGATTGTTTTGAATAATCAAAATATAACTTTTGTACCATAGTTTTTATTTCTGAAGAAGTTTGTTTTACTTTCAGTTTATCTTTGTTAGAAGGTAATCTTGGTGCTGAACTTGAAACTGTTGTAAGATGCTACCTCTTGAAATCCTTACAAGCTCATGAAGACATAACATTTGAAAACGAGGGAAAGTATACTGTATTAGCATCCAGGTAAATTAATATTCTGTAATTTCTTTCTTTTTATTAATATTTTTAACAATATAGTGGACTCCCTCAAATTTTCAATTCCAAAATCAGCAAATCAGAAGTGCTATTTGAGAGAGAATTGAGGAACTCCCCCCCCCCAAGGAATGTGATGTTTCAGAACATTTGTCTCAATTTATCTGTAATTAGACTCAATCATTTTTTTTTTCAAAAATTTTTCAAAAGCTAAAATAACCTGTTACATTTTAATAATAGAAAAACATATGAAATAAATAAGCACTTTAGGCACAGAAACTAATAGTTATCACAAATATTTTCTATTTCATCATTCCTCAAGGTGTGACATTTATCATTAATGAGTATTTTAATGAATTTTAACAAGATACGTGTAAAAAAATTTTATTGGTTGTATGTCAGCCATGTGCAAAATAATCAAATAAAAACTAGTCACTCGCAGGACTACAATTTTCCCTTTTAGCCTGAAATTTAGAAGAGATTTTAATTTTTTTAAAGAAGAAAGTTAATTCGAGTTCTTATTTGATTTTTTTATTTTACATTATTAGTGTTACATTATATTCACTGCAGTTATTACAACACTATGAAATCATTTGCTTTATTAAATTATTATGTGTAATACAATTTTTTTAATCTCTTCAGCCTCGAATTCTGTGCAGATCAGGTTGTACCATACCTAAATCTGACAAATGTCATAAACCAAAACCCAACTCTAGTTTTGGGTTACAACCCAATCTTGAAATATTCTTATCCAAATACAAAGTGCAAGAAAATTAATCAATATTTTGTTACATTTATGGAAAAGTAGTTTACAATTTTATTGCTTATGTACAAAAATGAACATGCATGCACCCTTTAATATCACCCTTTAACCCTTTAATAATAGTTTATATAATTATTTCATTTGAAAAGTATTCAGGACTTTCTTTTGAAAAATTAATTCATCCTGAACCCACTCAAAGAATGACAAAGTATAATCTAAAATGCTTAAATTAACCTTACACATTACTAGACGAAATGCAGGATTGTAATTTTTAATCATTCCAAAAACTGTAAAAAAAAATTTCAAAGTATAAAATGCAAATTAGAATTTTGCTCCGGCAGCTTATAACTTTAATTTCCCTGAATAGATTTTAATACAACTTAGACTGTTAGTTACATAATTTTTCAGAGATAGTTTTAGTAATAGATCGCTTTGTATTACTTACATTCAAAATGGAATGAGAAAATGGATGTTTGTATTGAAAGAGGAAATGTAAATCTAATTTTGATAACTTTGATCAATGTGTGCTAGAATGGTTTTAACGAAAAAAACAAAAGATTCATTAATAAATGGCTTCATGATTATGCAGTAAGTACATAAACATGCAAAAAACTTTGAAAAAGGTCAAAAGTTTTGTGCATCAAAAGATTGGCTCTGTTATTGGCAACAGAGAAACATTTTAACTTTCAAAACAGCACATGGTGAATCATAGTCTGATTGACTGTGTAAGGGTATTTTTGGGCCTCTTCTAGCAGAATATAGATGGTTTATCAAACAATTCTTTTTTTCTCCAAGAAATAGTGTTGGGGAAAAAGAGAAGGTTCCAGGATTTAAATTAAACAAAGATTGGGTTACGTTCCTACTTTAAACAAATCAAACTGGGACAGAAGAGCTCCAACCCTTAGCAATAATTACTTATTAGCCTTTTGGCTGCACTGTTTTTGTTAAAAGATCATGGAATGATGCAACTAAAAAAGTCATCTAAAATTGTTTAAAGTAAATATGATTTAAGAAGTGAACAGACAAAAATGTGAAACCTGATCTATCAGATGATGAAAAAATAATTTAAGAGTTTGAAGAAGATTTTGTATTGTGAAATGGATTCATGGAATTTGGACTCAAGGAGTTTATTGATATAGACAAGGGCAAGGAAACAGAACCTAGAAATGCCTTCCTCACATCAAAGGAAGATGAAAAACGAGAAAATGACAATGGCATAGCTAAAATTCCACCATCATGCTTTGATGTTAATTTGTACTCATTCAAAAAAATCACCATGTTTGTTTCTCTAAAATTCCACATAAACAAGCCATTTTAAATTACTCTTTTAAGCATGTATCAATAATGTAAATTACAAATAACAAAATTTTGACCAAACTCAAACAAGCTGCTTTAAATGTAATGTAAACCATATAAATGTATGTATTGACATTAAATTATTAGGTATTTATTAATATTAGCATTGGTATTTATTTTAATTGATGTTATTATATTAACGATTTTATTATGCTGTTAATTAGTTATACTGTCGATTATTAATTAAATTTTTTACTATGCATTAAATATTATAGTTACAAGCTTCCCTATTTAATCAAATACCCTGTTTAATCAGACACTATTTCTGGATCCTTCAGTATTCATTTAAACAGGGATGACTGTATTTGACACTAACCAATATTACAAATTAACTAATATTTATTTCCTAAGAAGATTAGCAGAAAGATTAACTAATATTTATTTCCTTCAGCCAGTCTTTCAGGTTACCATATTTTCCCACGTATAATCTGCAGATTATCTGTTGAAAAACCTCGAAATTTTCAAGTGTGGATTATCTGTGGGTGCGGATAATCTGATGAAATTCTTTTCATGCAGAACTGATTTCCCATTTCTACCGGCAATTATAAAATGTAAGCATATCAAATGTTTGTCTGTTTGGGAGACCGCTCGTGGAGTTGCTTGTGTTTGGTTCACATATGACGTATATGTTCTAATGGGGGTGGCCTCCAATTTTTAAAGAATATTTGTCTAGTCCTTTAGCAACATGCTTCCATGTAGAATACAGAGTTTCTCAACTCATCTAGATCAAAATTGCAATCTAATCATTTGTTAGCTGAATCTTCTTTTTTTTTTTTTTTTTTTTTTTTTTTGTCACGTGGGATACATATAAGTTAACGAATCATGTCTAAAAGAAAATGCGCAAGTTACACAGCTGAATTTAAGCTGGATTTAATAGAAAAGGCATAAGTTGTAATAGATCAAATTTAATCGATTGCCATAATCGAATGCTCGTTTATGGCAAAAGAATAAGGAAAAAATTATTATTCCCAGAGTAAGATTATCTTACGTGTTATTAATTATTAAATTATTGCTATCTCCATGCTATTGCCAGATATTATTGGTAATAGATCGAATATAATCGATATCCATAATCGAATGTTCAGTTATAGCAGGAGAACAAGGAAAAAATTATTAAACTATTGTCAAATATTATGGATGCTACGATTATTATTTTAACTTAGTTATCCTATAATTATTTATTTTATTTACAATTATCATTTAAATAGGACAACTAAATTAATAGAAACTTTATTTATTAGTATTTTGGAATGTTGAAAACAAGGAGCAATCATCATATAATCCGCGGATTACACGCCGGTGCGGATTATCTCTTGAAATTTTTTTTTTTTTAAGGCTAAAATTTACGGCAGTGGATTATATACACAGGAAAATACAGTTATCTTTTGTTATCAGATTGTTTGAATAATACTTTTTATAGAAGTAACACAGCTGCTTGGTAATTGGTAAAATAAAAATTAATCATGTATCATATTCATGTCAAACATGTAAATTTAAAAAAAAAAAAAAAAAATGTTTTATATTATCAGGATACATATATAAAATTCCACCAAAAGTTATACACCTAAAATCTGATAGATATACTGACAAAATTTGAAACTAATAACAATAATAAGGCCCTTATTGGAAAATTTGCACATCTATAATTTACTATTTAAATTCATCAGTGAAATGTGTAATTTTTTTCAACAAATAAAAATTTGAAAACCCTCTGAATTGTTATAGAAAAGCATTATGGTGCAAAATTAAATGTTTTATATATTCTGAACGAATAAACCAAATATAGCCAAAAATTATTCAGATAAATCTGGATTTCTCATCAACATGCCTACAGTTACAAACTAATCAAGTGTTTTTTCCAGAACAGACAGACTTATGGTAACAAAAACTTTTTGTGTCTCCACAATAAACCTTTAGTGATGTTTCAACAATTATTTTTATTATTATCTCAAAGTACTGTTCAGAAAGAATTAGTATTTAATTTCTTCTGCAGAGTTAATTGTGATTCTTAATGTTTATCCCTTAGAATGCTCAGTATGCCAATTACATTTATCAATTTCCATTTATATCTTTTATTTAAGCACCCAGATCAATAACTAAATATTTATTTACACCACATAACTCAAATTTGCTCTCTGCATTTATTTACTTTGTATCACCACAAAATTTTATTGCTAGCATATACTTGCATTTTATGAAAAGACATGTAACATGAAAACATATTTAATTGCATTCCATAAAGTTTCATTTTGTGGTGTATTCTTGGTACAATACCAAATTTCTCTAAATGAACGATAACTTCTGCTTCCATTTGTTGACAATGCTTTAAATGCATAATTACAAATGCATGATGTGAAGTAATAAAACAAGGTATAAAACACATCACTACTAAATAAAAAAAGATGTGAAATATCATTGAGAGAAAATAATTTAGAATATACCATAAAATACTGAAAAAGCCCTTTTTTGACAACATGAAATATTGATAAAAATGCAGAAGAGGCTGATAAATGGATTTTTTTTAAAAAAATTCTACAATATTTCTCTTAACATTAATGCCTATTAACAGAAATCAATTGGTACACTATAAAGTATATTCCATAAATAAAAATTTTTAAACAAACAAAATATAATAATTTAATGACCCTCTAAATAATGTTTCCTCTTTAAAGAGAGAGAAAATATTAAAGCTCTATTTTATCTGTATAATATAAATGACTTTGTGAATGTGTGAGCAAATTAGTATTGTTTGATTGCAGGAAAAATAAATTATGGAACTTCAAGCAAACAAGAATAAATAACAATAATAATAATAATACAGTCGAACCTCTTTATAACGAACTTGAAGGGACCAACATTTTTGTTCGCTATATCTGAACTGTTAGTAAATGTTAAAGTTTACAAAATATGTATTATTACCTGATACCTATGTGTTCAATAATGATGTGCTAAGAAAAAACAAGTAAAATCTCTTAGATATGATAATTAATGAATTAAATTGACTAAAATTGATAACAATAAACTGACACAATACTAAATAAATAAACTAAAAATGAAGATAAATACAGTACAGTGCCGATTATCCAAACAAGTAGAGACTAACTCTAGTTCGGATATATTATAGTATAAATGAGCGGATAATTTAAGGAATGATCCTTTCTATACTAAAGTCTTTACACTTTATCCAAGCTTAGGATGACTAATACAAATTATTGGCGTATTAAAAATCCTTTCATTTTCATTTTTTTACTTTTTTATAATTGATTTTTTTTTTAAATCATCTTCTGAACTCCAGACATTCTGATTTAAGGAAAAAAATCTTACAATTATCGCTTGCTTTAAAGAAGACTTTCTTTTCAATGCTGTGATATCTCGAATTATTCTTAAATACATTAGTTAAATAAGTTAGCCTTAAATGCATTACTGAACAGCTATGATAGGAGAAATTAAAAATAACTGACGGATGGCCGTGATCATATCTGCGTGATGGCTACCATAAAAGAGAAAGAATGCAGTTCTTACTACTCTTTAATAAAGAGACTTACCATTAATTTGCACTATGTTTCACTAGCCGGCATGCATTTTCTTATAAAATCAAGTCGAAATCCTGGTTTCACAACAGTGGAAAAGTAAAAAGAGAAAAAAAATTCATGGTCGACTAGAACAAATGTTCGTTATAACCGATTCTTAAGATTTCGGAGGTTCGCTATAAAAGGATAAAATAGCATTAAATACAATAGGAAAATGGTGGGACCAAAATTTTCATTTATTATAAACCAGGTTCACTATAACGGGGTTCGACTGTTATAATAAAAAGATTGAAAAGCAAAAGCCATCTTTTCGTCACATTAAATTAAAAAAAAAAGTATCTCTGGTGTATATTGACAAATCTCATTCAAATTTGCCACAAGAAGGGAATTAGGTTTTGTTACGAATTTCTGTTAAAATATAATAAGTCGCTAAAAAATTCAAGCATCCCACAAAACATATACTATGGAAAGAAAAAGGGAAGTACTATCTACAGTTTGTTTTGTTTATTCAATTCCGTGAAGTTGTAAGTCAAACATTATCAGAATCAGGCATTATTAGCTTTAAATGGATTATATGTCTTTTGATCTTAACCAGGTGCTGTGATAAATCGCTGAATATTGTTCCGATAAATATAATTTGTATAACTGAAAGATCAAACATATCATTTCAACAGCAAAGCATTTTTTTAAATAACACATGTGAAAAATAAAAGCTGTTATTGGAAAGATTTGTGTTTGGCTAACATAAAAGCACCTAAAAAATACTAATTAAAAATTATCTTGAGCATTAACTTTTCTAACTTTATTTTTTCTCCTTGAGACAACTGTAATAAAATGAAAATAATTTTCTTTCTTTCTTTTTTTTTTTTTCTTTTCTTTTCTTTTCTTTTTTCTAGTGATGACACCGATGAAGTTTTTGGCTGTTACTATCATAAGTTATCAAAAAGTATTGATAAATCTGAGGAGATTGAATGTGCTGAAGATGAAAGGCCAAAAAAGATGCACACATTTTTCATTTGTTTAATTGGTCCTAACAATGGAATAATTGAATCATATCCTTTTATTTGCTACATTTTTTATTTATTTTAATTTTTTATGTGGGGGGGGGGGGGTCATATAAAATACTGAATTTTATCAAGTGTTTGTTGAATTTTAGAGATAATGTATTTGTATTGTTAACAAATAATTTAATTTATCTTTGTTTTCATAATAAATTTATATTTCAGTTATTTTGAATTACATTGTAGCTTTGATATTCAATATGATTTTTGATATTCTTGCTTTACATTCAGTATAAACAAGAGGATTTCTAAGGAGAGGGCGAGGATTTCTAAAATCCTTGAAATAAATGTGTAATATTTTTTTTAATTAGGCTTGTTACCTTGAATTTCCTACCTAAAATTGCTGCTAGGATATGGTTAATGATAGATGATTCTCGAAAATTTACCAATAAAAAAAATTCACCATTGTAAAAAACATAATCGATACAGTCATCAATTACTTCTGAGAATATACAATCAAGATGTTGTACAATCTATCATTAAAATAATTGTTTTTTACATGTTTATAAAGGATTTTAGTAAATACATGGCAACTAAAAACAGATGGAATTAAAAAACAATTCACCAAAGAAAGATAAAAGGAAGCCATAATAATCAAAAGTACAATGCTCCCCTGAAGGGGTAGGGTGAAAAGGGCACAGGAAGTGCATAATATAAATAAGTGGTCTCAACTTTCCAACAATGTATCACACGAAGGGTGTTGGCTAAATTTAGAAAAGTATCCTACCCCTTCCCACAGGAGCAAAATCTAGGAGGAGGGGGAGGCACGGGAGTTTTATAATTTTAAATTATAATCAGAGAGCTTACTGATTATATATCACATGAGGAGTGTAGGCCAAATTTAGAAAATTGCCCTCCAGAGTTCCAATTATCACACTTTCCTGGAACAAACACTTCCTCTTTCTTTGAAAATTTCACATATTATGAATAATATTTAACGTGGTAAAAAAATTAGATCTGAAATGATAAAATACTATAATTTCAAAACATTTTAAAAATTGCTCCCCGAAGGAGCAAGTTGGAAAGTGGGAAGAAAGGTTCATAATATCAAAGAGTGGTCTGAGGACTTTCCGAAGATGAGTAACATGATGGGTGTGAAAAATGTTTGGAATTTTTCAACTTTTACCAACAAAGGATAAAAGCACGGAACAAAGGGTGAAAGCCCACCAACCTTTGTTGGTGGAAATTTAAAATCATTGAAACACGTGTTCACAAATGTCATTTACTTTTGAATATCATATAGCTGTATTTCAGTTAATACTAAGATAGAACCAAAACAAAAAATGCTTCGAAATCTTTGTGTCAAAGACAAACTCTTGAAAGAAAATACTTTTGGGATTTCTATTTTTCAAAAAATTTAAAGCCTTTAAGGGTGTTCTTAATTGATCCGCTCAACAAGCGAAAAACGTTTTGACACATTTACAAATTCATTTTTTAACAGAAAGTTATAAAATTTTAATGCCTGACTATGAAAGCGATTTCGAATTGAACTTATTTTTCCATTTTACGATAGTTAAATTACTTATCGAGCTATAAGCTATTTCGATGACGCAATCACCCGTTTTTCTCCTCCTTTTCGACTGGTTTTTTTGCTTTCGTCGGGAAATAGGCTCAAAAGTGTCAACGTTGAAGGCTTGTTGTGAAAAATCTATTGTGTTTTTTTAAAAACAAAAGAATGAGTGCAATTAGAGAGTTTCTGAATAACAACACCTGCTATTTTCATGCATTTCCGAACAAAAATAAATTAATGCATGTGTCACAAAGTTGCCCTTTTGAATTTAAGAACACCCTTAAGTAAGACTTCCTATTATTTAAATCTTAGCATTTTTTTTTAAAAATTTTGAATAAAAATCTAAATTCTCAAAAAGTAATTGTAATTCATATGGTAATGATTTGTACTAGTTTTTCTTTTTAAATAATAATTTTAATATTGTTATGCAATTCTTAACTTACTTATTACATTTTGTCCAGAACTTGGGACCTTTTGTTGCAGCTTAATACCATTACTTGATCCTGAGGTAGTATATTTTATACAACATAGTTTTATTGTAAGATTTTTATATTATTATTGCATTAAAGGAAGCAACAAAGATAAACATGACAAGTTGATGTGTTTATATGTTAAATTTGCAATATTTTTCATCTATCAAAATACTGAATAGTTATTTACATCATGTGAATTTTGGTATCAAACAGTAAATTTACTTTGCAAAGTACACTAAACTTGTAAATATCATGGATAAATTATTTTAGACTATGTTTATATTTGTGTATTCATTTATTATATCAAGTTTATTTTTATGCATTAATATGCAAATGTTCAATAATTAACTTTTGATTAAAATTGTAGTTATATATGATATATCTGAAAAAGGGGGCAAAACTTTATGGTTTGATTGAACACAGCTATACGAGCAAATTTTGTCAAAGAATATATGGCTGGAATGCAAGCGGCGAGAAGTAGTTTTCTAATGTCGCGGTTAAAGAATGAACATAAGAATGACAGGGGATACTTCAGAAAACATTTTATTAACAGGAATGTAATTAATGTACATGCTCAAAGAAACTTCTCAAAAGACCTGCTAACTGTAATGCACACTTCACACCTGCAGGATAGGACTGATGCACATTTGTGAAGACATCAGGTATTTCTTAAATATCATTAGCAGCAATGGCAATCCTGGAGACTAGATGCATATCACTTTCAATGGGGCTTTTCATATGGCACAGCAGTAAAATGTCTAAACATGATAGATTCTGCTATCTTGGTGGCCAAGGTATGGTGCCACCTCGACCAATCCATTGCCTTGAGACAGTGGATAACTACCAGCGCTGAAACTTGCCTTTTTGCACCTGGGGCAAACGTGGATTTTGGCGCCCATCACCCTCCACATATATGCATTCTTTATAACAAACACACCAAAGAAAATCTTAATTTGGCGCCCTTTTCACTTTCTGTTCTGTTGGCGCCTGGGGCACGTGCCCCCTCTGCCCCCCTCTAGTTTCGGCCCTGATAACTACCTTTTAACTTCTTACCACTTGCATTCTGACCATACATTCTATGATTAAATTTGCTTGTGTAGTTGTGTTCTGTCATCCATAAAGTTCTGCCCACTTTTTCAGATACAACATATATAAACAGGACATAATGATGTAATTTTAGATCATTTTTTAAACATTTCTGCTATAAAATTTTAAAATTTCATTCAATACAAATAAAATGAATATTTTTATTAGTAGCATTTCTTTGGTAGAATTTAAATTCAGTTTTATTAATGTTTTAAGAGATTAATATATAATAGCTCTTTTTTTCTTTAATTTTGTTTACATTATAAATATTTTTTTTAAGTGTAATTAAAATATAAGATGTTATCATGATTAGATTAAAAAGACTGAAAATTATTTTTTCACATTCCTTTTTTTAAATTACAATTATGTTTTTAATCCAAATTTAGGTTCAAATGTTGCTATGGTAAAAATTTAAATTTTCTTTCCATTGGTGCTATTAATTTATGTCATACATGATGTTGTATATTCTTCAAACTTTAATTACATTTTATAAGAAACATAAATTTTACATACAATGTCAACAAATTTTAATTGGATGTAAGCTAAGCTCATAAAAATTGGTAAAACTAAACAAAAATTTTACAAAAGAAATAGTATTAATAATTTTGGTTTTTATTTATATGGGAGGAATTTTTAAAGTTACATAGCTGAAGTTTTTAAAAATCAATCTTGAATTAAATTAATGCAATCTGCATAATTGCTATAAAAAGCTGCACCTTTAACGAAAGGTTCTTTTGTTTGCATTAGGCTGCTAATAGATGACAGCAAATTCATACTTAGAAACACTGAGTAAAAGCTCTACCTTTGAATCATTCATTATAGAGATTTATTCATTTTTATAAAGTAATACATTTAATTTTAATTTTTGTGAAATCTTTAGAAATTGTGTTTTACTTTGCTAGTTACAATCACTATTACAATAGATATTGCTGTTTGTTTTGTCCAGTTGTTGAACCATTTCAGAAATTGAATAATGATAATATTTGTGGTAATTTGTAATTGATTTTAATAGTTTTATACATAAGATGTACACTCATCATTTGGATTTGTACAAATCATTTGCCATTTTTGAAATATGTCTTTCTATAATACAATTCTTTTAGTAATAAAATCTTCATTCTGTTTATGTGTATAAAGTAATATGAAATGCAGGTGAACATTCTGTCATTTTTGACAGAGGATATATACTAATTAAATAATATTTTAATTACATCGATTCATTTTTGTAGTCTATACTCCAGATTTTTTTTCAACAAATGTCTATTGTATTTACTTGAAAAATATTAAAGAATCTATGGGGTATTACTCCACCTGAAATCACACTTTTTAACAGTATGGATTCTATTAATGATTGAAGAATTTTTGCCTAATTTTCTTGACAAGCTAGAGTTTGAGCCAATTTTTTGTAAGAAATTGGTCTAACATAATGATTCTAGCAAATGAAAATCCGTCTATCTTTTTTGTTGCTGTTCTAAGAAGTTTTTTTTGTCAACAGTTTTCAAACTTTTATGCCTTACATATCCTTTGAAGAATTGCATGTTTCTGGAAAATCCTATTGTTATTATTTATTTCTTTTTTTACCTGTAAGAGCCATGAATAGAAATAAGAAAAAAAGAACACACAATAAATACATGCAAATAAACATAACATTTATTTTCCATTTAATGTTAGTATCATAGATAGCAATCTCAATGATAAAGACCTTAAAATATAAACCTTTTTAATATTATAAGTTCACTTCTTTACACTCGCCTACTTCTTGAGTGTCTGTATTAGTTTGATAAAGTAAAACTGAAAATCATTTTTAAAATCTGTTTTAATATTAAAGACTCTTTGTACCCTATATGCTTTATATATCTATAAAAAGTATGCATATCTCTACTTCGAAAATACTACAATAAATAATCCTCCCCCCCCCCCCCAAAAAAAAAAAAAAATACAAATATGTGACTAAATTTTTTTTTTCTTGCAAACTTTCATCTATAAATTACACTTTTTTTTCTTGTACTGGAAGAAATTAGAAAAAAGAAATCTTAAATACAGGTCGTTTAAAAATTTGTATCTGATAATGTTTAAAAGAAAAACTTGAGCTGATTAATTTTCTAGCAGCTTCCTTAGATAAGCTCTTTCCTTTGATCTCCATCATAGAAGGATATGTGTACATAAAAATCAATATTTGGGTGTGTGTTACTTATACAAATCTAAAAATTTTACCAATTTTCACATAACTTGAAATACCCATGTTTTAAAACAAAGGTAAAATTACTAGCTATTTAAACATTCTTTCAAAACACTCTTTACCACTTTTTTCCCAACTGGCTGCCATAGTTTATACATTTTTTTCCTAATGGATTTTTTTTTTTTTTTATGTTTGCTACACCCTAAAAACACCACAAGGCATAAGTAATAACATGTATACTTTGTTTTTATAAACCAATAAAAATTCACACTTGCTATATTTTTGCATCTGAAATTTGCATAATTCTGAGAAGATAAGCATTTTTACATATATAAATTTAAAAAAAATTATAACTGCTTTAATATGGTACAGTATTTTCATTTAAAAATATTTGTAGCTAGCTAATCCATTGTAAAACAGACTTTTCAGTTTCAAGAAAAAAAAAAAATTCAGGATAAAAGAAAAAATAAATAAATAAATAAAAATAAAAATAGTAGTTATTTACTAAATAAAGCGTCACATTCAGTGTGACGTCAAACTGACTCTAAACAGGTGGCTTCTGTATTCTGTTATTTCCTATTAGCTGACCTGTTTGGTGTTGCCCGGATCCATGATAATGTTCTTAAATGAATCGTAAATTTGTATGATTACATATCTTTAATTCAGTTTTGCTTAAAATATCTACCTTCTTACTGTGTGAAAATGGGGGAGAAGCTGCTAATTGCTGAGATTTGTTATGTAAATATTTTTTATAATATTTGAAAATTTGTTATGGTAGTAATAATGAAATTAAAACTTTAAAATGCCCTCTAGTGGTAAAAAAGGAGTTAAGAAGTGTGAGGTGGGTGCTTAGTAATGTACAAGTCTAAAACTTTAAAAAAATATGTCATATGCAAAAAATCCATTTCTGACTCCTCCTTACATGCACAGGGGTGGGAGGAATGCCCCCTAATTGCCTGGAGTCAAAATAGACTATCGAGAATAGAAACAGAGAACCGGAGGCCCTTGAGAAGTTTCACCTTTGGTTAAGCCTTCAAATGAAGTCAAATTCATAACTGATTTTAGAACTAAGGCATCTACAAAATGACATCATTTTTAAGTAATTATTGTAGACTTGATTTTCATAATTGAAAATTTAAGTTTCCACTTAAATGTTGTTTTGTTATTAGGGGAAAATTCTTGCTCTTCTGAAATTAATACTGATTATTATCTATAAAATTTTGATTCCAAATAAAATAAAATCCTACTAAATTTTTAACTTTTAACCAAATATTTAGATTTTTTCCTTGTAGGCGAAATCTTATTTTTCTGTTATATGGTACTAAAAAAATGTGCATTTTATTTTTAAAAGCTACATATGATTATGTCAAACTAATGTCATTTTTAGAAATTTTGATTTTGCTGGTTTTAAAATTAAGGCTAAAATAAAGTTTTTTACATTCAAGCTATGTTTTGAAATTATGATTTGCAAATAAAGTTTTTTAATATTGCATTCTTTTTTGCTTTGAAAAGTTTGATGATTTTGAAAAATTAGTTCCATTTACTTTTTTCTCTATTTTAAAATTATAGAGAAATTTATTATCTTACAGTCGGTAGCATTCATTATTTATTTAAGAAAATAGATTAAAAATAAAGAAATTGGTTTTATTATCCATTTAGTAAACCGTACTTGCATATAAATGTCACCTAAAAACAAGCATGTATTAGGAAAATGGAATTGAAAAGTGAAATGAACAAAATTAGCTAGTTTCCGAAACAACTGATCAGCAAAAAATTAGGTTATTAAAAGAAAAGAAAAAGAAAGAAATTATTATAAAGATGAATCCTTGCTTCCATCACCAAATGAGGATTATCTATGTTTATTGTATTTGTAATTTTGTGTTACTTGATGGAGGGTTGGGTGAAACAATAAAGTTGATTGACATTGTAGAGATATTATCAATCTTCAGGGACTGTTACATACTAGCAATAATTTAATTATTTTTTTTAAGCAGCTGTGGGGAAAAAACAAACCTTTGCTTTTTTTTCTTTTCTTTCTTGTGTAAAATGCACAAAGTTTAAAAAGAAATTGAAACTCTTTAATATTTATTTTTCTTCCCTACTTGTAACTCTGTACTAATTATAAATAAATAATAATCGTGTCGAACTCTCCCCTCCAAAGAATTTTATTTTGTTTCTCTCCCTCCACCTCTCTTACGCTTTGCAGCGGCAATATAGTTGAATAACCATCTAAATTCTCATTCCAAAATTTTACATTTCTCTTTCACCTGCTGTCCTTTTCCTCTTGCACACTAAGTTTACAATCTTTAAATTTCTTTTTTTTCCCCTGCTGTATATGTTATTTTGAAATATTATACGTGATATCATTAAGATAAATTTCTACTGTCATGTGCTTAAATCTCCACCTTCCCCCCAACTTTTGAATGGTTAAAACTTACTTACAAAAATGAAATGCTTTATTAAAAATATGTATTCATTAATTTATACAATTTGTAAATCCTTCAATTTATTTTTATTTTTATTTTTTTTTTTGGGGGGGGGAGGGGGGGATATTTTATTTTTAAATAAAGAAATGCGTATGAACTGTGTACATTTTCTCATATTATTATTATTATTATTATTATTATTTATATATGTAATACAACACCTCATTGTTATAATATAAACACCATTCATTGATATAAGAAGGCTTCACAACTGGGCCGTAGCTAGAAGTGAATAATGGGGGGGGGGGGGGCTCATATTTTTTTCTCTTGCTCTTTGTGACGCAGAAAGATAAAATAGTGATATTCACACTGTAATTTTCTGTGTTTTTCATTAAACTGTTGTAGTAATTTCATTTTATGCTAAGTAAAGAATATGATCATGAAAAATTCGAATGTATAACTAAAACAATATTAAACATCAATTTAGCTTCATATGTGCAAACAAGTGTTGAAACACTTATTTTAGTTACAATTTAATATTTTTGCAAAACTGTGAAATGTCCTAGAACTAAATTAGATTTTTGAGCAGAAATTCATTTGGATTTTCAGAACATAAATTCATTTAGTGACCTTGGAATCTTTTCCAGGGGGGGGGGGGGGCGCTGAGCCGCCCATAGCACCCTCTTAGCTACGCTCTGGCTTCATACTTTAAGGGAATATGTTACGACATTATATCTAAAATATAAAATAAATAGGCATTATTTGCAAACAGCAGAATAAAGCTAATAAAAGTGTGCATTTTTATAGAAGTAGTATTAGATATAGTTTCCCATTTTCTTTCAACTGCTGCAACAATTTGAAATAAAAGCACATTAGATATTTTATCAACAATTTTACAGTATTTATATCAGTAGGTAACAGATTATGTATAAACTTTTTTTTTTCTTCTTCTTTTTTTTTTTTTTTTTTTTTTTTTTTTACCTAAAATTAGTTCTAAATTCATAGTTAGCAAAAAATGTGATTTCATTGCTGATGGGAGAGTATCACTCAAATGTAACAATCCTTGGCAAAGAGGAGAGAGGTGTTAAAAAGTATCACAAAATTTGTGTGATGTATTAAATTCTTTCTCCTTTATGTGCTTAGTTTTTTTTTTCTTTTTTTAAACTTTATCATTTTTATTTTGTTAATAAAACTTTGCAAGGAAATTTTAAATGAAATAAATTAGGGAAAAAAAGTGCAAATGAGTTATTTTCATGCAGTCTTATCATTTTTTGTTGATTTTTTTTTCTTTTAGGGATTGAAAAATCAAGAACACATGCAATTGAAATTAAAGTCCTGGTATTATTATTGTGTAGAGTATATTAGTCGATGTATTAAAAAATTTAAGGAAGATTTAGCTGAAGTACTTCATTGTGTAAGTTTTGTTTTTATTTCTCTGTAGATTTCATATGAAATTAAAACAGAAATTTTTAAAATATGGATCGTAATCACTGGGAAACAAATGAATTGTTAATATGTTGTTATAGTCCAAGAGCTGACTGCATAAAACCCTATGTCATTGAGCACAAGAAAATTTTTTTTTATTTTATGGAAGAGTAGTAATAGAGGAATCTAATGATCCATGACTGCCGGAAAGGAAGGGGTGTATAAGCCAAAAATTGATACAGTGGTCGATTCGTAGGTTTAGAATTGTGTTTGCCATACAATCAAAAGTATGAAAACATGGAAAACTGGGTGCAGGAAAATACAATGCTAATCCTATGAGTCAACCACTAATGGTATTAATTTTTCGCTTATGCACCACTTCGCTTTTGGCAGACCTGTATAATTAGATTCCTCTATTACTATTCTTGTATAAAATAAAGGATATTTTCTTGTGCTCAATGGCATAGGATTTTGTGCAGTTGGCTCTTGGATTATTACTTAAAGCTGTCTTTAAACAGGTAGATAAGTGCAATCACAGATTGCACAGAGGGTTTCATTTAAGTCAAAAAATTTTCAAATTAATAAATCAAAATTGCTTGGTTATAATTACTAAAATCTTAAATAAATGTAAGCACCAATATAGTTAAACATTTCTTGAAATATAACATTAACTATATGTTATATTTTCCCAGTAGAGGGCAGCACCCCAAAAAGTCAGAAGTATTTTATTTTGAAATAACACTTAAAAATACTCTAAAATCGCATTTTACAGAATTTCTTTTTTCGTTAATAATTAAAAATATATTTAATTTTGCTTTCAATTATTCGAGCTATTTGAGAAACACATTAAAATAACTAGTCGGACGTGACAATAAAAAAACTTCTTTTTATCTCATGCATGTTAATGCTTCAAAATTTGCTACCAAAAATCAAAATTAAATGACAGTGTATCCTCATTGTAAGGATTCTAAATACATGAATTTCTATGCATTAGTTCTTGAAATAGGACTATTGTAAATAGTGGGAAAAATGCAGCATAAAAGCACCATTTATTATATTATTATTATTTTATATCAAATTTATTATCAAATTATAAAGAATAATAATTTATTATCAAATAATTTATTATTTTATATAAAAACATAATCATCAATAATATTTATCAAGCTATACCTGAATCTGAAGTTCAATTAAAATTTGTGCATTGGTTCTTGAGATAGAGCTATTGCAGGAATCGGTAGAAGTTCAGCATAGCAGCGTCACCTGTTGGGTGATTGACATCAGAAACAGAAGTAGTTCATATCATGGATTTACTGAATCAGAAGTTTGATAAAAGTCCATGCATTAACTCTTAAGAAAGAGCTATTGCGGAAAATAAATAATTGCGGAAATCATAAAAAATGCAGTATAGCAGCATCACCTGCTGAGTAATTTACACCAAAATGTAAACAATGTCAATTCATGTCAAGGACTAACTGAATTTGAAGTTTTATAGAAATCTGTGCATTAGTTATTGAGATAGAGCTGTTGCATAAATCCTAAACTATATCGTCGGATTTGGCAATCCCAAAACTTTCTTCTATCTCATCCATGTTAACACTTCAAAATTCTTTGCATCAGTTCTTGAGATATGACTATTGATAAAATAATGTAAATCATACAAAATGCAGCATAGCATCGCCTCTTGTTGGGTGATTTAAGCTGAAACCTAATTTGTAACAATTTAATCAACATCTAACCGAATTTAAAATTTGGTGAAAATTCATGCATAAATTCTTGAGGTAGAGCTATTGGGGGAATTGTCAAAAGTGCTGCATATCAGCACCACCAGTTGAGTGATTTACACCAAAAATAATCAGCGCCAATTTGTATCAGGGACTAACTGAATATAAATTTCTATTAAATTCTGTGCATCAGTTCTTGAGACAGTATCCACAAAATTTATGTTGCATACAGAACAAGGCCGAAACTAACCTTTTTTGCACTCTATTCAAATATAGATTTTGCTCCCCTCCTTTACAAAGTATTATTTGCAAAGAAAATTTTACTAATTTTCTGATTGCCAACTTATTTTAAAATTTAAAATATGTAATCATAAAATATGTAATACTGAGCTGCAATCTGCTTTATCAAATACTAAATCATTAAAATCTCAAAAAAAAAAAAAAAGCTTTATACAGGATTTTTACACCATATCATCCTTCGATTTTTCTATGCTATAGCATGCTCCAGACAGGACTTATTTAACAATACCATACTAAACATAGACTTGAGAAAAATCGACAAACAAATTCCTCATTTGATGTCTGGGGCACATGCTGTCTCTGGCCCCCTCCCTCACCCCCTTAGTTTTGTTCATGATACAGAGTCACAGATAGACATTTTGTTAAAATATGTTTTTTAGTATCTCTGATCTCTAAAACCTGTAAATCTGTCAAAAATCAGAAGTTGAAAATTTTCATAAATCCAAAATTTTCTTTTTGTAAAGAAAGAAAAAAGTAAAAAATCGATTATTTTTGGGGGGGGGACATACTTTTCACCGTGTTAAATCCTAATTCACAGTATATCGGATCGTGTTATTTCGGGCTTCTACTATATTGCCAAATTTGGCAACAAATATAAATCACTCAAAATGAAGCCACCTGGGATTTAGCTGACTAATTTGGTGAAATTTTTATTTATATTCATTATTATAAAAAAACACAATTGAATTATCTATAATCAAGTTCCACTAATTTTAGCTTTTCATATTGAGTAAAATAAGTTAAATTAACAAAAATAAAAAAAGATAATATAAAATCTACCTTTTCTTCCTGGCACATTCCAAAGGAACTTTTTTTAATAAATGAGTTTCTTTTATTTAATAATTGAAAATGTAGAATTAAATAAGACAAACATTTCTTAATAAAAATAGCAGTAACAAAACAACATAAAGCTTTGCAGCTATTAGTCGTTGAGCCAGAAGCCAAAATTAGGGTTTTTGGTTTCATCTCTGGGGACTGGATATATACCTTTTTGGATTCACGATTGTCCAAGGAGTTCATTTTATGATGATACTATTAAATTTCTGGTAGCTTATAGACGCCATATTGAAAAAATGAGCGCCATCTATCTCACATAGATACGAATGATTTTTTCTTTTTAACCATTACCACATAATTAAATTTCATGGAAAAAATGCAGAGAACAAATATTATTGAACATATAACTGTATACAAATTATACATTTGTTAAGATTTTATTTCAATATGATTATTAGCATTTTCAACTGGATAAACCGATCAAAAGACATTTGCGATTGATGAAAATCAAAATCTTGTTTTGTATTTCAGTGCATATTATTTTCATGTATATAAGAAACAGCAATTCAAGAAAAAAGTAGTGTTGGTGAAACTATTGTAATTAGTCTGTTAAGAATTAATAAATAACAGAAATCTTAGTCTTCTGCCCTTTTATCATGATTGGTTCACATTCCTGTATCCAAATAACTTCAATCGTCATGGAACAGTTCTATGTTCTGCATATGCTTGTACATTAAATTATTAAATAGACACACACATAATAGTGTGGCACATGTTCTTGAACAAAAATATGACATCAATTCCAAAGCAGCTTCAGGAGCAAGAGGATTGCCATTCCACTGGATCTCTAGAGAGCCTTTTCCCTCACTATCTGTTCCAAAAATCCAACCATATTTATATAGGGATTGAAGATCACCATCAGCCTGTAGGCACTTCTTACGAACAAGACCATGGTACTTGGCTTGCATTACCTATAAGTAGAGTGTATTACTACATTACAAAAGGCAATGCAACTCCAGACTTTTTGTTTTACAGTAAAATATATAGTATATATCGCAATTGCTTGATGTTTGAGTATTTTTGCTTTCCATAATAGAGATGGTAAAATTACAAAACGATTCAAGCCGTTTCTTTGTTTCCTCTGAAAAATTAGCTTCAGTATCCAACGCCTTAAGCATATCCCGAAATTTGTGTTTTGATTCATCATTTTCCCTTGTCTGCAAAAGCAGTGATTGCATTTCAAGGGAAAGCATGGTTTATGCAAAATATGAATTGTCTACCACTGCTTCTTGGAAGCAAGTTAATTTAGTGGATTCTTCAACTAGTTATTTCTTGAATTTATAATATATTTCTCCATAGATAATGTACAGCACTTGTTCATCAACTATTTCAAATAATGTTCATTTTGCAATTCGTGAGAAATGAAATGCATAAGTTCTTTCTTCTCCTCCTCATCAGACAAAATCTGCTTCCATTTTCGAACTGTTTGTCCAAGAGTATATGACTTTTATAACATCATCAACAGTTCATATTTTTCGTTCATTTATTTTTATTGACAACTGCTTGTATGTATCAAATACAACATCTAAACTTTGAAAGGATATGTAATGTTGCATTATTTCAAAAAACAGATTCTTTGCTCGTTGTGCAAATGATTGTAGCTCCTATGTTAGCTTTGAATAAAGCACATTCTGTCATTTATATTAACATCACCATTATTTACATTCTTTTAGCAGTCGCAATTTTGTCATAACATCCTTCAATTTTATTTATTATTTTTTCGCATTAAACCATCAAGTGTTGCTAAGGATTATTGAAGAAGCCCTAGATGGTAGGAAAAGACAGTTCTTATATCCAAATTTCTTCGTCCTGCAAGGATCGTCATCTGAGAAAACAGATTTTTTTTTGTCATGGCAACAAACTCGTATTTATTGAACTTCAAATTCTCTTTCTTTTCAAGTAACAAAATGTGTTTAGCTTATAGGAGGTTTGAAAAATCCTTCTGCCTTTGAGTCTTCAGACAGATATTCTCTCTTGAAAGCTTAGTAAATTTCTTCAGTCATTTCATGAGCTTTGATCATGTCTTCGACAATTTCTGGATTTGTAATTGCTTCAGTTGATTCTGTTAGTTTGTCTTTATTTATCTATTCATTGATAACCATATTCTGTAAATATGAGATATCACGTTCGTCTTACTGGATCTTGCTCAAAGACGGATAAGGATGTAGAATAGATTTTTCTGATGAAACTGATTTTGGTTCTTTCACAAATCATGTGAATAAATTCTGCCCTGGTATCAAAAATATATTTTAACTGCGGCAGGTCTTTGACTGAACTTTGTTGTAGCTTTTGACTTCTGCATGTCTTTACTTATTGTCTCTTTAATCGTCCTGTTAATTTTACAGCATGTAAAATCAAGAAATTTTTTTCTATCACAGCGTTTATCGGAAGAATTTTCCAATATAGCGTCCATTCATTACTCTGTTTTTGAAAATATCATGGATAAATGTCATGTTGTTGCTGATGTGGTGAATCCAAAATTGTATGGTTTACAAAGTCTACTGACATGAAAATACGCCCCCCTGGATCAACGACGGTGACCATTTTCTAATATGGCGCCCATAAGCTACCTTGATTTTGTAAATATGAATAAATATCATTCTGAAGTTGTTGTAAATCCAAAAAATGCATGTGTATAATTTAACAAGTCATCTAACATGACACCACACGAGCTCCTGGCTCAACGGTGGCAGCCATTTTTCAATATGGTGTCCATTAGCTACTCTTATTTTAAAAATGTCAATGATAAATGCCACTCTGATGTTGTTATGAATCCAAAATAATATGGTTTAACAAGTCCGTTTACATGAAATCACAAGAGTCCCTGCCTCAACGACGGCGGCCATTTTCCAATATGGCGTCCATAAACTACCCTAGTATTGAGTGTATCATGGACAAATGAGATGCTGATGTTCTGATGAATCCAAAAATGTATGATTTTCCATGTCCGCTGACATGAAACCACACGACCGCATAACTCAACGACGGCGGCCATTTTTCAATATGGCGCCCAAAAGCTACCCTAATTTTGAAAGTATCATGGATAAATAGAATGCTATTGTTGTGGTGAATCCAAAAATATATAGTTTAGCAAGTCCCCAGAGATGAAACCACACAAGCTCCTGGCTCAACGACTATATGATTTAAATTTCTCGTTCTCTTATAATTAAGCTTCTTATAAAAAGTAGAGGTTTTGATAAAAAAATTATAATGGCCCTTCATGATGTTGAACCATATAACATTTGGCTGATGTACAGCAATTGGTTTCTGGGTTATATAGTGGATAAATCGAAATGTGAGATACCCATTGAGAAAATGTCAGAAAAAATTTATCATATTGACGAAAAATCTCAAAAACTGTGAAAACTTATGTTATACATTAGTAAAGACATGTTTGTCTGCTACTTTTGTATGGTAATCATTTGATATGTTTAAGAGTGTTATTAACTGATCTGCTCAACAAGCGAAAAATGTTTTGACATATTTGCAAATTCATTTTTTAACAAAAAGTTATAAAATTTTAATGCCTGACTATGAAAGCGATTTCGAATTGAACTTATTTTTCCATTTTATGATAATTAAATTACTTATCAAGTTATAAGCTATTTCGATGATGCAATCACCCGGTTTTCTCCTCCTTTTCGACCGTTTTTCTGCTTTCGTTGGGAAATAGGCTCAAAAGTGTCAACTTTGAAGGCTTGTTATCAAAAATCTATTGTGTTTTTTAAAAAACAAAAGGATGAGTGCAATTAGAGAGTTACTGAATAACAACACCTGCTATTTTCATGCATTTCCGAACAAAAATAAATTAATGCATGTGTCACAAAGTTGCCCTTTTTGATTTAATAACACCCTTAAGCGAGTCTATCAGTAAAATAAAATTAATTTAAAAGTAAAACAACATGTTATGCATTTTAATTTTTTCACATATTGTAATATAATTAGTATATGAAGAGCTGAGATGATAAAAATGGTAAGTGACTCATTTGTCATTGGAAAAGTGAGCTATAAAGTTCTAATCTTTATTTGTGTTTTTTGTCAAATATCTCCGTATCAATTAAAACCTCTGTGATTATTGGGTTTTTTTAAATGGTAATGTAATAGATGGTAGCGGACCATCGATTATCTTCAATCATATTAACTTTTTCGTAATTTACCACCTTTATTATTTGAGCTTTTCAAATGAAAATAAAAATATTTGTGAAAAGTAAATAAGAATGGTTTATTAAATCTTTTTTGTGAATTTAAAATTATTATCTTCCAGAATTAAGTTATTTAAATTTAAATTTTTATAAATGAAAGTTAAATTCTAGTACTAAATTAATCTCGAGTAAATAATTAAAATTCTTATAAAAAAGCACAGTAAAATTATTTGCAGATACATACATATAATATGAAATTATTTAAAATACATTGAAACATCTTAAAATTACATTATAAACAATTAAAAATCTAAAATGTTTTCGGCCATTACATGGTCATCATCACAATCATCTAGAAGATATCCTTCTTTTCCACTGCAGACTCCATACTGTGTTATCAAGATTAACTCAAACTCGGTCTATAAAAGATTTTAATAAATCCAAAATTATCTTTCACATAATTAATTACCAGGTGGCTATTATAAGATAATTTATTAAAATAATTGTCAATAAAGATTTACCTTGTATTGTACTATAATACAATATCCATGGAATTTAAAAAGTATTCTGCATAATAGATAAAAGCTTGTTTTCTTGGAAATTTGAATTTGACATCTTTATTCGACATATTATCTGCTGTACAATATTTGAATTACAATCAGGATTCTTGCTGGCTTTTGACCAACATTATCAATTTGGCAAATAAAAAATAGAAAACAGTCGCCAAATGAAAAGAAATGTTAGCAAAATAAATTTGGTGTGAAAGATTGAGAAATGTATTTTTAACTTTTTACTGTATCTCTTTTTTCTAAATGTTCTAAAATAAAAAATTCAACTGTCTGCTAGAGGAACTATAACAAATACATTCTAAATGTCTCCCACTCCTAAATGTGTAAATTTTTCAGACATTCTTTTAGCACTCTAGATGAAAATCAAAAACAGCTATCATTGATTTACTGTTGAAAAAATATACACTATAAATTGTTATGAAATTTTGACTCGACAGAAAAAATTTGACAGGCCAATGATTACTTTGTAGACAACTAATAAATAGTATGGTAAATGGCTAATTTCAACATTGCATTGCAGCAAAACTTCTTGATGTGAATAATTTTTTGTGTTTTTCCTTCCACGACAAAAGTAAATAGATAGTGATTAACTGACAGTTGATAAATATATATTGCATAATCTTTTCTGTCTTTGATTTTTGCTAAATTAAACTGATGTTGAGTCAATATCTTGATAAATAGAACAATGTAAATGGCATGCTGAGATTGAACATGTAAAAAGACATCCAATCGTTCAGAAATGCAGGTAAGAATCTGTATTGGCACACATATATATACACACAAAAAAGAGCAGAAATTAAGCACTTGCAATTTGGCGAGTCTAATTGTTCTTTTACTCACCTAATGGAGCATTTTGTCATGAAATGGCAAGCAAGAGCGAGAACACTGCTTACAATGATCTCTTCTAGATGATTATTCAATAAGAACAAAGAAAAATAATAACAACATTTCAACCCACTGATGAAAAATAATAGCCACTGATGACAGCTGCATAATGCCTGAAAACATTTTGGATTTTTAATGGTTTTTAATTTATTTTTAAGATATTTCTAATGTATTTTAAATTATTTTATATTATATGTATGCACATGCAAGTAATTTCAGTACATTTTTTTGTGCTTTTTATATGAATTTTAATTTTTGTATTAAAACATTTATGGTTATTGTGTTTTTATGTGAAATGTTTTATCAGGCAATTAAAAGCTCTATGTTTTGAAATAATCTTATGCAATATTAATTATGATTGCTTATGCTTTTTCAATTGCTGAAATTGTTTTTCTGTTTTTTTCTAGTCCTTGTGGGGTAATGTTAAAGTAATTTCTGATGATGAAGAAACTGTTTGGGATCTAGAACGGTAATTTTTTCCTCCCTAAAATATTAGTTTTTCATTAATATTATATATATATGTTATGTTTTAACATATTACATATACATATTTATTTGCAAGGTATAACAAAAAGCATAGCTTACTTTTTTTTTTTTTTTTTTTTTTTTTTTTTTACTTACTCTCACTTTCAAAAACGGCTCCAAAAATGAAAATGTCATTCTAAAATATATGTTCAACTAAAATAGAAAAAGTAAAAAAAAGAACAATATGGAAATAGAATTCAGCTGTTTAATGAAAAAAAAATTTAATGTTGAAATGCAAACAAGATAACTTAGTAGAAAAGTAAGTGAGTAGAAAATAACTTTCCCATAGGTTTAACATTAGCTCATAAGTATCTTTGCCTGCAGAATAGAAACCTCAAATAGAATTGACAATGATAAATAAATCTAATTATGTAAAATTTTTAGCAATATGCTTTTTAGATTGATTCTGTTTCATTTTATTTGCTTTTTTCTAATGAGCATAACAACATAGACAAACAGGCTATCTATTTCCTTCATATTCAAGCTTAAATAGCTCTTCAGTCTATGTAACCCCAATAATGAAAATGATAGCTAATATGTGATTGAGTTTAGATGCTGAGGAGTATGTCAGCATATTTTGTTTTATAATGATCAAAACTTTTTTTTATTATAATTCCAGGTATTTTTTTTTTCTTATCTAGTTTGAAATGATAAATCAATAAATATTATTCCATTTGCCACCATTGGCATTACAAAGTTTATTTCTTCTACATGAAAATATTGCTGTTTTGGTGAAGAACAAGGAAGTTTTTGAAATCACCTTAGACAATGCTTTTTGGGTCTACTTATTTATAATATAATATTTGTAAATCGAGCTTCGCTTGGTAGTTTTTAGCTCACAGGCTATCACAATCTGTGAGTTAATGTGTTCACCAATTCTGTATATATGTATGTATGTACATACTTACATATGCATGTATAGATGTACACACAATTGTGGAAAAACAAGTAAACAGCCCTTACTAACTCCTCAACAAATTGTTCTAGAAAAAGTTACTGATAAGGTGACCCCCCTCTCCCCCTAAACCAATTTTTAATACATCACTTAAAAGTGGACTTTATTTCCATTCTTTCGGTACCAGTAACTTTTTTCTACAATAATTGACAGTGGCATGGTTATACTTTTTTTTCTCCTTGGTTGTATTTTATAATATATATGTATAGATATATAAAATTAATGAGTAAAGTTTTACAGTCAGAATGAAAAGAATTTTTTAATCCTTAAAAAGTTTCACTAGTTGATTTGTCTCGGAGAAATACAAAAGTCGCGTTCAAATAGACTTGTGTAAGTGAACTCTGGTGCAAGTAAAAATAACTTCATTTCATTAAACTATGCTATCATTAAAAATATAAAATAATAGAAACAAATCTAATTCAAAAATAAGCACTTAAAGATGTCTCCCCCAAAAGAAAAATAAAGCAAGAATTTCTGCAAAATAATCAAAGAAAATAGATTTTCCTCTTAAAACAGTCCAAAAATAAAAATAATAATTCAGTTTATAAATTTAAAATTAAATACAATTGGTTTAATTTTTCTTTACACTATTCAATAAAAAGCTGGAGTCTGTATGTATTTAGCTACTTCTGTTCTGACTTCTTTGATCAAAAAATCTGTCTGACACTGACTCTACATCCCCGGCTGTAATTTATATTTTGTGAAATGTAATCTTTGATTCGCTTTATAGATTGATTGAAACCTGTTCATTAATGCCTAAGTGTACTGACAATGACAAGGATGCCTTTTTAATATCTGAAAATGCAGTTTTGTCATTAGAAATCAAAGATGGCAAAATTATAGCCAGTAAAAAAATAGGTAAATATCTGTTGTTTAAAATATTTTTTCTCTTTTTATGTCATCTTTTTTAATTTCAATTTTAATTATCATTTTATATATTAATTTACTAACTTAACTGCATAGATATGTTGTGTTGGAATACTCTAGTAAGAAGCATTTTATGAACAAGGTTATAATTTGAAACCAAAGTATATGCCATTAATTTTGCATTTGCATATTTTGCTTCCAATTAAAAAGTTTCATAAAAAAGGTACAAAATATGATAGTGTAAATTGCAGATACATGGGGAGGGGGGGGAGGAGGGAAAAAATATGAAAATTAAATTTTTATACGACTCCTATAGAGCACAATTCCCAATGAGAAAATTATTCTTTTAAGTATTATTATATTTACTTTGCCTAGATCTTTTCCATTTAAGAAATGATTGTGTCATAGGCAAATTCGTTTTCACTGGTTTTACTTTTTTCTCCCTATAAATCTACTTAAAAAATGAATTTTAAAGTTTTTATTGTAAAATAATGTTGATTTAAAAATATTTGCACTTTTGTAAAAAATTTTCGGCTGAACAAATTTTACTTATTTTTGCACAGATTAGGTCTGTCAGAAACTATGATTTTAATACAGGTTGTGTCGAGACCGGAACTGATAATTTAGCCACATGCAGATCTAGGAAGGAAACCAATCCTGTTTCGGAATGAAAAAAACACTTCTACCCTACAACATATATAAAAATAATCAGAATCTGTAATTATCAAAGTTAGCCCTCTCTTTGTAAGACTATCCTTCTAATATCATGATATATTGAATTGGAAATTCATTATTATTTTCTAATTTTTTGCAGCGTCCATTCAAACACTAGCCTTCTAATATTGTGAGATCATGACATGTATCTTCTTCCTTCAAGAAGTTTTTTTTTTAATTATGTGGGTTTTTTTCTTTGTGGTAACTATTCATCTTAAAATTGATGAACATTGTCTATGAGTTCTTGTTAGTAATACCAACAGTTGTTTCAATTTATTTGTTCAAAAATGCAACAAATGTTTTTAAAAAGTTATATTAGTTATTAAAATGAGCTAGTTTAAAAATATTTTTTATTTGAATTGAATAGGTAGAAAATTTAATGCAGAATTAGAGTATTGGGTAGAATGTGTTGAATATGATCCATACAGGTTTCAATACCATTTGTGCTGGAAGTAATTTTCAGCATCTTGGGATGACAAACTCTCAGCAGCCATGCAAAATATAAGAAGAATAAAAAATTAACAATGAATTATAAAAAACCCATGTTCAAAATTTTCAGCTGCTTGAATGAATCAAAGGATGATGTGAATAAAATGAAAGTACCCAATGGAAACAATGCAAAAAAATGAAGCCATTGAAACAGAAAATGATGCAGTAAAACCTCCATAATGGACACTCCCGAATAGCGGACACCTCTATTTAATGGACAGTTTTCCAATCCCCACTCCCAAAACCTACATTTTTGCATGTTTAACCTCCGAATAACGGACATTCTGAATAGCGGACACTATTTTTGGTGATAAAGGATGAAAAAGAATTTTTTATCCAGAAAAAAAAAAACGAAAAAAGAGTAAAAAGGATGCTTCTAAATTTATCAGAGCAATGTGCCACCAATTTTGTGATCACAGATAAATGTAGAGGATGAGCTAGGGAAAATCTCCCCCCCCCCCCCCTCTACATTTAGTGTGAAAATGTTGCGCGGAAGGGACATCTTCTTCAACATTGCAATGTCCCCCTGGAAGTTTTTAAGATTTTATGCTTTTAATAGACAAAAATTGCAATTTCTCCTCCCCGCCCGAAATTCTATAGAGTCTGATAACGTCACATTGAAAAACAAATTATATGTAATTGCAAGCAAAAGTAAACTTTTGTAGCTGATTTTTTCTTAAGAATGTAATAAACAGTAGATAAAGGTGTGCACAATTTTATTTCAGTTATATTGCTTAAAAAATAATTTTAATTTCTGATTAATCATAAAATGTAGGTTTTAGGAATATAAAAGTCAATTAATGAATTTTAAGCATTTCTTAGTGATTTTTGAATCTCTGAGGTTTTCCCAATTGCGGACACCTCCGAATAGTGGACAATTTTGGCGTTCCCGAGGTGTCCGTTATTTAGAGGTTTTACTGTAATTCTATTTTAAAATTTATTGCAAAAGAAGGTGTATTAAAGACTAAAATAGTGTGGGTAATTAAATTACTCATGTTGCATTTGTCTTACACTTTCAAAGTTGTTACAGAAATTTTAATCTTCATGTTTCCTGGTTGTAAAAATTTACTTTAAGCAGCTCCAAAATTGTATATTTAATAGCTTTCACATTATCTTTTTTTTAACAAAGAATTATTAGATAATATTGACAAGGATGTTAAATTTGTGATTTCTATGGCTAATGCTCTGAATAAAATATTTTTAAAAAAATTGATTTATTTGTTTGATATTAGCTAAAAGTTTTCAGTAAAGTGCTGGTGAGCAAGTGACTGTTTTATTTTATTAGCTATTTACTAAAGTAATTGATATAGAAAGTTATTCTTTAATATGTTGCTTGATACAAGTATAGATGTTATTTGCTATTGAAACACTACTTCAAAAAAATTTAAAGATGTTTAAAACAATGCGGTAATTTTCAATGATGTCAGTAAGCAATAAGTTTAATATTATTCTACAGCCATTTTCTAAATTAAAATTTGCATGATTCTTAAACAAATTTCTGCCAAAAGTCTTGCTGCATTAATTAATGTTATTTAATTTCAAAACTATATTTCAAAAGATTTCAGCCATAAAATGGTATTCTCTCTCTCTCTCTCTCTCTCTCTCTTTTTTTCATTATTATTTTTATTCTCTGGAAACTTTTATTGAAAAATCTATAAGTAATTAATAATAATTTATTATAAATATAGTAATTTATAAAAATTTTCAATTACTTTTTTTCAGTCTATAATGAAAGAGTTAATTCAGAATAAAGTTTTCCCTGGCTTTAGGTTGAGCAACATAATGTTGGTAACTAGTCTCTCTCCCCCCTCCCCCCCCTCCTCCACCCAGCCCCCCCCCCATCACTACACCACTGAATGCCTGAGCATCTCCTGCACCAACCTTGTTGTGGCTCTGTTCAGTAAAATAGACTTTGTTGAATGAACTTTTTCCCCTATCTCTCAAAAATATAAGTAGTTCCTCAAATAAATTTCTTTTCTGCTTTTTGATTCTGCCACATAATTTACCTATTTCTTAATCTTGAAGATTAAATCTTTTAGTAGAAAAAAATATTTATTAAATTATGTATCTCTATAATTTTTTCTCAATGTATAAAACTGTATCTAAATATAACTTTGAGATTTTTTTTATTTTTCTTATGTATTACGTTATTTATTTTTAAAATAATAAAAACTAACATTAGCTTTTATTTTATTTTATAGGTACTTCCCAGTATTGCATACGGTGGTATGAAAAGCTAAAAAACTGTCATATAGATGACTATGCATCACTGCATAGTGTATTAGAAGGTTTTAGATTAAAAGTACTGATTCTTCTTCAAATTTAAGATATTCTGTAAAATTTATATTTTTATTGCAGCTAGAAAAGTAATAGATTCAGAAAAAATAAGCCATACAAATTTTTAAAAATTTTCAAATATCAAACTATTCCATTGTGAAATTCTTTTCAGAGATATCTATGCATATTTTTAATTATGACAAATTTTATTTTTATACAAGATTTATTAAATAATCCATGGTAACACAACTGTTATCTTTTGCACTTGAAAATATTCTTTGGAAGATAATTTAACTTTATTTACAACATTAATCATTCTAGTTATTTGATTATAATGATAATAAAAGACCCATATTATTTGCTTATTGTAATGGGCTTCTCGCAACACCATTTTTAAGATTTTGTATTAGGAATATGAGGAAAATAAAGTAAAAGAATAATTAAAGTATAATTATTCATAGTTTATTAAAATATTTTTACCTGCAGTTTATTCTCTCAAGCTGTTTAAAATGACTGACCTATGTCTTTACTAAATGGATGGAATGTTGTCCAGATACCTAGATTTGAAAAGCATTGGCAGTAACAAAGAGCTAACTTTGAACAGTGTTGTAGTCGTAAAAAATAGCAGAGAGTATACGGTATAGGCGGAAAGTATACCCTGACATCATGAACGTTCATAGATAGGGTACATGCTAATGCTTTATTTAAGAAACAGATAGTATACGGAACTTCTTTTAAAAATCCAGAGTGTATATGGCATATACCCTTGTATACCCTTCACTACATCCCTGACTTTGAAGCTAAAGGTTCAATGTCTGAATCTCAACATGGATAAATTTTTATTAAGATGGAAAAATTACTACTCATATAAAAGTTTATTTAATAAAATTAACTTTGTGGTCTATATTGTAAGGATTATTTTCCTTTCTTAAAATAGCAATGTAAAATTAATTTACTAATAGTAATGTAGCATTTATATCCATAATTTTTCAATTATATATGTTTATAAATAGAAAAAGTCATGTAGCATAAAATGATATATCCAAAAATAAAAACAATGCTAAACAACGAACTATGGATAAAAACCGTGTTTACCTTTATTTTTTAATTAAAGAAAATATTTAAAGTTTTATGTTGTGTTAGGCCTTTTATATGTTTTGTAAAATTTTATATGGGCAATATAGGTACCCTATAATATGTATTTAGAAGAAAAAAAATCTATGAAATTCATTCACAAAATCTGAAATATCAATTTGGCAAACAAGACATTTAAGATTCTGTTGGATTTTAGAATTAAATCTAAACTCTCTATCCTATTCAAAACCTTCTAAAATATTCAGCTGATATCCAATATATACTTGAAAGATGCATATCCCCATTGTTAAATTGTCTTTTAATCTTTTAATGCTAATAAAAACTGAGACTATACAAATTTTTTAACTAAATATAGGTGCAAAAAATATGATATATTAGCTTATAAGCATAATTCTCACAGCACAGCTCTAGCTTCCCTTCAAAAATTACACTTTTGTCAACAAGTGAAGAAAATGTCTATAATCCTTCACTAATACTAACTTACCATTTTCATTATTTTTTTTATAAATTTTAGTATGTTTGAAATGTTTATTTTCTTAGAAATCTTATGGTTGTCATTTTTTAATCATGAAATATAAAAAAATATACCAGAATAATTTTTCAACAAAATATCTTAATTCGCATGAAATTGAAAGGTAGTAAAAATATGTAATTTAAAACACAATCATTATAAAATAGTGCAACTTTATGAATAAAATTGTTAGTTAGTACAGTAGAAGGCCTCTAATCTGCAAAGCTTTGTTCCAAGGGTTGTGCGTATGAGAGGTTTTTTTGCAGATTACAGGTCATGTCTATTTAAATCTTTGTTTACATTTTTTTAAATTCATATTTTGAACAAATTTAGATTGTTAATTATTAAAAATAAATAAATTACACATTTTAGTGTATAAATAAAATAAACACTATTTAAAAAATAATAGTAATTTATTATTTTTTAAGCATGATTTCACTGGTTTTAAGAAATTTTGTTTTTTCTGTTGAATTATTCTTAAAGTCTATATATAGTTGCAAGTTTTTGTTGAATTACAAATCTTTGTTGCTCAAAAAAAAAAAAAAATATATATATATATATATATATATTAAATACTTCTGGTTTGATGAAATGAGTAATGATTTTCACCAGATTTTTTTTATTATTAAATTTTCTTTGTAAAAATAATGTAACTATTACAGTGTATCATATTGTTATAATAAATGGATAATTTAAAATAATCTATGTATGAATAATGTTTGGATTTTTTTTTTTTTTTTTTTTTTTTTTTTTTTTTTACTGTCACTATTTTCTATCAGGGCTTCAGGGCTGGGGAATATACAGCCCCTCATCTCTTTGCTTCATTTTGGGAATAATGGATTTTGAGCTTATTCAATTGACAATAATTTTCAGAATTTTTAAGCTATGTTTTTGAGACTTTCACAAAAGTTTCTCTATACATTAAACCTACACAATATGCAAATAAGATTTTGATAGTATTCAGGAATGCACAGTGAAAAATTATTTAGTAAACTTGTTCCTTTTTCACATAATTTTTATTATTTATTAACTCTGATTACAGAGTATTATGTACAATGTTGTTTGTCATATTTTCTGAATTTTTTTTTTTTTTTTTTTTTTTTTTTTTTTTTATTAATACTTTAAACTCTACAAATTATACACAAAAAACTTGGCAAAATTTGGAACTGTTTTTATAAAAAACCTTACTTTTTCTATGAGTATATATACTATCCTCATAAAAACGATAACAGTTTATTACAACAAGATATTTAATCATAATCTGCAGTTTGAATGCTTTTGCTACATAGTTTTGACTGGATAATCCAAAAGATCTCCATTCTTTTTCAACTTGTTGACTGTTTTCTGTGGCATTTCATGAAAAAATCTTCACGAAAATATATGATCTGTCTATTTTGGTTACACATCTGGAATTTTTAATTACTCATATTTTTTTCTAGATATGTAAAAAAAATGTCTAAAATCGCAAAAGTCCAGTCAGTGTATATATATAAGGTAAAACCAGTCAAATTTTGATGAAAGAAAATGTTTAAAAAGAAACTTTCATTGATTAAAAATAAATCTACAAAATTAGTTACAATAAAAACTGCACCATATATTTGTAATTCTAAGTCTTAAACAAATGACATTTAACCTAAAGTTTAAAAAAAAAAATACTATTTCTACAAAACTCAGTTGTAGAAATTATTAACATTAAACTTGGATCGTTATGTAAGCAGTAAAATGTAATAAAGATTTGTTATTATGATAATGTTATCAATTAAAGCTCTTCTGCTAGAGTTCTAAGTGAAAAAAAAAGCAAAAATTTATTCCACTTTGACTTAATCATATAATTTTTCCCCATGAAATATAAACCCATATCGAAATTTATATATGCATCTTTCATATCTTATTCACCTTTTTTTTTTTTTTTTTTTTTTAATGGTATTTTAAGGGTGTATTTCGATCCAAAGTGCCTTTTTTCCGATTTATTTTTAGATTCATTTTTATTCTCAAATGCACCAAACTTTCAAATTCTCTTATTTAGAAATTACACAAGGTGCCGTAATTGTCGATTTTTGATAAATGTAGAAAATGTCGCCAAAAAAATGCTGTCAAAAACGACATTTTGGACAAAATTTTGCAAAGCGAGAGGTCTGCGAACGAAAAAAAAGTACATCCTGAGAAAGTAACTGCTTATAAATCAAATTCTAATTGATTTAGCAAAAAATTACTTCACACGGCATCTTCTACATCACTTCAAAAATCACCCCTGCAAATTTCAAGTTTCTACTTTTAAAAATGAGTCTGAAAATGTGTCGGAAAATTTCGAGCTGTTGAAGGTGGAAAATCATTTTTTCGAATACATCCTTAATTTAATCATTTTAATTCCAAACTTGAAGTATTAATACTATTACATTAGATATTACTATTTCTGTTATTTTAGAGTAAATGAAATTTTGTAAATGAAATCAAGATTCTCTGGGTTTTAAACAAATGGAATTCTTAACACAGCACATATTTTAATTTGAAATTTTTTTCACTTTTAATGAGAAAATGGTAACATTAAGATGCAATAATATGCTTTTTAGACTATTTTCCCTTTGATTTTAATAAAAATGGTGTACTTCTGTTGCCACAATTATAAAAACGGCATTTAAAACCAGAAAAAAAATAATAATATTTCAAAAACAAATTAAGATACAGTTTTCAAACAAATTACATTTAAAAGTACATTTTTTCCCTTATACGACGGTGTAAAAGTTGAAAAAATGCGATGTTTATAGATTTAAAAATTTGCAGTAGCAAAAATTACAAAACTGAAATTGCATTTCAAATTTTAAAGTGTTGCCATTCACAAAATGACATATGCATTACGCACAGATACGTTTGGCCTTTATAACATAGGTAAATATATGTACAGTAGACTCCCTCAAATCTGCACAGCTTGGGACCAGAGGTTGTGCGGATTTTAGAATTTTGTGGATTTGTGGTCATTGCTTTATTTATATTTTTAAAGAGTAATTTGAATGTAATTAATAATGCAATCTAAATTATAATGAATGCTTACAATATATTAAAACATTAAAATAAATAATAAACTAAAATAATAAAAGTTTTTAATTTTTTTAAATAATTAAAATATTAAAAACAAAGGTCTAATTAATAATGTATGATTAAGTGTTCATTATATTGATGAAATGTATTTTCCCTAAATTATTCAATGAAACTTGCCTCATAAATAATATACGATACTATTTCACATCCAAATAATAAAATAAGGAAGTTTTATTCCAAGTTTAGCCAGACTTATAACCAAAGAAGCTTGATTAATTAACAAATATATTCAGTAAGAAGATTATTATTATCATTCAAATCAGCAATATCTGGAATTTTTTCAGAAATAAATATATTCTTCCTTCAAGAAAAAATATGAAGTCAGTAATAAGAACAAAAATTGCAAATTAAAATATGTTTGGAATTGATATAAGACTATAAAAGTCAAATTTTGTTCCTATATCTGAACTAAATGTTTCATTGTTAACATCTGTAAATTATGTGCGGATTTTAGAGAGTGGCGGCAGATTTAAGGGAGTCTACTGTATATACATACATCTATCTATACATATATATGTTTATCTGACATTGGCACTCGACTAATCAAAAAGTACTGCAAGATAGAATAGAAATGATTCCACATCATACATTAGGCTGAAATTTCCTTAGCCGTTAGATGATGAGCTATATTATATGCCAATAAACTGGATAGAGAGTAGATTTGTAAATAGTTCACTTGGCACAATAAAAGAATTTGTTTATTATCCGGGAATCTAATCAAACTCAGCTTGCTTACACACACTAGCTTACAAACTCAGTTGCCTTTAACAGTTGCATATGTTGCCTCCATAGACAAATCCCAGGGTTCAAGTTTTAGAAATGAAACCTTTAGAAATCAACCTTGAGAAATTATAGACAATGTTGTTTGTTTACCAATCATCTCTCTATCCAGTACCCTATGGACAGTGTGTAACTTTGTCAAAACTTGCTTAGGCAGAGTTCGTACAGACTCCTTGGACTCCTTAGAAACTACTTAGAAATGAAAATGTTCCCAAGTAGTACTTAGAACTACTTAGATAAACAAAATACGCCTTAGAAACTCCTTAAATTGTATTGCGGTTTTGCATGCAAGCAATATTGCTCCCAGGGAAAAAAAAAATCGGATTGTAAAATTTTGCACGCAGAAAAGACAATCGTGGTGAAATGCAAATTTCGTGAAAGGATCGCCGAAAAAGCACACATTTCGTCAATATTTCGTGGAAAAACGACGATTTTGTCAATGTTTTTGTCAACAAACTTTGTCAAAAGATCACTGAAAAACATCAATTTCTTGTGGGAATACAGGTTAAAAAGGCAATTTCACCAAATATTGCAGATAAAATGCTAATTTCATCTGAAAACCACAGGAAAACGTCGATTTCGTCTAAAGATTGCAGATATAATGCCAATTTCATTAAAAATCACAGAAAAAAATGCCGTTTTCGATAAAAGATGGCCTACAAATATTTTGTCTAAAGATCATTGAAAAAGAGCGCCGATTTTATCAAAAGATCACGGAAAAATCGTCAATTTTGTCAAAAGATTGTGGGGATAAACCGCTGTTTTTTAGAAAAAATCATGTAAAAATGCAAATTTTGTCTAAAAATCATCGAAAAAACATCATTTAATATTACAAAAAAAAAAAAAACACGGGAAAACGCTGATTTTATCAAAAGATCGCAGAAAAACTACCGATTTCGACAAAAGATCACAATAAATTGCTGATTTTGTCTGAAGATCGCAGGAAAGCGCTGATTTCGTCTGAAGATCGTGTATAACCCCCCCCCCCCTTTCGCGGGGGGTAACTCGCGGAATCCCTGCGGAATTGGGGCCGTGCAAGTGCATGCCACATAAATAACAACAAAAGTGGTAAGTTCTTAAAATTTTTTGGATTCCTTGGATTTTTTATGTACTCCTTGGATTTTTTCTTCCCAACTCTGTATGAACCCTGTTAGGTCTAAGGGAGGTGTCACTCAATTTATATCACTTTTAGAAAAGTTCGTTGTTTAGAGCATATTCTCATGGAAGTGCTAGGCAAACAAACATAGGCTTGAACAAATTAGCCAAATGGCAAATCCTTCCTTATTTAGCAAGTAAAATTTGATCATTCATTACCTGAGGTAAGTGTTGACAATGTTGTTTCTTTACCAATGATTACTCTATCCAGTACTCTATGGACATGATACAACTTTGTCAAAACTTGCTATGATCCAAAGAAAGTCTCATTCAACTTATATCATTTTTAGAAAAGTTTGTTATTTAGAGGCCATTCTCATTGAAGTGCTAAACAAACATTAGCAACCAATCATAGGCTTGAACAAACTAGCCAAGTGGCAAATCCTTCCTGATTGAATAGTATTTGATCATTCATTACCTGAGGTAACTGATTACTGAATAAACATTTTAAAATGAAGTTTTAACAATTGTTGTTGCAAACTTTTGTTTTATACTATTAAACAGTAAAGTTATGTATTATTTAAAATATTGTTTCTTAACTCAATGTTCCAACATTTCAGCCTGACAAATACTAATAATTAATCATTTAAAAATTAAATTTCAGAAAAAAAATTATAATTTGCTTTTACATTGATAAAATTATTCATTTTGTTTCTTTTTTATGAAATTTGGATGGGAAAAAAAACTAACTGTTAGACTTATAAATTTACTATTCTTTAGCGTGAAGAAGGGATAATTAGTTTAATATAAGTTATTTTGATTTGTTCATATTTTTAACTAATGTTTTTTAAATCTAAGTTTTTTTTTCTTTTTTAACTCTACATCTTATTAATAAATGATTTTGTTTCAGGCAATTCAAGATTTAAATACTTTAAAAAGATTAATTCAAAAGGCTGAGACTGATCATTATGCTCTGTTTCGGTAAGTATCATATAAAATACTTTTCCATTATAGGGCCCTTGGCATTTTTTAAAAACTTGGTACAATTCAGGCTTCAGGCAAAAAAAAATTGGATGCCAAATGATAGAAATAGCTATGAAAATAAATTTTATAAATTTTTATTCTTTATGTTATCAACATTTTATTCATACATTATTATTGTCTTTTATGTGCAGAAGATTTTCAATATGTTTGAAGACTACTTCAGTCAAGCAAAAAGATCTGTTCGTAAATGATAATCCTATCAGGAAATTTATAAAGATATCTCAATTGCATTTGAATATTTTTAAACAACTTTTTTTGCAACTAGTATCAATTTGATCAAAGACCATTTTTTTACTTTTTCGATTTTGCTTGCAGATATTTTTAACGATGAAGCTTTCATTTTCAGAAGTGGTCACAAAAGTGGAAGCACCCCCATAAATTAAAAATCTGCAATGAAAATCAAAATGGCCTGCATGCAGAACAATCTCAGCTATCCAATGCAAAAAAAAAAAAAAAAATAATAAATAAATAAAATAAAATAAATAAATAAAATAAATAAATAAGTAAAATAAAATAAAACAAATAAATAAATTATTGGAATACAACCAAGATATAGTTATATATTTCTTTCATGGGATTAGCATTAGTGAACAGTCTGTTTGGCTGAAATAATCTCTTAACTATTAATTTTAAAAAAATTCAAATTTAACACCATTTTTGTTTTTACTTTATAACATAAGAACCTAGATTATAACATACAGATATTAAAATACATCAAGGATTCTGAAAAATTACTAGTTAAAGTATTTAATAAGCAGATCTATAGATTATAGATTTTGCACCTAAATGCCCTGTGGGTTACACAATTTTGATATTACTGTCTTGTAGGTTATCCAATTTTGACTTTTTCATAACTTTATTTCATAAATTCTAAAATTTATTACTGTAAAGAATTAAGAATGCAATAAATTATTTTTATAATTCTGTTACATCATAAAAATGTTTTTGTTAACAAATTAAAGGAAAGCCAGTTGTAATCAAATGTGAAACTATCAGTATTAAAATATTTTCTTACCTTTTTAAAAGCTTATCTCCTTTGATTTGGATTCATAAGTTAAATTTAACAAAATAAATTAAAGCTGTAAATTAAATCTCCTGCTAAACAGCTTCAAAACTTTCTGAAAATATAAAGGCGTAAAATTGGTGAGGTTGGCTATTGGATAGATTTAGAACTGAAGAAAAATTATCCATTTTTTGATAAATAAATTAGCTTTCAAATTAAAGCAATGTTTGTCACTTGATGACAGGTTCTTTTTCTTTCTTTCACTGTCATGTCTGAAAGTTTGGACCAAAACTGTATATTTACAATATTTTCTGAAAGATCTTTTATATTTACCAAAAAATGGAAAATGCCTTTTGATTACATAATTTCTATATAACATCTTCTAATTTCATATGTTTAAACAAAAATAAATTTAAAAAATGTGTTGGACACTAGCCCTTTTTTGTTAACAACCTTAAACGTAAAACTTAGATTTTTTTTTTTTTTTTTTTTTTAACAGTTTATAGTCTTTTATAAATATGTATGTATTCACTTTTCAGTAATTTTTTTATCAAAAGAAAAATCAACCCTTGCTATAACAAGGTGAGATGGTGACTAATAAAAATATTTTCTTATTTTAAGTTTTCAATATCTTTTTGAGTTGCTTAGCAAAACTTGTTACAATCAATGGCTCAATGAAAAGGCTTTACTGACACCAAACCACAAGTTTTTATCATAAATAGAAAAATATCAATCACTAATTTCATAGTTTGTTTTAAATTGTTAAATGTTAATAATAGAAATTATCCTTTTCTGACATTCTTCATTGGTCACTGTAATCTAAATAATAATGTTAATTTTGTAAGCTCATATCTTAAATTAATTAAATAGTGGGTGATTGTAACTTGCATCAGGGCTGCCAGTTGGTCCCTATTTTCCTAAAAGGTCCCTATTTTTTAACTTGGTCCCTAAAAGTCCCTATTTTCACTAAGAGGTCCCTAAAAGTCCCTTTTTTATCTATACTGTGTCTAAGTTATTTTTTTCCTTACATTTTACCAAAATTTATCAAGAAAATTTACTTTTCTTAAATTTAATATTGTAGATGATAGCACATAACTGATCATAGTGGAAGAAATGAAAAAATTGTAGTGAAAAAACCCTGCAATTTTGGTCAAAGAGTCCTGAAAAAAACCTGCAATTTTGTTCAAAAAATCTCGAGAAAACGCCTTTATCGGCAAAATTTCGCAAGAAAAACGTGACTTTTGCTTAAGATCGCGAGAAAAACATGATTTTTGTCTAGGGATCGTGAATAAATGCTATTTTCATAAGGAAATTTTCGCAGAGATTTTTGCATAATGACTGTGAAAAACTGCAATTTTCGTCTTAAGATAGAAAAGAAACGGGATTTTTATCAAAAGATTGTGAGAAAAACACTATTCTTGTCGAAAGATCATGAGAAAAACGCGATTTTTGTCCAAAGATTGCATAAAAAAGCACTATTTTCGTCTAAAGATTGTGAGAAAAAGGCATTTTTCATCAAAAGTTGTGAAAAAAACCCCAATTTTGTTAAAAAATCTCAAGAAAACATGTTTATTGTCAAAAGATCGAGAGAAAAATGCGATTTTTATCAAAAGATTGTTAGAAAAATGCTATTTTTGTCTTAAGATTGCAAGGAAACGTGATTTTCGCCAAAAAATTGCGAGGAAAACGCGACTTTTGCCAAAATATCGTGAGGTAAATGCAATTTTCGTCAAAATATTGCCAGGAAAAGGCGATTTCGTCAAAAGATCGCAAGAAAAATGGAATTTCGTCTAAAGATCGCGAAAAAAAAAAGCACTTTTTGTCTAAAGATTGTGAAAATAACCCAATTTTCACCTAAAGTTAGCGAAAAAAACGCGATTTTTGTTTAAAGATTGTGGAAAAAATTCAAATTTTACCAAAGAATTTAAAATAAAAAGTTTTTAAAAACTTTTACATTAAAAGATCATGAGAAAGGTGGTATTTCCCCCTAAGTATAAAAGGGAACATGCAAATTCCATCAAAGACTTTACAAAAAGAAAAAAAAACCCTGGTAATGCCGTTGAAAAAATGTATAATTAATGTAGGGAAGGATTTCCTGTCTCCCTCTTTGCTGTAACTTTTAATAAAATTTGCCGTGAATTTCAGGGTTTTTTAGAACTTTGAATTTCTTTTGCTACAGAAACTCATTTCATTAAAATTTATTACAAAAAAATCATTTATAACCTTTATTTCAATTATGTTTGTGTTCGTAAATGCAAATTACATAAGTGATGATGATTCAGAAAGTAATTGTAATAAGTGGTAAATATTGCTGGAAAAAACAAAAATGCGTACTATTCCTGAAACCAATATTTTAATCCTAAAGTGTGCTAAAAATTTCTGAAATAGTCAGGAATGAACTTTAAATAGTTTATTTATGTTATAGTTTTTACAATGTTGATGTCTGTGTTGATACATATGTTAATGTATTAAAACATATGTCAATATATTTACATATAAATGAAACTTCTTATAAAATTCCTATATTTTCTTCAAAAAATTTCCTATATTTCCTATAATATTTTTGAAAAAAGTCACTTCTAGGCCTAAATCAGAAAAAAAAAAAGCTGAAAATGATAAAAGTACAATTGTAGTTCTTGACGAAATTTTGGAAGATTTAAACAAAATTGTGAATGAAGAAGTAACTGTATTGGACAGATTGATCGATGAAGGCAATGAAAGGTTAAAAATTGCATTAGAAAAAGGAAATTTAACTGGAGCTAAAGTGGTTAAAATTTGATTGCATATGGTATAACAGCTAACAAGGAACTGAAATTAAAAAAGGATAAAGCTGATAGCTTGTCTAGTGTTATAAATTAGAAAAAATAATTTAATTACAAATTTTATGAGTAATAAATCTAAAGAAGGTTAATTTAAGAAATTTGTAAATATTATATTTGATTAAATGAAAGTTTAAAAAAATTGGCTTTTATTTGTTAAAAATTGTATTTGATTTGTATAAATATTATGTTTATTTTTCAGGTCCCTAAAAGGTCCCTATTTCAGACTTTTGGTCCCTAAAAAGTCCCTAATTTTTAATCATTAGGTCCCTAAGTCCCTACTATTTTGTACCAAAGTTACTGGCAGCCCTGAACTTGCATTCAATTGCATTTTATAAAGTTCTGAAGGATTGCACCATGAACCACAACTCACATAAAGTTCTTTGTGAAAATAATAAAATTAAATTAGATCTTACCTAATGATGATCTGGGATACAATAAAATTAAAGGCTGAAATGAAAGCATTTTGATTGCAATAAATCCATCCTTATTAATTCATCAAGATAACAGTAGAAGAGTTTGTTGAATAAAATTTTAGTCATTGCATCCAATTGAAAAATTCCACACAGGAGAATCTTTTTGTAGATTCTGAAATTATTAATCTAATCGTTTGTAGAGATTCTCTTGATAACAAAATATTTTTTTTATAAAAGATAAGCTCTCTCTGAGATTTTTGATAATTAAATCCATATTGTATTAAGGGTGTTTCCACTCAACAAGCGAAAAACGTTTTGACACATTTACAAATTCATTTTTTAACAGAAAGTTATAAAATTTTAATGCCTGACTATGAAAGCGATTTCGAATTGAACTTATTTTTCCATTGTATGATAATTAAATTACTTATCGAGTTATAAACTATTTCGATGATGCAATCACCCGTTTTTCTCCTCCTTTTCGACCGGTTTTTTTTGCTTTCGTCGGCAAATAGGCTCAAAAGTGTCAACTTTGAAGGTTTGCTATGAAAAATCTATTGTTTTTTTAAAAAAACAAAAGAATGAGTGCAATTAGACAATTTCTGAATAACAATACCTGCTGTTTTCATGCATTTCCGAACAAAAATAAATTAATGCATGTGTCACAAAGTTCCCCTTTTTGATTTAAGAACACCCTTAACAGTGAAACTGACACAGTTTCTAAATTCTGAAATTTTTCAGCCAGTATTACCTTACAACTAAAATTCTTTTAACACTATCACTCCCAAAAGTTTATTCAGTCTGTATAAAACTGTTTGGCATAATAATTTCTCTATAAAATTGTTTAATTTATTTTCTGAGTTGTTTATATTCAACCTATTTTTATGAAGAAAATTCTGGTTCTAATCTCTCATTTGAGTCAAATTGATTCCTGCAGGCATTGTTCATGAATATTCAATAATAATTTAAGCAAACATTTTAAAATGCAGCATTTTTCTCATTATTTGCCCACAAGTCATGGCAGTATTAATAATCATAAAAGACAATTTGTGTTGAAATAAAGATTTGCTAAAATTAAATAGTTCAGAAAGGTAGAAAAATGGGATTAAAAAAAGTCATAATTTTAAGAAAAAATAAATTGAAACTATATACTAGTCTTTAATTTGTTAAACAAAATAAAATTCTAAAAATACTGTTAAAAAATGTGCAGTGTTCAAAAGAGAGAAAGATAACACTTCATATTTTTTTAATCCCAAAATTATTGCAGAGAGATGTACGAGGTACTTTTCAACTGAGAATTTTACATGCTTTCAAAATATGAATGTAAATTTTAAAATCAAAGTGTTTAGATATTTAAAACCATGCCAACTTAAAATGTTTAGGTAATAACTTTCACTTTTGACATACATTTAAATTCCCAAAGATAGCCCAAAAAAGCAGTGTTTATGTATTTTTTCTTTAATCTTCACAGTTCTATAAAACCAAATGTATTAATAATAGGTTGTTGCCTGGTGTAATATGGTAAAGTTAAAATTATTTACAACGTTAGAACACCAGAATATTCGAATTCCAAGCATACCGGTTTCGGTAGCATATAGCATACCTTCCTCAGTGCTAAAGATAGTGGAGATTTGCTCATATATATATAGGGAGGATGGGGATTCAAGTGATAAGTTTCTTGACCAATAGGAAAACAGAGGATCCTAGGCAACAGCCAATAGGAAAGCAGAGGATCCTAGGCAACAGCCAATAGGAAAACAGGGAACAGTTAATGGGAAAATTGGGTGGAAAATGGAAAAGATATTGCGAGAATTGCATTAAAAGATTAAGAAAAATTAGTTTTAATGTAATATTTCCAACAGTCTGATAATGGTGGAATAGCAAAATCACAATTAACAAGATTAGGAAGATTTTTATGGATATGGAAAGCTTCAAGGAAGTTAAGTTCTTGTATAGAAGTAGGTTTAGTTAGTATCTTAACCGAATTGAAGTCAAAAGCATGACTCGTCTCCCAGCAATGTTTTGCGATTGAGGATTTCTTGATTTCTTGTTTTTCAATATATTGCTTATGTTCTTTAATACGAAATTTTAGACTGCGTTTGGTTTGACCAATGTAAGAAAGACCACACTGACAATTGATATTGTAAATGCCCCATGAATTTGATAATTCAACAGGATCTTTAAGGTTGGAAAGGTTGAGTTTATTAGTAGGAGTAAAAATTATTTTGAAATCGAACCGACTAAGAATTTTAGCAATGGAAAAACTTGATTTTGGAAAGAAAGGTAAGACAATGCTAATATTGGAACGAGTAGAAGACTGAGATGAGTTTGAGGAGTGAGAGTTTTGCAATTTAGAAAGGGCAGTATCAATAATAGAAGGGTTGTAACCTCTATCAAATGCAATTGCTTTAATATATTGAATTTCATTATTGAGAGACTGAGAATCAGAGCAAACATGAAGAGCACGATTTATGAATGTGTAAAAGGCAGCCATTTTAAGCTACCTTATTCCACTATCTTTAGCACTGAGAAAGGTATGCTATATGCTACCGAAACCGGTATGCTTGGAATTCGAATATTCTGGTGTTCTAACGTTGTAAATAATTTTAACTTTACCAAATGTATTAATGTTTACCCAAAAATTTAGAAAAATAAAAATATCTTGAGGTAAATTGGGAACATTCAATCAATTATCTAAAAAAGATAATTGATAAACAGCGTAACACAAACTGTTTTTTATTTGTATCAGGAAACACTATATATTTTTTTCAGTTAATCACAGACATTTTCTTCTCTGTGTATGTTTAGTAAGAGAAGACCACTTTAGGCTTTCAAAAAGTAAATTTTTTCTCAAAAACTAATGATTAAAAAAGTGTGCATTTACATACCCATGTTTTTAAAAATTGTGGTTTCTGTAAAAATTATTTTCAATCATATTTCAGAATTTTTTAATTTGCCATTTGCTCATTTGAAGTTTTCTGTTGTTTACTTGAAACTTTGCTTTGCTTGCAGAAATATGAGTTATTTTCTTGCAGCTGGGCCCCTTTAGAGGCCATTCCTGCCTCTTCAGTTGATAATTGACTTCCATCCCTTGTGTAAATAATCAGCTATAACATGGCACAATAACAGGCCACACTTAATTTAAATTAAAATAACAGGCTTCTTATTTTAACCGCTACTGTATCTTCAAAGTATTTTTATATGAACAGATAAGCATTCCCTGGTGCAAAATTTTGTCAATTGGTACCTAAGAATTTTCAAAAAATACTTCTATGAAATAATTTGATAAAAATATTTCTAAAAATATATGCCATTATATTCTTACAAGATTATATGAATCAAAAGTGAAAGAGTTAAAGTGAAGAGTTAGAAATTAGTTCAGTATATTTATGTTGCATGTATTTTTGTAGAAAAATTCGATAGATCTCACAGTAGTTTTTAAAAATAATCGAGCTGATTTTCACAAATGAGGTATCATTTAATTTGTCTTAACAATGCAGATAAAACAGACTATATATGACTATCTATTAATAAACTTATGAAAATCTGTGTTAACTCATTTTCAAATATTTTGTCAGTTATGGGAATTCTTAAGTAAATGATTTAGGATATATATTCGGTGATTTCAGCTATATTGTTTTTGAAAGAAGATTCAGTCTTTTGAAATGTCTTATTTTTCATTACTTATATAATTTAAAAGTTTTTTTTTTCTTTTTCATTGCTTGATTATATAGATTTGTTTTGACATATCTTAACTTGTATTAATTTTGTTCTATAATAAATTCCGATATCAATAATACATTTTTAATATTACAGGGCTTATCATTTTCTACAAGGAAGTGGGTATGAAAATGTTTTGTTGTTCCATGTTAAACATGATGCCAGTGTTGCCAAAGAAATGGGCACAATAGAAGTTATCACTTGTCTCCAGGAATTTATGTCATCAAATTCATATCAGTAACAAAAAAAAAAAAAAAAAAAAGGAAAGAATGAAAATCACTACGCACAATATTTATGTGATCTTTTTAAGAAGTTTGAAAAAAGTAGTGTAATATAAATTGAATAGTCTCTTCAAACTAGAGTATATATAATTTTTTTCCCTTAAAAAACACAATTTAGAAATTAGTATAAAAGGAAATACATAACAACTTGTGTTTTTTTTAGTTGGGGATAAAAGGCAATAATATTTAACATGCATATTTATTGTTGGACATCTAGTTGATATTCAGTTTCACATTCCAAAATGGCTTTCATAAAACATGACTTTCCAGCAGTTGTACATGCTTTTATTCTTCAACATTTTGCACCTTTGCTGAATAACTTTAACAAATTTCAAAAGAAAAAAATCAAGAGGTGATATTTAGAGATCACAAAGACCATTAATTTGGCCATCTCATCCAATTTTATCTGCTTTGAAGCTTTTGATTTAAAGCAATTCAGATTATAGCAGATCAAAGTGGTGGTACTCATTTTTATTGCCAGATAATTTTATATACAAATAAGAAATTTAGAGGGACAACAAAAGTAATATATATATTTTTTTTCAACAGTTATTACTAGTACAACAAATGACACAATTTGTCAAGCTTTTTTGAAAATGAAACAATTATTTTTCATATCAGCATTGGTAAAACAACGTAAAAATTTTGGAAATGTGTCAAGTATTCTTTTCATGTAAATTGAATAATTAGGATTATTAAAATATTTGAGAATAATTAATTGTAAATTGATAATCCTTTGTTATAGAAGGATCTCACATTTATGATTATGCCAAGATTGCTGTAATAATTTCGAATTTTCAGTTTTGAAAGCCATCAGCAAGCTTATAAATGCATCATGTATATGCTTATATATGTGTGATATATGTATGCAATGTATATAATGTATGACATATAAGATATACGTACCCTATACACATGTCTTATATACATATACAGGGTGTCCGAAAAGTCTGGAAACGGCCGAATAACTCGAGAAATACATATGAGATTGAAAAACATAAATATACGTGTTAAATATTTTTAAATAAGCTACTCTGTGATACCAAATTTGACCTCCGAAACCGACCCCCTGGGGGTCAGAGGGGGTCCAACTTTGAAATCTTAAATTATAACCCCCATTTTTTATTGCAGATTCGGATTCTACGGACAAAAATACGTAACTTTTGTATTTGATGTTTATTTCAAATCTTCGTTTATCACGATGTAATCGAGCATATTAAATCGATACATATTCCCGCTTTTCCAACGGGATTTTCCCTAATCGAAACTGATTGAGCAGAATTTTTGACGTCAAATTCCTCGTCTTTTGTAGGAATAGCGTTTCCTAAAAATCCCCCGTGGCGATTATTTCAATAGTGCTACACTGTTAAAAATTTGACCCATTTGCTGCAGCTATTATAGAATATCTCTTTTGTGACCAATGAGAATGCTCCATAACACAGTAAAGTAATCGTTTTCTATAAAAGCGGTGGAGTGACGATGCAGCAAAAGGGTCAATTTTTTTACAGTGTACTTTACTGTGTTATGGAACATTCTCATTGGTCATGACAGAGATATTCTATAAAAGCTGTGGAGTGACGCTACAGCAAATGGATCAAATTTTTAACAGTGTAGCACTACCAAAATAATCGGCACGGGTGATTTTCAGGAAACGCTATTATTGCAAAAGACGAGGAATTTGATGTCATAAATTCTCCCTAATTAGTTTCGATTAGGGAAAATCCCATTGGAAAAGCCGAAATATGTATCGATTTAATATGCTCAATTACACCGTGATAAACGAGGATTCGAAATAAACATCAAATACAAAAGTTACGTATTTTTGTCCGTAGAATCCGAATCTGCAATAAAAAATGGGGGTTATAATTTAAGATTTCAAAGTTGGACCCCCTCTGACCCCCAGGGGGTCGGTTACGAAGGTCAAATTTGGTATCACTGAGTAGTTTATTTAAAAATATTTAACACGTATATTTACGTTTTTCAATCTCATATGTATTTCTCGAGTTATTCGACCGTTTCCAGACTTTTCGGACACCCTGTAAATGTTGAATACAGGGTGATTATAATTAAAGTTGACTTTCAGAATGCTGCAAAGAAAGAACCACTGGTCAGAATGACCTGATATAATATCTGAGTGTATGTAATGCTAGTGGAATTTGTTTTGTGAAAAAGAAAATATGTTCAAAAGTTACCAATAAATGGCGTTGTGCTCACCATAAAATGCTAATTAAAAAGTGTGACGTGCTGTTAGGATGCTTTTTTTTTTTTTTTTTTTTTTTAAGTTTATTCATTTTGATAAGGTGATGCCATAGCAAATAAAAAAATTCACTTTTTAACTATCCTCAGGCCAAAAATCCTATTAAAAACAAATATTGATGAAATCATTACGAAGTCAACTATGACTTGCTTAAGAAATGTTCAGTCAAATGCATTTTTCTGGCATTAAGAACAAAGTCTGTAGTTTCAAATCCTTGATTGATATGCTGTAACCAATTATTCAAATGCATTCTACCATATTTCTGAAAACTCTTTAAAAAACTTTTTTTTTTTTTTTTTCTGTTTAAATGTATCTTCTCCCTTCCTCTAAAAAAAAGTTCTTGAAAATGAAGTTCTTGAAAAAGTTCTTGAAAATGAAAACCTATGTGATAGTTATGAGCCAATGCAAGACATTTTTCGAATTGAAACTTTAGTTTTTAAGAGTTTTTTTGAATTGAAATCAACGTTATTTTGTACTCGGGTGTTGTAGCACTGAAAACTACTCCTGACTTTGTTCAAACTAGATGAAGAGCAACATTTCTTCTGTTTCACTCTTCAGATGTTTTAAATCTATGTAAAATTACTCACTTTTTCTCCAAGCATATGTATAATTGACTGCTATGAGAATAATCTCTTTTGTTTTTATGTTTATGAGTTCTGAAGAAAGTTCTGGTTGTCAAAATGTCTTCTTATTCATGTAATTTTTAAATGGGGAAATTTTTTGAGATGACTTTTAGTTATTGACCTTTCCAGAACTTTATGAATAATTCAGAAAATATAGCAATCTTAGTTTAATTATAAATAAAATATTATAATATTTTTTTTCTTTTCAAAATGTACAATTTTATTTTTTTGTATATGAAATTGCTTTATTATTGTTTTCATTTTTATTGTTATATATTAAATACAGAATTCCCAAAGATACCTGAATTCACTGCTATTTTTGAAAAGCAATATTTGTCATATTAAATAAGGTAAATGGTTTCTATTTAAAAATAATATTATCTGAAATTTATAGGCTCATCACTTGTGGTAACACTGTAATTTTGTCACTTAATTCTTAATAATTTAAATATACATATTCTAGAAAAATAAGTCTGGGTGTATGCAGGATTTTGTTGAGAGGGTAAAGGCATGGTATTTAATTGGTACATTCTTTTATTTTAATTGCTGCTGAAAGGCAGGCCTTTAAATACCCCCCCCCCCCAACCTCTTTCCCTGTGCATTTTTTTTCTTTTAACCTTTTTTGCTGTCAAATGTAACCATAAATGAGAGTGAAATCCTATATCAGGTTGGCTAACCTGATTTTATCAGAACTTGGATTTATTCTTTTGGATGAGATCAAGTTAACCTATTTTTTCAAGAGATGTCCTGAATACTTTTCGAAAGAAAAAAAATCTATCTATTTGAATATTAATGAGTGTATGTGTGTTCATTTTTATAAAGAAAAAAAAATAGAGATAAAAATGTAGACTTTTTTTCCATAATTGCATTAATATATGATTCATTTTCGTTCACTTTGAATTCTGATTGACTTTAAGCAGAAATTTTGGTTTTGAGTTGGGTACTGTAAATGGGAGTTCAGAGATGCCCCAGCCTTACTGAATGGGGGAAAAAATGGATTTTAATTTTGAAAAATGTTGGTAAAAATTAATTTTTGAATATTTAATATTTCTTATTTGTTATATTTTTGTACTACTTTTTATATTTTATGCTTAAAATTTGACTTGCATGGCAAAAGGACTAATAAAATTCTTAATCCAGATTATTCTATGCTTTATATTTTTAAAAAGTAAATTGTCAGTGGGACTTAAGCTCATGTATTCCTGAATCTTGTCCCTCCTTATTTCGTTTTGTCAGTGCCCACATTGCTTAGTATTTCAAGGTGATTTCCAAAATATAAAAAAAATAAAATGTGCAGCAGCACTTCCTTGCATATGCCAATGTAAATAAAAAGTTTTTCATTAATTACCATAATGAAGGGGGAAAATTTCTTCTGTAAAATTATTCTTTTGTTATATTTTTAAGAAATCAATCAAATTTATATTTATGATGTTTATATACAAATTTACAGAATATTATGCATTGTAACTGATATTTAAAATTAAAATTCATGTACTGTTTTTAACCCCCCCCCCCCCAAAAAAAAAAAAAAAAAAAAAAAAAAAGTAGCTTAGCTGAATTGATAATATCTTGGGAAAAAATAAAACAAAATTTCAAAGCTAAAGTAGCACTGACTAGCACATCCTACTAACCGTAAGTTACAGTGAAAGGTGTCTCGAACAGCATCAGAATTGTCTATTTCCAACTATTTGAGTGCTAACACTCATTGGTGCATTGAGACCATAGAAAACTTGAGCTTATAAAAATTCTTCACATTCTAAAACTACAGTTTCTGTTGCTGATACAAATCGCAAGTGATGTGGATTTGAATACTCTTCTTAGATATCAAGATTATTCAAGAACTCGACTAAATCCAGAACTCAACATTTTTGAATTCAAATACTCCCATCACTACTCTGAAGATGACAATTCATGCCTTCATGACAACTCTCAAGATAACAATAAGCAGTTGTAAATAATTGTTGTAAATGTAATTTTTAAAAAGCAGGGCTACATAATTATCTCAAATCAACAGTGAAAAATAAAAAATCTCTTAATGGGAACAATAGAATGTAGATGTAGCATTTTTCTTAACTTTTTTTTAAAGCAAAATGTGATTAGAATATTTAATAAGAAGAATTTTGCACCATTGAGAATAAAATGATAAAATATATTAAGGGGCTACTTCGGTCAAATGAAAAGACCCGTGTGCTAATGCTAATCCTATGGAAAAAGTTAAAAAAGATATCTCAGTTGCATTTCAATATTTTTAAATATTTTTTTTGCATTGGATAGCTGAGATTGATCTTAATGCATGGTGTTTTATTACTTTTTCGATTTTGGTTGCAGATATTTTATAAGAGGGTGCTTTTGCTTTCCAAACTGGTTCTAAAAATGACAGCGTTCCCATAAAAAATATCTGCAACTAAAGTCAAAAAAGTAAAAAATGACCTGCATACAAATTAATCTCAGCTTTCCATTGCAAAAAAAAAAAAAAAAAAAAAAAAAAAAAAAAAAAATTAAAAATATTAAAATGCAACCGAGATATCTTTATAAATGTCTTCTATAGGATTAGTATTAGCGAATGTGTGTTGATTCAAATGATTTTCATTTGAATGAAGCAGCTTCTTAAGCATAAAAAAAAAATTACAATCGTTATTTATTTGTCCTCATGAAATACATTGTTCAATAGAAACCATTTTTTTTTTTTTTTTTTTTTTTTAAACTAACAGCAGATTATAGGTCAGTTAACTTATTTTGACAGTATACATCCTCAAATTTGCATGATATTATATTTTTAAGTAAGAATTTATCAAAAAACAACCTAGAGTTTGGTGGTTTTACTATGTATGGAGTGTGCCCCAAGCGTGCTACACATCTACTGTTTTTTAACTTAGCCTCAAGCATGTATGATTTTATATTTTTATACTGATTCTGTTTGAATTTATATTTTTAAATAAAAATCTTTCCAAATAAAATAATGGACTCGCACAGACACTCAAACACCTTCTTTTATTAGTGTAGATAAACAAATGAAGAAAAATAATCATTGTTTATATAAGATTATTATTGTATTTTACATTTTTTACTTAATGTCACATCTTATTATTATAATATATTCATTTTTATATTAATATAAAATTTTATATTTTCTCTGTTGATTAAATCATAAATTTATAAATAAGTTTCTTATTATTAAATTATCACTTTTTATTTTATTTTATACCATTGTTTTATTTCGAAATTGATATCTCCAGGTTTATAATTTTTCAAATGAAATAATATAGAAATATTTAATATTTTATAATTGTAATTTTGTAAACCTTTGTAATTTTATAGGTTATTTATAAGTGTATTTTATTATTTTGTACATATTTTCTATGTAACATTTCTCCATCCTAATTAATGTGTATATTGTTATTAAGCTGAAAAATAACATATTCAGGTATTTTGTATAAATAGAAAATATGTATTTAATTTATTTTTCTTTTTAATCAATGTATTTCAGATAAAAGTTATTTTAATGCCAGATATATTTTGAATTATTTTTTAAAGTCCTTTGGCCAGTGTGTGATTTATTTCTGACATCTTGAATGGTGAAAATTATTTGACTGTTGAAAACATTCTTGTACATTTCATTTCTTTTTGAAATAAAGATTATTTTATGATTAATCTTAAGTATTCATTTATTTAGCTGCAGGTAATTTATTCATTCATATCATTAATTTATATCATTCATTCATCATTCATAAGTTATTCATATATCAAGTAGTCATTCTAGTGATGGGCGATTCTGGAAATTTTGAGAATCGATTAAAATCGATATCGTATAAAACAACATCGATCATAATAAGAATCGATTTCTCAGTTCTAGAATCGATACTAGAATCGATATTTCGATATTTAGGTTCACACAGAGAAGATCCAAATTACTAATTCCAAAACTTAGACAATCAGTAGGACCGTAATTACCGCCTCCCACACCCCATCCCCATTTAGGGAGGCATAGAATTAAGCTATTGCAGATTTTAGAGTCGGATAATAAGAATTTTAAAATTTAAAATGATTGTCACTTATGGTTTTCAGTTACGCAAAAACTTTGACAAATTTAAGAGACATAACTCAACTAATAACAACACTGAGTAACTTGGCATTAAACCGAGTATAAAGAGTGCCAAGAGCGTGTAACTAGGATGGAAAACAAGGAGTATAGACCAAAAAAAAAAAAAAAAAAAACTTTTTTTTTTTTTTTTTTTTTTTTTTTTTTTTCTAATGCCAACCAAATGTTACACGAGATAGTTTGGAAGAACATAAAATATGCCCCATTCCCAAGGGGTCAGGTAACCCCAACTCTTGACGGAAAGGCGACCATAGTCCAAATGTATCTTTTGTCGAAGTTTCAAAATGAGGTTTACAATAAAATAGAACGAGAATTGGACATTTTAAAAATTGCATGCATACTTTGAACGGCCCATTTAGTAAAGATTGGCGAGGAAGGGGAGGGGGGCGAGGGATTAAAACGGACGAACTTGAAAAAAAAATAATTAACTAATAACCCAAATAACTGAGCTTCTAAACAAAAATATAGTGTTTAACTTAGTCTTGAATTCATGGGGTGGCCCGCGGGGAACATGCACTCTTTAAAACTATAAAAACTGCCAAGAGCATGTAACTAGGTGGAGAGAGGGGTAGTAACAGAAAAAAACGAGGAGATAAAAGCTTTATAACGATATGTTACATGAGATGGTGTGGAAGAAACAAAAAATATGCCCCCCACCCAGGGGGGCAAGGTGAATCCCAAACGGACAGAAGGGCGACCCCGGCCCAAATGTATCTTTTGTTGAGGTTTCAAAATATGGATTTATAACAAAATAGAACGAGGATTAGACTTTTTTAAAATCGCAGTCATAATTTGAACGAACCTGTAAGTTAACATTGTTGAGGAAGGGGGGGGGGGGGAGGAGTAGAACGGGCGAACATGAAAAAAAAATAAAAATAGTAGCACTCTGACAGTGCCGATAGAAGTGAAACCTTGAACAATTACGTGTGCATTTTTGAATCGTTAGGGTGTATAATTTTGAATCGCCAGGAAATACTTTTAAATGAATAAATAAAGGTTCTATAATATTAAAGAAAATATTAATGTCTATAAAAAAAAAAAAACGCGCGATACCATATGTCCAGCTATTGTAGTTAACTCACTATAACTATTTTCCTACATTTATAACGCGATAAGTACACCAACCAAATTTAGACCATACTATCGATACCTTAATCCTTATCCAAATAAATCATTTTGTATTAATGCCTGTTACAATATCTGTAGATTACTTTTTGAATTATTCAAATCGGACATTCCATTCAAAAGATATTACGAATTTAAAGATGACAATCTAAAGAAATAATAGCGCTGCTGAGTACTCAGTGGCCAAAAAGCTTAGGGATTATGTGTGCAATCAAACGATTGCGGGTTCGAACCCCAATTTCGCTGATATGTATCAATGTTTTTTTTTTTTTTTTTGAAGAAGAAGAAGTTTGAAAAATTAAAACTTTAATACATTATGGATCCGTAATGTGACCTGAAATGATGGGAGAAAATTTCTTTTGCTAGATTTGTAATGTATGAAGCATAAGCTTTCAATAGACATATTGTATCAACAAAAACCCCCTCTGCCCCCCCCCCCAAAAAAAAGGTCCTATAGGGAAAACCGAGAAACTGGAAAAGCAAAAAGAACGGCGAGAAATGGTTAGCTATACTAGAATTTTTCTCATCACTGTAATTCCTATAGAAGTAAAGTTATAGCCTTTTAAAGATTGAAATGAAGTGAAGAAATAAGCAAAATTAGGTGAGTGATCGACAGGGGGGGGGGGGGAGAATCCACAGCTCTGGGGGTGCCATGTAGCTTAAACTTTTAAGTTAAAAATGGTAGAAAATTAAATGAGCGAAATTTTAAGGTGTATATTGGAGGAGGGTGCAAACCCACCCCCCTAAAATTTTTTTTTGTTTCTTTTGAAGAAATAAAAAAATATACCCCCCGGCGGGGCGCAGATAAACCCCAAACGGGCGGAAGGGCGACTTTTTATTTATCTTTTGTCAAGGATTTAAAATGTGGATCTAAAATAAAATAGACCGAGAATTGGACATTTTTAAAACTATGCATATTTCGAACGGCCCTGTAAGTTAAAACTGACGTGAAAGGGGGGATTAAAAGAGACGAACGTAAAAAATAAAACATAATAAACTAATACTTCAAATAACTGGACTTCTAAACAAAAATATAACGATTTAACCGAGTGTCGAATTAATGGGGTGGCCCGCAGGGGATTATTCCCTCCCCCCCCCAGAAGTTAAGAGATTTTATGCTTTTTAATGCACAAATTGCGATTCCCCAGTGGTGACCATCCCCCTCCAAACCTAATGACGCAAATCCCCCCCCCCCCGCAAAAAAACCTTCATACTTTAACATTCCTCTCCCCCAAACATAATACAAATTGTAAATTATATTCTACTTATAATCTACTGCACATTCAAGAGATAGCGAAATGAGAATAGCAGAATGAGCTAATATTGCCCTTATCTAGAATTTAAAGAAAGAAAACATAGGAACATTTCTGGAATTAAATTTTGAAATATTAAAAAATTAAAAATCTCCCCCCCCCCCCCAAAAAATGTACTTTTTCTCAAATTCCCCTCCCCCCCCCAAAAAAAAAAAACTAAATTGTATGACGCATCTTGCGTCACCAAACCCCTCTCTGGGCACCCGTGCACAAATTGCGATTCCCCCTCTCTTACAGAGCTCTAAAACATGATGCCTTTCTCCGGAATCGCAGTAAAAAACTTGCATTCAACACTGATTTAGCCTAGAAAGAAAAAAAAATCGAAATCGAATCTAAAGATCGAAATCGAATCTAAAGATCGACATCGAATCTAAGATCGACATCGAATCTAAAGATCGAAATCGAATCTAAAGATCGACATCGAATCTAAAGATCGAAATCGAATCTAAAGATCGATCTTACGGGCAGAATCGATTTTACAGTTTTACTTTCTTTTGTAACTTTACAAGAAGAGAGTATTAGATTCGCGAAAAATTTTGACTTTCCGTTTTTGATGGATTTATATATTTTAGAAGGTCTTTAACACGATTTCATGTTTTTTAACAAATATCTGTCTGTGTGTGTCTGTCACTCTGTGCGTCTGTATACGACAAAAATTTCTGACCGTTCTATCTGATGAACAAATGCACGGAATTCCACAAAACTTTAGATTTAGTTTGACCTTGATATAAACTGAATCTAATTAATTTTTGGTGTATATAGCCTAACAGGTGGCGCTGCTATACTGCATTTTTTGCGATTTGCGCAACAGCTATATCTGATAAACGAATGAACGGATTTTCATCACATTTTAGATCCAGTTAGTCCTTGACATGAATTGATGTTTTCTGCATTTTGATGTATATAGCTTCTCAGATGGCGCTGCTATACTGAATTTTTCACAATTTCCACTCAGCGCCATGTGAAAGGGGGGGGGGAGGCGAAAGGAAGCGGTCGTTCCGAGCACGGAAATTTAGGGGGCGCCAAATTTTTACTACTAACATCACTTCTAGCCTATCACAAGAAAAAGTTAATGAGGGGGGGGGGGGCTAAATTGGAACTTTGAACCGCGCGCAGTTCTCTCTTCGCACGCCCCTGTTTCCATTTTAGCTTTATCTCAAGAACTAATGCACGGACTTTCATAAAAATTTAGATTCAATTAGTCCTAGATATTATTTGATGCTAATTACATTTTGGTGGAAATCGCTTAAGAGATGGCGCTGCTATACTGCATTATTCATGATTAACGCAATAGCGCTATCTCAAGAACGAATTTTCATCAAAATTCAGATTCAGTAAATCTCTGACATAGATTAGTGTTATTTAGTTCTTGGTGTAAATTGCCCAGCAGGTGACGCTGATATGCTGCATTATCTCACAGGCTATCATAGCCTGAGAGCTTATGTGCCCGTCCGTTCTGTATGTTCGTACGTAACGCGATAACTCATAATAAAAATATCGGATCCACTTGAAATTTTGTATATAGGTATATCCTGATAAGGCGCTTCCCTGATTAGTTTTTGGAGTTCATTCGATATGTATAAGGGGGAACGGGGGGCTCATGCCTCTCCCCTTAATGGATATAAATGGGTTTTTCATGCAGAATTAACAGTTTTTGTCCAAAATTTAGATATAGGATCATTCTGATGAGGCGATTCCGTGACTATTATTATGTGTTCATAGAATAAGTATAAACAGGGGGAACGGGGAGCTCATGCCCCCCCCTTTAATTGATATAAACGGGATTTTCATGCAGAATTAACAGTTTTCGTTCAAAATTTAGATATAAGATCATTCGGATGAGGCGAGTCCGTGGCTGTTATTAGGTGTTCATTGAATAAGTATAAACAGGGGGAACGGGGGGCTCATGCCCCTCCCCTTAATTGATATAAACGGGTTTTTCATGCAGAATTAACAGTTTTTGTCCAAAATTTAGATATATTATCATTCTGATGAGGCGATTCCGTGACTGTTATTATGTGTTCATTGAATAAGTATAAATAGGGGGAACGGGGGGCTCATGCCCCCCCCCCTTAATTGATATAAACGGGATTTTCATGCAGAATTAACAGTTTTCTTTCAAAATTTAGATATAGGATCATTCGGATGAGGTGATACCGTGTCTGTTATTAGGTGTTCATTGAATAAGTATAAACAGGGGGAACGGGGAGCTCATGCCCCTCCCCTTAATTGATATAAACGGGATTTTCATGCAGAATTAACAGTTTTCGTTCAAAATTTAGATATAGGATCATTCTGATGAGGCGAGTCCGTGGCTGTTATTAGGTGTTCATTGAATAAGTATAAACAGGGGGAACGGGGGTTCTAATGCCCCTCCCCTTAACTTGCATAAATGGATTTTTCAATCAGAATTGTCAGATTTCGTTCAAATCTCTGAATAGTTATGGAAGTTTAATGGTTAAGTATAAAAGAGAGGAATAACTCCTCTTAAATTATATAAATGCTAAATGGGTTTTTATTAAGAATTATCCGATTTGCTCTGAATTTTGGATATAGATTTTTTAATATGATAAAGCATGTACTTGATAGTTTAGGAAGTTCAATGATTAAGCATAAAAAAGGAGAAAGGGGAGAGCTGTTTCCGCTTCTTAATTTTTTTTTTTTTTTTCGAACGGAATTAACGAAAATACTAGGCTGTAATGTACAATTAGTATGCGTAGCCTGTGAGCTCAATGCCATCAGTTTAACTGGGCAATATTCTTTTTATTATGGTTTCGCAATAGCTGTATCTCGCGCTTTCATGGATTTTCATCAAAATTCAGATTCAGCTGGTACTTAATAAAAATTGATCCTGATCAATTTTTAGTGTACATCACTAAAAAAAAACGCTATTTTGCAAGGGGGAGGGGGGGGGGGTTCTGAGGTTTCTTTAATTCTTCTATCTTAGAAACTAATACACTGAAATTTTGGAATTGGCACATCCGTCTATTTTATCTTCGACTTTTGAAGGAAAATGAAAATTATATTACCTTCAGAGAAATCGATTAAAAATTTTAAATATCGATTAAATCGAGAAATCGATTAAATCGAGTTGGCCGTAGTATCGATTAAATCGATTTAAAAAATCGAAATCGCCCATCACTAAGTCATTCATTTCATTAATATAATCATTAATTCAGTCAATTGACTTATAATCTGCATTCAACTTATTTTCCCTTGAAAACTCAGTTTTAAATTTGGCTTGTTTTCTTTCTTGTCCTTATTTTCATAAATACAATAAAAAAACTGAAAAGACAAAGTTAATTTTTTTCTGCAACATTTTGTCAAAATTCTTTTTTTTTTTTTTTTTTCTATCCTTTGGCAAAATTTGCATCTTTCTGCGACCATTTGATAAAAATGTTTTTGTCCACTATTCTTTTAATCAAATGCACATTTTTTTCCTGTGGGCCTTTTAAAAAAATTTGTATTTTCAGTGTGATCTTTTGGTGGAATTAAAAGTTTTTTTTTTCATGATCCTTTGACAAAATTCTTATATTTTTTACGACATTTTGACAAAATTCTCATTTTTTCTGAAATCTTTTGATGAAATTCATGTCTTTTTCACAATCCTTTGATAAAAATAGCATTTTTTTTTTTTTTTTTACAATCTTTTGACATAAATCGTGCTTTGCCCATGATCCTTTGACAAAAATCATTTTTTTACAGTACTTTGAAGAAATTTGCTCAATTTGCTGCTGTTCGTTTTTTGGTTTTCTTTGCTATTACTGCTCTTTTCTCCTCCCATGAAAATTTCAACAAATTTTAATGTATATTTGCATTAACTCCAAGAATGATAAAATTCATTGCAGAGAAAGCAGAATTCTGCAGAAAAATAACATCTTTGTATCTTAGAAAGTATATTTGTATGATATTGCTTCCATTGGGACCGTATTTTTTTTTTAATTTAAAAACTATGTCTTATAATATTTAAAAATAGCAGGCTTTTTGTTTTTTTCCAAAGTATTTCAGCAATCGCTCATTATATCATGCTAGTCATTAGACAGAAACATAACCCAGGGTAAAATGTCTTAAAAGATAATTATCTCTAAAATCTTATTTTATACATTCATTAAAATGTTTAAAAAAAATAACAATGGAGATTTTTGTAATTCAATTATAGACAAAGTTACATATCCTTTTCAGGGGCAAAGAACTTCCATTTCTAAAATGTTGAAATGAATGAACAGAATTTATGGACAAATTTATTTGAAAGTTAAAACAAAAAATTGCATACATAATCAACAGATTTTTATACCAAAAATTCTGCTGTCATTGTGGCATTTGGGTATTAAAATAAAGTGGTTTCATAAACTTAACACTGCCTTTGAAAGGATTAAAATGTACTTTTAAGATAGAAATTTTATTGTTGTTGTAAACATAGAAAATAAGCAATGTATTATTCATTAGTGATAACAAAGCTCTACTGTATGACAAATGAAAATAACATAACTTATTTTCTTGAATGGAAAATTTATTCACTACTGCAATCAGCTTTTAAGGGTGTTTTTCTGTTCTTTTTTATTTTATTAATTCAATACTGCTGAACTTTCTGACAGTGGCACAATCAAGAAGGGGGTTTGGGTAGGGGCGTAGCTACTGGGGGGGGGGCGTCTCGCCCCCCTAATGTCGGCAACTTCGATGACAGTCGGCAAATTCTAGGCAATCAGTATCAATCGATACAACTGTAAAACACCCGATTTTTTTTTTTTCCAATTTTAAATGTTTTACTTAAAATACACACTAAAAAACACCAATCCTTAGTATTTCTCTAAAGAATTTCTTCCGAAAATCCGAAGTTTGTTTCACCATTTTTCGACTTCGCATGACTGCTGAAAATAAATTGAAAAAAAATTCTGGAAAGACTAGTTTTTCTGAGAATCCGCAGTAAATTAGTAGAGTTCTAGTAGATCAACTAGCATTAAAGATGATGATGACTTCGGTGAAGATAATCATATTACTTGTGTGCATGGACTTAACCCAGTAGTAGCAACAATCACACTTCGGCGAATATGTACCGTCCGAAAAAGACTGTTTATTGGACGAAAGGAAAGTTGAGTAAAAATGTTCTTCATTCTTATTGGACAGGAAAGCCATTACACTGGCAATCACCTCATCGAGTTTGTGGCTAAAATTCTAAGATAGGACAGAACTCAATTATCATATTAAAATGCAACTGATCTGCTAAAGTCATAACTTGGAGGAAACAACTTGAAAAAACTCTATTTTAGTGGTCAACTGGAAGGTTTATCACTGTGTTTTCCTGCTCCCAGTCGTCTATGTTTTTCATATTTTAGGCTACAAGAAAGGGACTTGCACGAGTCCGGGCTTGATCAGAGGCCCGCACCCGGCCAGGCGAAATAAAAACAATTTTCAAACGGGCCGGGTCGGCAGAATTAAGACATTTTTATCAACGAGCGGGCCTGTCGGCCCGATGTAAAAAAGCAAGCAAAACCCATAAAATATTGGCATACATACATACATAACATGCATACATTGGCATACATACATACATACATACATGGCATACATAAATATTTAAAAAATGGTATGCAGTAAAATCTTATAAAACGGAATCGCGTAGGAAAGATAAATATCGTTATAGACATGTTTTCTTCTTAGCAGGTATAAAAATGTATTATATTTTCCCCTCACATATTATTACATTCATTTTATATGAATGTAATTCATACAAAATGAGTGAATGTAATTTTGTATGAATGTAATTTATACATTCATACAAGACACATTCATACAACACATTCATTTTGTATGAATGAAACGCAATTTTCAATTTAAAACATTATTCCGTCATAGGCAAATACTTTTTTATACATTTTACTACATTTTAATGAGCTTAGAAATTTACGATTCTTTAAAAAGAATAAATTTTTATATTTAATTGAAGAACAAAGGCGATTTTAAACTGTATGATTTTTTGAAAAAATATTTACGGTCAGGCCAAATTTTACTGACCTTTCAACAGACCTGGCCACGCCGACACAATGATTTTTATATAGGCTGGCTCAAAACTGGGACAAAATATTTTGGCCCGTGAAGGCAAAAAAGAATGAAATCAGTCCCAGCTCGGTACGGAAAAAATAAATTAGGCCCGGCCCGATCCGATCCTTCAGGAAAAAAGTAAGTCCCTATCCCAGCCCGACCTAGGAAGAGTAATAAAATAAACTTTGTTTTAATCCTTTTAAATATAAATATAAATAAGTTAACTGTAAGTAAATTCCAAGTAACTTCTTACTAAAAATTTCAACTTATTTAATTAATTTGAATTCGAATTTCCGACTGTACTATCAGCAAAAAATAAACAAATTTTCATTAATATCAAAATACTTAACTGGAATAATTATAGCAATGTAACGTAAGGGGTAGTATAGAATGTCCATCTTGAATCTATCTTATAGTCTCTTCAATAAATGTAAAATATTCGATGTTTTAAAGTGAAAAATTTAACCTATTAATGCCCAAATTATTTTTTTCAATAAAAATGAAATTTTGGGTTTCCCACCATTTTTAAAAGGAGAATAACTTTGATCTTAATTTATTGAGATCTCTTTAAAAAAATACTTATTTATCTTTCTATTTACTGGTAAGTGCTTTTTTTTTTTTTTTTTTAATCGACCTTAGAAAGGAACGCTAGGCACTAATGTATTAATCTTGGGGGTTAATAATGTGGAATTTTATATAGAATATACAGGGTGTCTTAAAATGAATTAACTGATTTAAAAATTCAATAACTTACAAGTGGTCGCAGCTATTAAAAAAAAAATTTGCAGAAGTATTAAGTAAGATGTGAGGAGTGTTTTTTTACAGCGGTTCTCGACTTTAGTTTAAAATAGAAGAAATACATGACATTGCTAACAATGGGTGCTAAATTGGGGGCCGATATTTTGTTTCTCTTTACTCTCAATCTTGTTGCGATAGAAGGAGATTAAATATATGGAGTGATTCTCCGTTGCCAATGTAATTTTGTTATTAGGAGTCCACTGCATATATTTAATCTCTTTCTTTCACACCAGTATCGAGAAAAGAGGCCAAAAGGGCTCAGATTTAGCGTCTATTACTAACAGTACCATCTATCCCCGATATTTTAAATTAAAATCGAGAATCGCGGTAAAAAACTCCTGCTATCTTACATTCTTACATAACACTCTTGTAGGAATTTCATTTTACAGCTACCACAATTTGAAAGTTACTGAGTTTTAAAATCAGTCAGTCAATTTTAGGACATTCGGTAAATGCATATATACAAATGCAGAAACATACTTTTAAAGATATATACATATATATTTTAAGTTAGTCGGCAAAATCGTCATTTACGCCCCCCTAATGAATTCTACTTAAGTACGCCCCTGGGTTTGGGGGTTGAAACCCCTTCCAGAGCTAAGAAAGATCACTATAATTGCTGCTTATCTAAACATTTTGATGTATTTCGAAATCTGCCACTTTATTGAATCAGATTCCATTCAACAAACTGATTCAATTAAATATTGAAAATTCTACTTAAAACTGTGAAAGTGCATATTACATGCATTAATTTAAGTAAAAATTTGTTATTTGAACTAAGTCACTTTTCCTATATGTCTTATGCTAAAAGAATGGTGATTTCTTTCCCACAAAGATGCTTTTTGATTTTAAGTATTATACGTTTTATTATTAATTGCACTTCTGTCTTTATTCTATGTTTGAAACAATAATAGACCATCTAATTATGCAGTAAAAAATACTCTTTGTTAGATCTCTATCAGTTTCAAATTCCCTGTTATGTTTCTTTTCTCTCAGGCATATTAAGCTTTTGTGTATTCGGGTAAAAATATTTGTAAAAATAAGAATTAAACAAGTAAGAAAAATCATGCGTTAAGCATAGATTATGAAGCACTTTCCAACGCTTAATGAAATCTTTAACAAAACTTTGTTATTTGGGGAAATAATAGTGTATAGTCAAATATACCCAAATATGTATTCCAGTACTTTTGAACAGCCCTGTATTTCATATGTCAGTTGATATAATGGGAAAATTTAGTTTAGCAAGAAAATACCCAGTAGCTTGAAATTTCTTTTTCAGCATTTCATACTATTAGATGGAAACATACTTGAATACTTTTGTTCAGCCCTGTGGTTTACATTGTACCTTTATTACACGTCAGCATTAGGCTAAAATTTATTGTAAACTAAAACACTTTTAAAACAACTGAAATCACATTCTCATAAATTATCATTCATAGGCGTCCATGTACCGAATTCTTTGCGTGGCCTTGTATATCCTTTTATCTATATTCTGCAAACGTTTCTCAGTAAATTGAGTGAAGCTCAGCGTAAAAATGCATAGCTTATTTAAGAACCACGTTGAAATAATTTACGCTCATATTCAGTAACGTTGGTGAGCTCTTTTGGGTAGCCCTGTATATCAACTATAACATTTATACACACCATATAATGTGCATATATTTAGCGAAATATAAACGCACTATCATAATTAAAATGCATTTCATCCCTCCATCAGCCATCTTCGGACAGATATACGGTACTTCGGAAAGGATATACTATTTGAAATCTTTTGCGTGGCCCTGTAAATGCTATGTACTTCATATTATGCAAGACAGTAGCGTATAATTTATATTAAGCTTCAGTGACATATATCAATTTTATTATACATGAAAAAGCTTAATATATTAAAAATATGTCACACACAATTCCCCCTTTTACCATTATCTAATGGAATTCTTTTGTTTGGCCCTGTAAATGAATACTAGCTACATTTTCACCTTATATTTTATAGAATGCATATTTTAATATGTTTGACAGGGTATAACATCTTTAAAATTCATTTGAAACGATTTTTCCCCATAGGCCGTAATGTAATAGGGAACTTTTGATTCGCCCTGTAGATAAACTAATCATGGTAGAAACTTCATTTTCGATAGAACTTGTGCTAGGGTAAACGTCAATAACGTCCTAAAATTTCATGGCAATCTGAGTATATTAACGATTTTTCCCCATGGGCCATAATGTAATGGAAAACTTTTGACTCGCCCTGTAAATAAACTAATCATAATAGAAACTTCATTTTCAATAGGGTTCGTGCTAGGATAAACGTCAATAACGTCCTAAAATTTCATGGCAATCCGAGTATATTAACGATTTTTCCCCATAGGCCGTAATGTAATGGGAAACTTTTGATTCGCCTTGTAGATAAACTAATCATGGTAGAAACTTCATTTTCAATAGAACTTGTGCTAGGGTAAACGTCAATAACGTCCTAAAATTTCATGGCGATCCGAGTATATTAACGATTTTTCCCCATAGGCCGTAATGTAATGAGAAACTTTTGATTCTCTCTGTAGATAAACTAATCATGGTAGAAACTTCATTTTCGATAGAACTTGTGCTATGGTAAACGTCAATAACGTCCTAAAATTTCATGGCAATCCGAGTATATTAACGATTTTTCCCCATAATCCGTAATGTAATAGGGAACTTTTGATTCGCCCTGTAGATAAACTAATCATGGTAGAAACTTCATTTTCGATAGAACTTGTGCTATGGTAAACGTCAATAACGTCCTAAAATTTCATGGCAATCTGAGTATATTAACGATTTTTCCCCATGGGCCATAATGTAATGGAAAACTTTTGATTCGCCCTGTAAATAAACTAATCATAATAGAAACTTCATTTTCAATAGGGTTCGTGCTAGGATAAACGTCAATAACGTCCTAAAATTTCATGGCAATCCGAGTATATTAACGATTTTTCCCCATAGGCCGTAATGTAATGGGAAACTTTTGATTCGCCTTGTAGATAAACTAATCATGGTAGAAACTTCATTTTCAATAGAACTTGTGCTAGGGTAAACGTCAATAACGTCCTAAAATTTCATGGCGATCCGAGTATATTAACGATTTTTCCCCATAGGCCGTAATGTAATGAGAAACTTTTGATTCTCTCTGTAGATAAACTAATCATGGTAGAAACTTCATTTTCGATAGAACTTGTGCTAGGGTAAACGTCAATAACGTCCTAAAATTTCATGGCAATCCGAGTATATTAACGATTTTTCCCCATAATCCGTAATGTAATAGGGAACTTTTGATTTGCCCTGTAGATAAACTAATCATGGTAGAAACTTCATTTTCGATAGAACTTGTGCTATGGTAAACGTCAATAACTTCCTAAAATTTCATGGCAATCTGAGTATATTAACGATTTTTCCCCATGGGCCATAATGTAATGGAAAACTTTTGATTCGCCCTGTAAATAAACTAATCATAATAGAAACTTCATTTTCAATAGGGTTCGTGCTAGGGTAAACCTCAATAACGTATAAAAATTTCATAGCAATCCGAGTATATTTACGGGAGTTAGAGCGCGGACAGACGGCCAGACAAACCGAATGCATAAGCACTTTTCAACTTTGTTGGAAAGTGCTAAAAATAGTACTAAAAAGTTTTTATTAGTGAATGAACAAATTATCGCAACCAGTGTTTCTTTCAAACCATTTGTTCTGTAGGGGGGGGGGGGGGGATGTCTGTACACTAATTTAAAGAGCATAATATTTCATTAGTTGGTTAATGTAGAAATGAGTAATGGTGCTTGTTGTCAGGGATGTACTCACAGCCGTGCCTTGTAGGAAAGAAGTACTGCTTGTAATTTCATTGAGTTATACAGGGTGCATCGGGTATTTGAGAACAAATCAACATTTGCTTTTAAACAGAAATATACACTAGAGATGGAGAATTTTTTAATACATATATTATAAGTGACCACATACACACTGGATGACATCATCATTTAAACTGCTTCCAATCTTAATAATTGAATCTGCAGGCTATCAAAAGTGACTACAAGTAATGATCAGATAAATATTAGAAACATTTACTACTGCATACATAACAGCTGCCATGAGGGTTGCAACTTAGCTGTTTAAATGACTGTTAGAATCTTTCTCAACTACACTATATACGTAATAGGCCATTCGATTAATATCTGAGTGGAGTGAGGGGAGTGCAACAAGTTTAAGATGACATCATTATGAATGATTTTGTCAGCCATTTCTAGCCTTAACAATTCCTAATAAATCATAATTTAGTTCGTTTTCGGACCTTTTATTGCTCATTTCATTCCTTTAAATTGAAAATTTTTTTAAATATCATTCCTGAGCATTTATTGCAAACCAAAAGTTACCATCATGTCAGATTCTAGCCTTCTATACCAACTGTATCACACAAATCGCAATTTTAGAATGTTTTGTGCTTTGTTACTCTTTTAAATTTCGAACATTTTAAAAATTGTTTTGGACAAGTATTTAAGTTTCTAAGTTAACAACCATGCCAAATTTCATGTTTCTAGCCTTAACTCTACCAATGCATTGAAAGTTTGAACGTTTTCTATTCCTTTCCAAATTTTCAGAAACCATTCTTATCCTAGTATTCACCATTTACCTCAGCCTAGAAAATCTGAATTGAATGCATAAATATTATTCCTTAGTAATCTGATTGGTTTTTTACCTTTATCAAGTCCAATCAGGATGTCATTTGAGCATTCAGCCCAAGTTTTTCTTGGATTAGGTAGATGGTCAGTATGAACATTAGTGTGGATTTGCATCTTAAAAGTAATCATTAGACTAAATTTTAAATTTCTAGGTTCAACAATATTGCAGAACTCAATTTTAGAACATTTTTTGTTCTTGTACTCCCTTTTGGAAGTAGTTTTACTGATGTAAAATTTAACCAGTGTTGGAGCAGAAATGGTCACCAACATTTTGCTACCGTTATTAAGGTTCCACTCCATATTTAAAAAGTAAAAACGGGACCATTATAGAATCATTTGTGTGTCATTTGTCTTGCTGGTGCTCAACGGGGTAGTTGAGATTGCTCAATTGTAATTATCAGCATAGAGTTCTCCAAACATTGTTGGTAATAATTTTCCAAAAAAATTGTTTGTAATTAGCCGAGATATTAATTAAAAACACATTTAGAAAATAATGGCACGGATGATAACAATGTTACTATTTTGACACCTCCTTTCGAATCTCATTTGGCACAATGCCAGTAAAAACGTTATACAAGATCTTTATTTTAAGCAAGGCGAATTGTTCTAATAAGTAATTTTTTTCTTTCCAACTGAATTCAGTTATTGAAGACAAATATAAAAAAAAGTAATTCATGTAATATTTCCAAGACATTAAAAGTCAGTAATTTTGAGACAATAAACACTTATAATTCAATCAGGAATTCGTTTATAATGAAAAAAAATCGTTTAGAAATAACCTGGGTAATCATTTCTCCATGTGCTTTTATTTTTAAAAATGAATTTGAAGTTTTATATGGCTAAGAGTCAGGGCCGTAGCTAAGGGGGGCGCTATGGGCGGCTCAGTCCCCCTAAAATATTTTGAGCCCCCTTGGAAAAAATCCCAAGGTCACTAAGCGAATTTATGTTCCAAAAATCCAAAAGAAATTCTGTTCAAAAATCTAATTTAGTTTGAGACCCTTTTCACAGTTTTGTAGAATTACTAAATTGCATCTAAAATAAGTGTTTCGACACTCCCTCATCCTATTTGTACATAGAAAGCTAACATGATGTTTGATTTCGCACCAGTTATACACACAAAATTTTCATCATCATATACTTTTCTTAGCATAAAATGAACTTATTACAAAAGTTTAATACGAAAAATAGTACCTACAATGTTAATATGTACAAATTTATCTTTCTGCATCAGAGAGAGAGAAAAAAAATTATGAGCCCCCCTAAATTCTTTTCAGCCCCCCCCCCCCCTATTGTTCACCTCTAGCTACGGCCCTGCTAAAAGTACTTTTTTTTTTTAAATTACTTTAAAATAATGTGCTATTACGTGAAATATAATTGACTACTGACTTTTTTGTGAATAACTCTGCGATATCTTTTCAAAACATGCTTGGTTTTTTGCCAAGTTTAAACTTTGTACAAGGTCTTTGTTTTAAAGTGAAAAACATTCATCGGTTTTTATTCCAAGACAATTAAATTATGGCATGTGGCATTGTTACACCTATGAAAGTATGTAATCTTTAAACAGTTCTGATATTTTGCATGGAACTTTCTGCATGCAAATAAAATTTGCACACGACTGATTGTCTTTTTAAACCCGTTCGGTAGTTCCAAATTTCGGTAGTCCACAAAAAAAAAAAAAAAAAAAAAAAAAAAAAAAAAAAAAAAAAAAACTGTTTTTTTATAAAAATTAGTACAGATATAAGTTCAATTCAAACCCAGATATTTTTAGAGAACTTTAACAATAATAAAGATTTTTTAACGAAATTTTCAACAAATTTGCATGTGGTGGAAAACTCTTGAAATCCCGATTTTAGTGGTTGACATGTAGGTTTATTTTTGCCTTTTCCTGGCTTTTATGTTTTTGAACTCTAACATTGTTTAAATGAAACATGACTAATGTAACGGCGGAAAAAATTCATTATGGTTTGATTTATTAAAAATACTGATTCTATTAACCTGCAGTTCAAATTACCAGCAAACTCCTATATCAGAAATTCAAACCTGTCCCTAGAACCAAATTCTAAACTGCTTTCTGATACATTCAGAAGCTCATGTTTGAACATAAATGCATGAAACTTACAGATATTACTATTCAAGTATTTCATGATTGCCAAGGACCAATGTACTTAATGTCACTAAATATTTTCAATGTGTATCAAATTTAGTAATAATGCATACATTATATTAAAACTTCCAATTACACATTGAACTATATCTTATAATATAATTGCTTGTTCTACACTCAAAGTGACTATTGTAAGTAGAATAATTCTTTTGAAAAGGTGAAAATCTTTATTGTCTGTATGCACCTATTTGTTACATTGCAATTTAATAATAATGTTTTATCCACGGGTGCTCTTACTCAAAAACTATGTAATTGAACATTATTTCAAATTTTGCATCAACGCCAAAGTTTTTACAAACAAGTTAGAAATTGCACGTGAATCGTAGCAAATGAGGTGCGTTCGTACGATAACGAAGTTTTAAAATATTCAGATCTTGCTGATATAGTAGAGCGGACTTTGGATACAGTATAGTGGTCGAAATCTTTGTGTTCCTGTAAATATGCAGGGAGTAATTTTTATTATACTTCATTAATGTATATCTTATTCATAAAATATGAAGTAGTTTAATATAATTAAAGCACGTCCCAAACAATGTTTTCACGTATAACATTATTTAGTGGAATACATTTGTGTGGCCCTGTAATATAATGATAAATATTCTTTGCGTCATAGATTGTACAAAATGTATATTTTAGTACATACTTCATAGATTCATGTCAATTCTATTATGTTCAAATGAGTGTAACAGCATTAAAATGCATTTGAAACTTTTTTTTTTCCCATTGATCGTAATGTAACGGAATACTTTTGATTGTCCCTGTAATTGATCTATGCATCCGATTTTCATAACATTTGAAATGACTTCACGAAATTATGTAATAATTATACGTTTTTAAATTTCAAACGATTGAAATACATTTGAAACTTTTTTCCCCATTGACATTGACCGTGATGTAACGGAATCCTTTTGATTGTCCCTGTAATTGATCGATCCATCCGATTTTCATAAAATTTGAAATGACTCGACAAAATTATGTAATACAATACGTTTTAAATTTCAAACGATTAAAATGCATTTGAAACTTTTTCCCCATTGACCGTAATGCAACGGAATACTTTTGATTGTCCCTGTAATTGATCTATGCATCCGATTTTCATAACATTTGAAATGACTCAACAAAATTATGTAATAAATATACGTTTTAAATTTCAAATGATTAAAATGCATTCGAAACTTTTTTCCCCATTGATCGTAATGTAACGGAATACTTTTGATTGTCCCTGTAATTGATCTATGCATCCGATTTTCATAACATTTGAAATGACTCGACAAAATTATGTAATAAATATACGTTTTAAATTTCAAATGATTAAAATGCATTTGAAACTTTTCCCCATTGACCATAATGTAACGGAATGCTTTTTATTGTCCCTGTAATTGATCTATCCATCCGATTTTCATAAAATTTGAAATGACTCGACAAAATTATGTATTAATTATGTATTTTAAATTTCAAACGATTCGGTTGGGTAGTTTTTGCTTTGTTATATGCGGACAGACAGACGGACGGACTGAGCGACAACAATAGGTGCTACATATTTACATAATTACGAACGCACCTAAAAATGGTATCAGGGCCGAAACTAAGGGGGCCAGAGAGAGCATGTACACCAGAACGAAGGGTGCTAAATGAAGATTTTTTGCATCAATTTTTCTCACGTCCATGTTTAACACAATATTGTTGAAATTTTCCTGTCTGTGATATACCAAAGCATAGAAGAATTTAAGGATGATATGGCATGAAGATAAAGCAGATTTTATTATTATTATTATTCTTTTCGATTTTTTTAAATAAAATTTTAATGAATCAATATTTAACAAAGCAAATTATGTAATTCAGTATTACATGTTTAAGTCAGATGCTAGAAAATTAGTAAAATTCTCTTTGTAAATATACTTTGCTGAGGAGGAGGGCGCCAAAATCCATGTTTGCCCTGGATGTGAAAAGGCTAGTTTCAGCCCTAATGGTATCAAAGTTGGGAAAATTCTATATCAAATTACTGAATGCGACAACATTGGAAAAGACAAACATTGTTGACACCCTGAGACCGCAGTCATTTATAACTCAAAATATATTTGCCAATTGAAAAATGTAAAGAAGATCTTTGATTACAAATTAATTCAATTGCTTTTATGCTTAAAAATGAGCTTTAAATGTATCAGAAAAATTTGTGTTGTTGATCAGAGAAAAGTACTTTCCAAAAGTACTACTTTCTGATACATTTTTGTTCAGAAATGCTTGAAATTGTTATTCTGAAGTTATGTAATCAAACAGATGTTTTTTTCATTTTTTGATGAACATAAAAAATATTTTATAAATACTTTCAACCAATTTTCTGGATGTGACTGTGAAAGAAAGTATAAAAATCTGTTGTCACATGACAAATATCGCTTAAAACTCAACAAGTAATTTATTTATCAAAAAATGGAAAATGTCTTTAGACTCCAAATTGTTTCAATCATTGCCAAATTCATGCCTTCACTTTTAAAACGAGCCTGAAAACAATGGCGGATCTAAGGGGGGGGGGGGGCGATGGGGCGATCGCCCCCCGAGCACAATAAAGGATCTGCAGAACGACATTAGACGCCCACACGAAAAAGCTGTTGGTCCTAAACTCGAGACCGGAACTTTATTATACTGGGACTGGATCAGGTCTTCACACTTCCTCAACCGGGTCTGATTGGGTCTTATTTTTTTCTGCAGAGCTAGACCGAGCTGTACTGTTTTTTCCAGGTCGTGTCTGGAGTGGAGTTCTTTTCTACTACCGGTATACATGGGCCAAAAATTTCAAGCCCAGGCTCCGTCTGGTATAAAGGCTAAACGCTCGATCTGGGGTCGACACAGCCCGTATGCTGTGGCTGTTCTAAGGAGCGAAGTCTCCTCCCTCCATGGGCTTATTGCTCCCTGGGCTTATAAAGGGTTTATAAAGTGACATTATGCATCCTCACGAGAAATAACTTGGCGCTAATCTCGAGCCCGTCAAGGCCTGGCACGGGTCGCGCCAGTTTATGTTCACGAGACTCGGACTGGGTAAGGTACTCACTCATTTTGTATCAGGTGGTGTCCTGATCTTGCTTTTTTTGCAGATTCGATTGGGGACAGGTCTCTTTTTCTTCCAGAACAAGCTTGGTCTGGATTTTATTTTTTCTAGAAGTTTGCATTGAACTAAATTTCCAGGTCATGGCTCGTCCCGGAATAAAATCTAAATATTCAGTTCGTCTCTGATCTAGATAGAACGATAAACATTATTGGCCCGACCGCGACCCGTGCAGCTAAACGTTCGGTACGTCTCTGATCTAGATAGCATGAAAAACCTTATTGGCCCGACCGCGACCCGTGCAGCTAAGCGTTCGGTACGTCTCTGATCTAGGTAGTATTGTAAGACGTTTGTCTTAATAACGGCGTGAGTTCTCACTATAACCTCAATATAATTGTTTATCTTCAATTCTTATCATTAATCAGAATTAAATAGGAGAGTAAATGGTACTCACCCGATGAATTCTTCTTCATTTAAGTGTCCAACAATTAGATCCACCATAAGGGAAGGGAACCGGGCATATTCACATGTTGATATATCCACTGCACTAATTCATCTTGATAAAGACATATAACATTATTATATGGTAACTGTAAAACACACACACAAATTATTATATCCACGCTTCTTCATTTTCTACTTTATTTTTAACACGCGAGAAAAAACACAGCAAAAGGGTAGTGCTTACATCAAGCTACAAAAACTGAGAACAGAATGAAATTTAAATCGATGCACACATAAATCATAATGTAGAAACAATTATTAATAAAAAAAGAGTCATTTTGTAAGTTTTGACAGTTTTGTAAACCTGTAATTGTTCACTCGTAATCACTGTTTCCAAGGTCACGCTAACAAGCACTTAACTTTATTTATGATGCCATGATAAGTGTCACTTGTTGCACAACGGAGGAAATTATTTACGAATTGCGCAATGTTTCTATCAACTCCTCCTTAATTTCTGAAGTTGTGTTGTCACTCAGATGCAAGTTCTTCCTGTGAATTTCAAAAAGAGGTTTGGGCAGGGGTTTCGTGAATAAGTCAGCTATCATGATTTTGGTTGGGCAATATACGAGTTTTATTATGCCATCTTGTTTCAGTTGTTTTATGAGATGATATCTAAGTTCAATGTGTTTTGTTTTACTTGAATGTTTTTCAAGCTCTATCATTTTGATAGCCGACTGATTATCCTCGAAGAGTTCTATAGGATATGTTTGTGAGATATTGAGTTCTTCAAGTAAATTCACCAGCCATTTGACTTGATTAGCTGCATTAGCTGCTGAGATGTACTCAGCTTCGGCAGAAGATAAAGCTATGCAGGATTGTTTTTTAGTTGACCAAAGTATGGGATTTTTACCTAGCAAATATACATTACCACTTGTCGATTTTCTTGATTCTGTGTCTCCACCCCAATCAGCGTCCGCGTAGACTTCTAGCGTTGGTTTTGAATTTCCATCTATAACTAGATTAAAGGTTTTTGTTGTCTTAAGATACCTCATGACCCGCTTTACACTGTTCCAATCTTTCATTCTTGGCTTTTCGTTCCTTCGGCTTAAGATGTTGACAGCTGCACAAATGTCAGGTCTGCTCACTGTGGCAAGATATAAGAGTGCACCTATGGCTTGTCTGTACTGTGTGTTGTTTGGTAAAATATTGTCATCATCCTTAAAGTGAGTGTAATTTGTTTCCATGGGTGTACTACATGGTTTTGCTTCTTGTAAATTGAATTTATTAATTAACTCTTCAATTTTTGAAGTTTGGTTAATTAAGTAGCTTTTGTTTACCTTTCGAATGTTCATGGATAAATAATTGCTTACGTCCCCTAAATTCTTTAATTCATACTCTTTATTTAAGTTCGCGATTATTTCCTCAATGGTTTCGTCTTTTCCTGCAATTAAGAGGTCATCGACGTATGTTATTATATAGGTTGTTTCATTATTCCTTTTCTGTGTAAAAAGACATGTGTCAATTTTACTTTGAATGAAATTCATGTTTTTTAGTGTTTCTGTTATTTTATTATGCCACGCTCTCGCTGCTTGCTTAAGTCCGTAGATTGCCTTATTTAATTTACAAACTTTGGTTTCCTGGTTTGGTTCAACGAATCCTTCCGGCTGCGACATGTATATCTCCTCATCAAGTTCCCCATGTAAGAACGCGGTGTTAATATCTATATGCTTAACATTTAAGTTTTGGTGCAACGCCGCTATTAATAATGCTCTTATCGTAGTATACGATACGACCGGTGCGTAGGTTTCGTCATAATCCTCTCCGAACTTTTGCGTATATCCTTTAGCTACTAAACGTGCCTTATATTTTTGGATTTTTCCGGTATTGTCACGCTTTAATTTATAAGTCCATTTACAACCTATTATTCTCTTATTCGGTGGAGGATCTACAATTGACCATGTTTTATTTTTTCTTAAAGAATTCATTTCGCTCTCCATGGCTTCTATCCAATTCTGTTTTACCGGAGAGTTTTCCATTAATTTAACTTCCTTATAATCCTTTGGTTCATTAATTTTGTCATCTTTGACAATATATATTAGCCTATCAGGAGGTACGCCTTTATTTATTCTATCTGAGCGCCTTAGTTCCACAATTTGTTGTTGAGACGCAGATGGTGTTGTTTTTCCGTTCGAAATTTCTATCTCTACGAGATTTTTACAATTGCGTTTTTCGTCTTCATTTTGTTTTTGTTCAATTTCAGGCTTATCATTTACGTATTTGAATTTATTTTCAAGAAATTTTACCGTTCTCGCGATTTTTATTTCATTTCCTCCTACATATATGCGGTATCCCTTAGATTCATTGTCGTATCCCACAAAAATACCTTCAACAGCTTTATTATCTAATTTTTGTCTTCTGGCTTTATCAATATAAGCGAAGGCTTTGCAGCCAAATACTTTAACGTAACTTAAGTTTGGCTGTCTTTCTGTCCATAATTCATATGGCGTTTTTGCATTAGCTTTTGTAGGCAGTCTATTTTGTAGGTGGTTTGCCGTACAGATTGCTTCCCCCCAGAACTTTAAAGGTAGATTTGATTCATTTAACATTGTCCTAGCCATCTCAACTAACGACCTATTTTTCCGTTCAGCCACCCCATTTTGACTTGCACAATATGGGACTGTATGTTGATGTTTTATCCCATTTGATTTGAGATAATTCTCAATTTCATCTGATGTAAATTCTCCCCCATTATCCGTTCTGATTTCTTTCGGTTTTTCACCAAATTTGTTGCTTATCAGCGCAATGAACTCTTTGAGTTTTTCATAGACTTCACTTTTTCTTTTCAATAGATAGATTATTGTGAATCGCGAGTAGTCATCAATAAAAGTCAAGAAATATGATTTCCCCCCAATCGTGGGTGTCTGAAAAGATCCACAAACATCCGAGTGAATAAGTTGAAGCCTTTTACTTGCTCTATACTGAGCAACTTTCGGATAGGGTTCATCAGTTAATTTCGCCTTAATACACGGTTCGCAATCTATATTATGTTTACAATTGTTTATCTGGATACCTCTTACTAATTCCTTTTGTGTAATTTCTTTAATCGATGTTAGATTTCTGTGTCCTAACCTTCTATGCCATAGTTCTAGACAATTTTTATTGTTGCACGTTTGTGTAATGTTCGCGTGGTTTTCGTTAGCCAACTGGACTTCATAGAGATTATTTACCTTTTGTGCTTCTAAGCAGATTTCTCCGTTAAGTTTGAAAGTGCATCGGTCATTTTTAAATACAATCTCACATCCGTTTTGGGTTGCTTTGCTGACTGATAGTAAATTCGTTTCGATTTCAGGTACTAGAAGTACATCTTTAAGTGTTATTTTATGAATTTTATTATCCGATGTCAGCGTATTTAAATTTACATCGCCTGAACCGTAAGCGATAAGTTTTTTTCCGTTTGCGATAGTCACGTTTGTTTTTTCCCTCGATTTTATCTCTTTAAACATTGATTCAGAGGATGCAATGTGACTTGAGCTACCGCTATCCACGATGAATGTTTTATTTTCTATCCCTTGTGTTATAAATGCATAATCTTTGTTTTCGCTGTTTCTCCATGTATTGTTTTTTCCTTCATAGCGATTAAACCTGTTATACGATTCCGATGCTTGTTCATTCTTAAAATTGTTTTCACCCCTTTGAAAAACGAGTGATGTAGAATAGTGTTTTTTGTAATTTTTGTTGTGTTGATTTTGTTGTGTTGTGTGTGTTTTGTTTTTATTGTGCCAACATTCTTGTGTGTTATGGCTTCTCATTTTACAAATCGAACAATATTTTGATTCTTTTTTAGCTGGAAACTTTTTCTGAGCTTTAAAAGCTTTCGCTGTATTATCAATACTTTCATAGTTTTCATTTCGACGATTAAACTCGTCAATCAACTTATTTTTAATATATGACGGAGTTAATTGTGCTTCTTCTTTACTTTCGAGAGCAGTAATTAAATTATCATAAGACTGGGGCAGAGAGCACAGGAGGAGCGCGGAAATGTGGTGATTATCAATTATTTCGCCTATAGCTGCCAAATGATCAACAAGCTCCATTATTTTTGTAATATGATTTATCATATTTCCATTTTCTGCTAATTTTATACTATATATCTTTCTTAGAAGAAACAATTTGCTTGTGAGATTTGATCTCTCATGGATTTCTTTTAATGCATCCCATGTTTGTCTAGCAGTTTGTAAGTTTTTAACGTGGGTTATTTGTGAGTCATCAATAGTTAGATTTATCAATGCCCGGGCCTTCCTATCATTTTTGGACCATTGATCGGTCAAAGGGGTCGGTGGATTATCGGTTATTACATGGAACAGCTCTTCTTTAGTTAAGAGCATTTCAATTTTAAATTTCCATGTACTGTAATTCGTTGCTGTCAATTTTTCAATTGAATAATTATCTTTTAAGGTGGCCATTCTAATCTTATATTTTTATTTGTTTTTTATTCAATATTTTTTATTTGCGTGAAATTAGTATATCACTATGTTATCAAATTGATATATCTTTTTAGATCGTACTCATAATCATTGTAAGACGTTTGTCTTAATAACGGCGTGAGTTCTCACTATAACCTCAATATAATTGTTTATCTTCAATTCTTATCATTAATCAGAATTAAATAGGAGAGTAAATGGTACTCACCCGATGAATTCTTCTTCATTTAAGTGTCCAACAATTAGATCCACCATAAGGGAAGGGAACCGGGCATATTCACATGTTGATATATCCACTGCACTAATTCATCTTGATAAAGACATATAACATTATTATATGGTAACTGTAAAACACACACACAAATTATTATATCCACGCTTCTTCATTTTCTACTTTATTTTTAACACGCGAGAAAAAACACAGCAAAAGGGTAGTGCTTACATCAAGCTACAAAAACTGAGAACAGAATGAAATTTAAATCGATGCACACATAAATCATAATGTAGAAACAATTATTAAAAAAAAAAGAGTCATTTTGTAAGTTTTGACAGTTTTGTAAACCTGTAATTGTTCACTCGTAATCACTGTTTCCAAGGTCACGCTAACAAGCACTTAACTTTATTTATGATGCCATGATAATTGTCACTTGTTGCACAACGGAGGAAATTATTTACGAATTGCGCAATGTTTCTATCAAGTATGACAGACATTAGTGGCTCAACCGTGACCCGTGCACTCCTCTAAATTGTTTCCCACGAGTCCAAGTTGGGTTGAAAATTTCCTTATTTGTTAATAGTAAAAGATATTAAACAGAGAAAACGCGAATGTCATCAAATAGCAGCAGCGAAAGAAACACGAATTTCCTCAAAAGGTCGCAAAAAACCCTCAAATTTTGCGAAAAGATCACGGAGAAAACGTAAATTTCTTCAAAGTATCACGTTGACGGATAAAAGCGAATTTCGTCAAAGAATCACGGAAAATCGCAAATTTTGACAAAGGATCGCGATCAAAACTCGGTCAACCATTCTCGCAAGACCGAATCTGTAACTGACTCAAATCCGAAATGTATGACAACTAGCGTTGCAAAGGCTAGAAAAAACCCGGGAATAAATCGGGTTTTTAGGAATAAACCTGGAAAAAACCCGGGATTTTTTGGAATAATTCGGTTTTTTGGGAATAAACCTTGTCTATTGGAAATAAACCCGGGAATAAACCGACTTTTTTCAACTCTAATGACAACCTGCCCGGATGCGGTAGGCCCAGCTAAAAAGTCAAAGTTAACCCGACCAATAGCAAAATACAGTTGTTAACCGAACGCAGACCCGACCCGAAGCAAAAAATCAGAAATTAACTTGACCAGCAGCAAACAATAGAAGTTAACCGGATCCAAACGCGACTCATAACAAAAAGTAAAAATTAATCTGATCAGCAGCAAAAAATAGAAGCCAACCGGACATCAAATTTTGTGAAATGATCGCGGAGAAAACATGAATTTCTTCAAATGATCGTGAAACAGGCGCACATTTCGTCCAAAGATAGCGAAAAAAACCCAAAAATTTTATTCAAGGACTCACTCGAATCAAAATCGGGTCAACCCGAACCGTTCTCCCAAAAGTAAAAACCATAATCCTAAACTGCCCCAAATCAGAATTGTATGTCAAATTGCCCCAAATGTGATAAGCATAGCTAATAAAGTAAAAGTCAACCCGACCAACAACAAAATGTAGAAGTCAACCGGATCCAAACACGACCCAAGTAGAAATTAACGTGATCAGGAGCAAAAAAAGAAGTCAACCGGACCCAAACCCGACCCATAGCAAAAAAGTAAACTTTGCGACCCGCATTAAAAAAATGATCTCCTTCCCGTGCATTTGATTGGAGTTTCCAAATTTCTAAAATCGCCCCCTCCTTGTGGACTCTCCAGATCCGCCCTTGCATGAAAATGTGTTAGAAAGTTTTGTGCTTGTTGACCAGAAGGTTTAAGGAAAGCCTTAAATATAAAATCTTGCAAATTTACAGTCTGGGGGGGGGGGGAGTAAAAAACTCTCCTCTACTAACTCTGCAAAAAATTATAGTAGACAAAAATTATTGGTAAGCTAATTTTATATTATGAATGCATCATTTTAAAATAGACTTTATTTCCAATCATTTAGCACTAGTAACTTTCTTCTATTTTAACTAGAGTCAGGGGATATTTACTTCCCCTCCCCCATGACTATACTTCTGGATGAGCAGTTACACTTTATGTATTTTACCAAATAATGTTAACTTTTTTTTTTTTTTTTTTTTTTTTTTTTTTGAGATTATGAAATGCTTAAATAGTAATAAAATCAGTTTCGGTAGGTGGCTTTCTACTCAGCAATTTTATTGGTACCTGAGGAAAACTCTGAAAAAAAAAAAAATTAAAATACAAGGAAATGTAATTTAATATTGTATTTAAAAAATATATCCCCCCCCCCTCCAAGTAATAATGTAAAACCTGGGAGATTCAAGACTAATTTTTATATCTGTGGCTTCCGGTAATATCCAGGTAAGGCACATTTGTAATATTTTGAGTAATTAACGTTTAAAGTTTTCAAAGTATCATTACTTTTATAAAATAGATTAGAACTTAATAATTTTCACTGCATTCAATTAGGATATAAGAACCTCTTTTTTTTGCCAAAATAGTTATATAAAAATGGTTTTTATTAATTAAGAACAGTCATAAAAAATTTTCATAGTCGCCCTATGACGGGAAGTATTCGATTTTCATTTTTCAGTACTATGGCAGATGAAAGTACTCTTTTAAAGTTACATTTTCCCAAATTATCTCAATTTTTTCAAAAATTTGCCTTACCTGGTTGTTATCGGAAGCTACAGATATATGAAATCTTAAAATTTGCAGACTTGATTTGATTGGAATCAAATGTGGTTTTTCTTTATCATATAAATATATTACATCTTGAGTTATAATCGATTTATTCCTTTCCAATTAATCTTGCCTGCAAAATTGATTAAAATGACAAACTTTAAATTTTTTCTGAAATGATCCTTTATCATAACTCTGATTTTGTAGTATATCAATAAGAATATCTGCAAAACTTGTGAATAAAAATGGTGATATATTCATCTGTTGGGAAATTCAAACCTAGCATTCTCAATCCATTTATCAAAGTTTAGTTGTTGTCAATTTGAAGATTGATATCCATTATATGAAATTATTTTCATACATTTGTATTATTTAAAAATAGCAATAAATTTTGCTTAAGTAAAAATTTCAAAGTTAATTATCCTTTAAAATACTATTTGAATTTCAAAAATTGGAAAATTTTTAAGATGTAAATACTTATTCTTGGTATCAATTTTCTGATGGTGAAAACCATATTTTAACAAATGTATTAAGTTTTGATATTCTTAGGTTTAAATTTCCCCACAAGTTGATGTAGAATTTTGCAATTAGTTAGAGGAAAAGTTATATTGTATAGGTAAAGGGTATATATGCTATTGTTTTACTTGAGAAACAGTAAAAATATGAAAAAATTGAGAAGGTATGTGGCATGTGCAATACTATATCAAACCCCGATCTTTAACATAATTGGTACATAATCTTAAAAATGTTATGAATTTTTTTTTGTTCAATTGGATTTTTCCCCCCCAAAATCATAAATGTTTATGAATTAGTTTGCTTATAACTGAAGAGTTTCCAACAAAAACAGCACCTGTCTAACAAAAACAAAAATGACTTAAAAATGCAACAAAGTTGATTTTAATGGTACTACTTGTAATACTGAAGGATTATTACCCCCTTTCCCTCCCAAACATACACACAAATAAAAATCCTCATTATCAGATAAAAATGATTTTGATTGCCCATAAAATAACTTTTGTCCAGAGAAAAACTCTTTAAGTTCACAATTCGATAAGAAAAATTGAGAATTTCTAGCAAGCATTGTTTTTGTTGGAAATCCTACAATTGTAGATTTCATTTGTCTCATTTTTTTCATTTCTGGATTATCCCATAATTTACATAAAAATATCCACATAAATTAAGTTTTGATGTATTTATTAGGGATGAGATTTCCGCGTTTTTGCACACCAGTATTTTATTAGAAAAAACATTACCATATTTACTCGTGTATAACGCACACTTCCCCCCCCCCCCCGCCAAAATTAGGGCAAAACTCCTAGGTGCGCGTTATAAACAGAACATTTTTTTAGTGTTGGAGAAATCGCACGATATATATATGAAACAAGAAATTATTCAAAGAACACATTAAAACTCGGAAAATGTTACTTAATATTACTGTATCTTTATTTCACTTCTTTCAGTTTTTTTATACTACAGAGCTAGTAACATTATTTAAACACTAATTAGCAATTCTCATTACTGTCACTCATTCCTACTTCTCGTCATTCATTTACTACCCAAAGTCTAAAAATGCATTTTTGCCTTTTTTCTGACCTGATGTAATGTTTAATTCGACTTTTTTTTACTGAAATTCATTTGATCTTTCTTCATTAGCATATCAAATTTATGCTGCGCATTATATACGAGATTTTAAAAAATCGCTATTTTTTCTTGTAAAGTACAGGGTGCGTGGTATACACAAGTAAATACGTTAAACCAATAATGTTAATCAGAACATTATTGGCAATTTAAGGGTGTTCTTAACTGATCCGCTCAACAAGCGAAAAACGTTTTGACACATTTACAAATTTATTTTTTAACAGAAAGTTATAAAATTTTAATGCCTGACTATGGAAGCGATTTCGAATCGAACTGAATTTTTCATTTTACGATAATTAAATTACCTATCCAGTTCTGAGCTATTTCGATGACGCGATCAACCATTTTTCTCCTGCTTTTCGACCGGTTTTTCTGCTTTCGTCGGGAAATGTGCTCAAAAGTGTCAACTTTGAAGGCTTGTTCTGAAAAATCTATTGTGTTTTAGAAAAAAACAGAAAATTGAGTGCAATTAGACAGTTTCTGAATAATAACACCTGCTATTTTCATGCTTTTCCGAACAGAAATAAATTAAAGCATGTGTCACAAAGTTGCCCTTTTTTATTTAGGAACACCCTTAAGAGAGCAACATTTTCTCTTAACAAAATACTGGTGCAATAAAACGCAGAAAATCTCGTCCCTAATTTATATTTTCCAATTGTTTATATTTTATTTCTTCAGCTCTACAAAAGCCTGCAAGGGGAATTTCATTTGTGTACTTGTGTGATTCTTATTTCAAAAGAAAGACAACAGTTTATGATAAGAACTAAAATTTAATTAAAAATTTAAACATCATTACTTAATAACATGAATGTTAAAAAAGAACTTCTCAAACACACTCATTGCATACACCTTTTTTAAATAAAAACATGTACCATTCAGCTTACAGTTACACATTCAGACAGTAGAAATATAATTTGTAGCTTTAAATGCATAAAAAAATGAAAGGAATTAAAAGTTGTCATTATTCTTTTAATAGTATAATTTACTTTATTTATAAGATAAAAAGTATTTATAAGATATATGATTGATTATATTAACCATCATTTTAAGTATAATACAATTTCAAATAAATTTCTCAAATGTAGCCTTTTTGTTTTGTTTTGTTTGTTTGTTAAACTGACAAGATTTTTTTTTTTTTTAATTTTACAGCATATATTGAGGTATTTGATTTGATATGTATCTAAAATTAAATTTAAATGCTATGATTATTTCATATTATTGTTTAAAAAAAATTAAACTGGGTGAATATAAAACTGATAAATAACAAATTTAGTATTGTTTTTTATTTATTTATTTTTATGTTATTCCCAGAAATATCTATGAAATGATTGGTAAATGCATTTTTTTTGTATATGATAAACATAATAGGTGTTTTCTATAGTCCAAGCCAAAAATAAATAAATCATAACCATATTTTTCTTTCTTGTCTGTATGACATTGGTTTATTTTTAAAGACTGACAGAGCAATATTTCGTAACCCTTTCCAGCACGGACAAATGCTGTTAGTCAATTATCGAGTGACACCAGAATTTACACGACTTTTTTTGAAAAAACTCCTCAATTTTAAGCTTTTATTGTAAAAGCAAAATTTTATTAAAATATTATTGGTGCCATTTGCAAGTTTGGAATTAATATTGGGTATCTAAGATTAGGAACACTGTACCAGAAAGGTTTTATGCATATGTTATAAATATAAATATGTATAGCTTTTCAGTTTATTTATAAATTATTTTTTCATGAAATCATTCAAATGATAATTCAAATCAAAAGTTAATTGAGCAAATAATTCATAGTGATCTGGAATGATTTATTAATTGTTCAAAATTATTTTATATTTCTAAACAACAACAATAAAAAAAATTATAGAAAATGACAACTTTTATATCAAAAAAGGTTATTTTAACATTTCATCATATAATATAAAATTCATTATTTTACATAGGTAATAAGTACTGAGCCAGTAAAATGCATGTGCAGTTTGCATTTCAGACAGTTATTTTTAACACTTGAATATACAGTTTCTGCTTTTGAAATATAAGAAATTCGCTATATAAATTATATAAACTAACATACAAAGTCATAATAATAAATAATTTTAAACTTATCTCATTAAACAGTGAAAAACAAGTTTAACATCCAAGACATAAAATATCTAATTTTTTTTTTCAGATTAAAAACATTTCATTTTGAAATCATTTTGATATGAAGTAATTTATATTAAATTAGCATAAAAATTTGAAATTCAAAGCCTTTTAAACATATTAAAGAATGCTGTACATCTTCAACAGAATAATATTTTTCTTTTGGAACAATGGTGAAAAATTGTAGTGTGTTACATTATATTTAAAAATAATTTAACAAGCTTAAAAAAAAACAATAATAATAATAATATGGTATTTCATTTGATTCAATGTATCAGTTTTTTTTTCCTTTCTACTCTAACAAAAAATACAAAATTTTTAATGTTTTCCTCAAGGTTTTTCAAGTTTCTCATACTATAAAATTTTGGAATGTAATTAGAAATATATTTTACTTTCCAAATTATTTTAGCTTAAAATCTAAAATAAATTTTAATACTTCAAGAGTAAGCTAGATTTCCTTTTAAAGAATGTTGATAAAATGTCAAAATTCTTTGAAAAAATTCATTTCATTATCATTCAGACCTCAAATTCGTCAGGAGTTCTTCTTTAATTAAATACATAGTTTTTCTTAAATGATGTTTATTAGCATTCTAATGTTTAAATAATGGAATTGATGAATTAAATCAGGGCCATAACCAAAGGGGTTGAGCCCTGATTAGAATTCTTAATACAATAATAGTATCACTTATCATTAAAATGGAGAGAGTGGTAAAATCATGTATGAATTAGCTCCAAGTTAAAATCTTAATAAAACTGAGAAACAATGAACAAAGTTTTAACACGAAAAGAAAATTTATTATCTGTTTGAGAAATATTTTGTTAAATAGACAGCAAGGAAACACTATTTAAAAATAGTATATAGAACAAGAAATGAAGTTTTTTAAATAATAAAAGTAGGGATAGCTTCCTTGCTGTAGTTCTAATATTAAATGGATTTGAGGTTTGAGTGATAAGACATATGAAATATAAAATAGTTAAGTATAACTTTTGTTCATTACTAATTTATATCAAAATTTAAATTTTATAAGGGTTAACAATTTTTCTTTGCACCAAAGACAAGTTAAAAATATACATATGTATATGAATAAATAACTCAAGATTTTATTGGCTATGTGTGTTACATTAATAAAGTTTTAAATATACTAAGCAGTTATGTACTTTTTTGTTTCTAAGACCATTTTTTATATTATTTAAGGTCTATATTTGTCTCTAATGTTATTTACCTCTTTTTTTTTTTTTTTTTTTTTTTTTTTTTTTTTTTTTTTTTTTTTTTTTTACACTGTTATGAAAAGACCAAGATATGAATTATCTTGAAATTTTGCACTGCTGAAGCATAGAATTGGCTTAGCTATTATTCAACTAAATCACAACACAATTAATAAATTTAAAATAGATTTACTAAAGTTTTTGATGAGGGAGAGAAATAGGTGCAAAGCATAGGTAACCCATAAATAAGCTTTGCACAAGATTTATTATTATTATTATTATTGTATTATATTCCAAATTAGCTCATATTAGCATTCCATATTAGCATTAAGTTAAATTTCACTATTTTTAATCGATTAAAAATGTTAGATTTTGAACTCTCTATTATTCTGCTGTATATTATTTTGATTATGCATGTGCTTGCAAGCATCTAATAGTTTTTATTCGAATGGGATTATAGCATTAAAGAGTATTAAAAAATATTCACATATATTCAAAAATATTTATACTTCTTAATATAAAAGGAACATTCTTTGACTTTTTCATTTGTGGTGATTTACAGCATTCTTCTTGAAACAAATTTGAAAAAAAATATATATATTATAATTAAGATTATATGATAACACACACTTATAAATTTTTAGATATTGACTAAAATAATTTTGATTAACTTAGGCACTTTGCAGACATAGCAGCATCTACAATGCTTCTGCATTCACTCACACACAAAACAGAAATCTAAAATCACATATATCCACTAAACACATAAATAAATTTTATATCTCTAGATGACTTAGAAAAATGTTTTACATTTCATCACAATCACATGTTGTATACAAGATAGAAAAAATCTCTGTACATTCAGTTTCAGAATTATTTTGCACAAATGATTAAAAACTGCAAGCTCGAGTTAAAAAAAAAAAAATGATAGAATTGCAACTTCTTGACAGCATTTTGCACTAGATTTTTATAAAAATCCATTGGTTTTGTCAAGTTCATTGTGAATAAGTTTTTATAACATTAAAAAAAAAAAAAAATGTACATTATATGTTACCTTCTTTGACATTGATGCAGTCCTGAAGCAAAAAACAAATTTAGTTTATGGCAGTATTGAGGTTTTTTATTTTCGATTTTAAGTTTGACAAGGAGACCAGAGAGCATTTTTAATGGATAATTTCTTTTTCTTTTTTTTTTCTTTGGCCTTTTTTCTTTGATATTCTAATAAGTAGATGCCTTCGGAAATAATATTTTAAATTTAAAAGCTGGAGTTCTCTTTTTGTGCATTCATCCATTAAATTTTATACCATTACGAAATTGTATAGTTGCTATTATTTGTTGTTCTTCATTAAAAACTCACCTTCAAGAAATATGTTATTGATGACATGAATGAAAATTTGATGTAACAGAGTTGATAAACTTGATGACTGATATCTTCCACAATCTACATTTAGAATCTTAAATGTCTTGATCACATTCATTTGATTTTTTAAAAAAAAATTCTAAAATAAAAACATGCATACATCATTAGAATATGCATTTTTGTTCATTTTCCTTCTGTAAATATTAAATTATAGTAGTATAGCTATATCTGTCATAATTTTTCTCAGGTTTCATAGAAATATTTTTTGTAGTTGAATTGTAAATGCAATTTCATTGTAGGAATTTTTTCTGAAACCAGGTGCTTTTTTTTCCAGAAAATGGAAAAGGAATGAGTCTTTGAACATTGTTTCATAAATAATAATTGACTATAAGCTCCATAGGAGCGTAGAGTTTTGGAACGTTCTGAATGTCTCCATTTCCTGAGTTAAAGATTTATGTAATATACTGAGTATATTAGATATATCAGTAGTTAAATATGTTGAATAGGACGGCAAACAGGGTGCAGGCAGCATAGACTCCTAACGCTACCCACCACAGCACTTGCTCATGTAGTTTTTGTTCAAAGTTTTTGAGAACTAATAGTCCTATCGTGAGTCCAGCAAGTGCTCCTGTTAGATGTGCCACATATGAAACAGGGGGACCTTGCTGTTCCACTGCATACCGGTCATAAATAGCAAAACCTACATCGGCACTTGCTGAAAAAGAAAATAAATATGCATAAATATTTGTCACATCCAAAAATATAAATACAACATTAATCCATAAGTATGTTTATTATTTTATATTTACAAGAAAGTATAATGCTTACCAATAATAAAAATTCCCCCTAATCTTGCAAGACCAAATTCCATTTGATTATAATTCTGAAAAAGAAAAGAAATGTTTAAAATCTTTTATAATAAAATTATCTAAAATTTTATAATTTAGTTGTCCATTAAATATGTTCTCAGAAGTTTATTTTTCCATGCTGATCACTTATCTATGACTGTTATATCTCTGACACATTCAAAAACTCATTTTAATTCCTTACTTGAAATTTCAGGTACCTAAGGGTGAAAAGGTGTTTTCTATTTTCCTAGGAATTTGATATATCTTTAGATGAAGTCTATTACTATCCGATGACTACTATTTCGTTTTTGCCTTTTTTTAAAAATCCAGCTAAAAAAAAAAAAAAAAAAAAAAAAAAAAAAAAAAAAAAGCCAAATTTGTCATTCTATGAAAAAAGTTATTTTTATAGGAAAACGAGAATTGTCAGATTTCATGCTATCTGAATATGAATATGTGCAAGTTATATATTTTTAAGAGTTAAAATGACTTTATGAATATGTCCGAAAATATAAAGTTTGAGAACAGTTTCTATTTATTGAAATTTATTTATATATATATCTTCAGGCACATTGCTATTTTTTTTATTATTATTATCATAAAAATATCAAAGATTAGATATACTTACTAGTAAGACATTGGCAAGATGAGCAGCCAATAAGGCATATACGCCTCCTGATGCTCCGACTAGATAAACATCTGTATCAAATACTGAGGTGCCTAATGAACCTGCAAAATAAATTCCCAAATTAATATTTCTTCACTTGTCGTAAATTAACTTAAATAAAATGTGCATGTTTATTACTTACAGCTCTTTATTTATTTATTAATTAATTATAAATATGAGTAACACCAATCGTACAATCGTGGAAAAGCTCAATTATATATCAATATTTCTCGTCTTTTTGACTGGTAGTTAGCTGGAAATACTGCAATATATTTTGATTTTGCAATTACTTTTAAAAGATTTAAAATAATGAGCTGTAATAAAACTTGTTTTAATTATTTTCTAAGCAGATATTTACAGGAGTATACGTTGATCATATATTTTTTATTTTGTAAATTTGGTTTTGTCTATTTATATAAAATGACATCAAATACATTTGATATTTATTAAAAAATAAAATTTTATTGCTTTAAGATTTTATATGTTTTAATATTAGGCATAAATATTTGTCATACGAAAGCATGAATAGCATTACATTAGTTGTAATCCGCCTGATATACAGGTGGATATAAGACAGATCATTATGGAAGAAGTTCACACTTACCAGCAAGCACTCCAGCCATATACACAGTTCCTATTCTAAGAGATCCGTGTACCATTTCTAATGGGAGACCCACTAAAACCTGAACCAGCAGGTTGAACAAAAGGTGAATCCACCTGAAATTAAAACAAATTTTAGACAATTTGCAAAAGAAAAGTATTTTAGAAAAATATACATTATATTTAATTATTTATAGTACTTTCTAATATATAAACTGCTTTCAAATGTTAACTATTATGTAAAAAAAAAGTAAAATAATATATATATATTTTTTTAATTGAAACTTTAGATTAAATTAATCTGTTGCATGTAAAATTCAGATCCAGGTATTTAAATAATTATTTTCATATGTTACTTTCAAATGCTTTAATTTAAATATATCAATCATTAACCCTTTTCGGCGCAGTGGTCGGAACAAACCACATAATTTTAATTCCAAAAACTTATAAACGCCACCAAGAATATTTTTATAAAATTTTGATTTTACATTGAAAGTTTTAAGTAACAAGTTTTTACTTTCTTAAAAAGTCGTTTGTAAATTCCTGTGTTGTGTAGCCAATCATTTCATCGGGGGATATGTATAATTTTTTTACTGTTTATTTTCCTTATTATGGATAAATTTAACTATTTACAATATTATTGAATCTTATGTTCTTTTAATAATACGGATCATTTTAATCACGTCTACGAACTTTCAGAAAAATTGGATTATTTGAAATTTTATGAGTTTTAAGCTGTGCACTATGAAAAATGGAAAAAAAGGGGAGGGGCTATTTGTATTATTTTCTGTATACATTTCCCCTTGCATGGTTTAAATATAATTTCTATCTCAAGAAATTAAGCAATCTTTTTCTTCCAATTGGGAACTCTGACTTATTAGAGAATAAACATTTATATAGTTATACTTTACCTATTGATATTGGTAACGTATATATATATATATTCAAGCAAACGTATATAGATACATTTTTTCCCTCATGTGTTTGTAATACTCGTTTATCAGGTTCACGTGATTAGAGTAGTATTGGTAAATGAAGATTTTCTATTGTTTTATTTTATTTCGTACATTAGATTTATTTCTATTTTTTTTTTTTTTTTCATTTTTACCATTCATTCACTGTTGTGAAAATATATTTATTATGAATTTTTTCTATTGGTATTGATATAGAATGTTTCTTACATGGGATTCAAGGTTGATCCTTTCGTAATTTTCTTTTATTTTCATATATGTTGTCACTGTTTTTCGAGCAATTTGTATATACATATACTCAAATAGAAATTATTTGTGACTTTCTTATATTTTGGAATATTGCCCCTGATAAAATGCTTCCATTATCTTGCTGAAATAAAAGATGAAATTATTCTCTCCTTACTTCCGATTTTATTATTTTTTCTTCCTGCTTTTTAATGATTAGTGCATTTAACAGTATTGGATTGGTGTTATCTTTTGACATATTCTAAAAATTGGTTTATTTCTAATGTATCATTTTCTATATGATTTAATAGTTATTTTAATTGGTAAAAGTTTGATTGTGCATATAATAGATATAAATGTTTATGTTTTCACTTACCCTGCATGCAGAAGCATGTAAAAGAGAAATCTCCATACTTGGTCCCTTTTATCTGGTCTGTATATAAAAGGACTGTCTATGGGGACGGGGCCAGTAGTTGTCACGACACCCGTTGAAACTGTGTAGTATGTAAAAAAACCAAGCTGGAAAAAAAAAATATTATTAATATTGGTATTTACAGTAACATTTATTAAAAAAGAAATAAATGTATGAGAAATATTGACGTTTATAATTAAATGGGTTATTTTTTATGGATAAATATTTTATTGCAAAGATTGTGCAGTGTACCATGATTAGCAATACTTTGCTAATAAATGAGCAATAATAGCTTAGAAAGGATAATATTAGATTGATACACAGGCATCCAGTGTAGGTGGGTCTCAAATGCATGTATTCTATGTAATTAAAAAGTTATACATTTGTTTTAATGCAAGGTACATCATAAAATATGCTAAGGCGGCATCACAAGAAACTGAAAATACCAGTTTTAGACAAAAGCCAATCTTAGCAGATATATACCATTCTTTATAGTCATATTTTCCCCCCTTGCAAGGACTCTATACACCGATTCCATTTATACAATTTAAACCGTTAATTAAAAATTGAAATACTAAGCCATAGTTCTCATTTAGTTTCCTTTACTGGCCAGTTTTAGCCCGTCTAGATCGCTCTGGGGGTCGGAAAATACAGATTTAACCTGGGGCCCACAACGTGCAAATAGAAAAATATAAATAGAATACTTAAAACTATATGTATAAATAACTAATAAAAATATCAGAAATGTAAGTAAATAGGATAAATAATAAATTTTATTCGTAACAAAAATTTAAATCCAATTACCAAACGATGAAAAGTGCAAAAACAATTTATAGAGTATTAAATTTAAAATAATAAGACTTTTCCTTGGTCTTTATGTAAAATACCTTATGTTCGTTTGTTCGTTATCAAAAATCAGCAATTCGTCTAATATTCCATTATCTGGTTCTTAGCCGATGTTAGTAACAAAATCGTAAAATAGCTCACTTCCACTTATATTTGCTGTAGCGATATGACGAAATAACCTACCCCCCCCCCCCCTTCCTCATCATTTAATTTACTAGTTAAAATTGCTGAAATACGTGTTTAACTATTTTTTAGTCGATTTGTTTTCCGGAATCTGACACGCTCATGCCTTTTTTAGTGTGAGCCTTGTAAGGTGTAAGGGACAAGTCTTCCAAATTCCATCATCTTAAGAGCAATGGTAGAGGCTTGCCGTAACTTATAAGTCAGTCAACCCTCTTTTATAAATATACTTTTTTTTTTGTATCATATCTGAGAATTTAAACAGTTTTTCAAATTACAGAACTTCAAAAAATTTTGTATATGTAAGAATTTAAAATGTAAAGTTTTCTGATTGGAAAAGTAAAAAAAGTATCTGTGCCGCAAGGCATCTTAAAAAGTATACATTGGTTATCAAAAGATAAATTTGGAAAGAACTTAACTATGTGCTCAGTCGAAACTTTAGTTTTTGATTGAATCTTGCTGTTTTTCTCATTTTATGTTATATTTTCCAAAAAAGACATACACATAATACAGTTTTAATACCATGTAACATTAATAACTCATTTAAATTCTTGACTGTTAATCGAAATTTCATTAACTATTTTTTCTCTATTTTTAAATATCAGCGCAATAATAAGAAAAAATACTTTATTAAAATAAAAAGGTTGACCGTTTGCCTTTAGATAATATATCCCCACAAGCATCCATTCTTGAATTATTCATCTATTTTCCCATGCGAATTATATTTTTTTCTCTTCAAGCGAAGAGCAATAAGAACCTTTTCCCCAATGGAATTTTCCTATATTGCGGTCCATTTTTCATTCTAGAATGACAAATGGATCCAACTCGGAAATATTCCATATTTATATTTATCTGTATTATGGAATAATGAATTTCTTCTATATAAAAGGCATGGCATATAATTTAAAATTTAATTTCGGCATTAGTGATGTTTGTTCGCGGTTTTTTAAAAAAGGTCTGGGAAATAAAAAATAAAAGAACGATTCTAATTTAAAATCTGTCTCTCAAACTATGACTTTGTGCATATGGGAAAAAGAATAATTTAATTTTTAATGGAATGTCATTATGTATTTATTTATCAGTTTCTTAACGAATAAACATAAAATGAATCTTTGTAAAACATTTAGAATGTTTAAGCAAATGCCGTACATAAAAAATTATATGTATATTTGTACGTATATATATAATCGCAGCAGAAATACGAATATTTTCCCCACATTTAAAAAAAATTCTAAAATTAATTTATTATTAACATTTATATCTATAGAGAGAGAGAGAGTAATACATATACGAAGAGTATTAAAAACGAATTTTTCGGTATTGTCAAAAAGCAGCGATATTGGTTTATTTATCATCTAAAGGGGGAGGGGAGGTTGTTAACTCGGAATAGACTTGTTTAAGTTTGCGGGGCAGACGCCACGGAATGCGGGATTCTTATATATATATATACATATATATTTTTTCTTTTTTACGGTGGCTGAGGAAAAAAACCACAGTGACGGGCCAAGGTTGATCTCTAAAATAGAAAAGGCAAAAGCAACGCACATAATTCTAACTCTGAAGGAGACGCGGACTCTCAAAGTCGATCTCGGGCGAAAGACCTCAATGAGGGAGCACCCAAGTGTCAGGCTGACTAATATCGACGGTTGTGTGTATCAAAATGTAACACTTATGTTGCAACTAACTGCGCATCGTGTCGACGGAACTAAGCATGATGAACCAATAAATGATATGTTTATACACTAACGTAGCGAAATGGGATAGTGTAAGTTTTAATCGCCTGGAAAATTCAAAATACTGCGCCCTTAAGGGTGTTCTTAACTGATCCGCTCAACAAGCGAAAAATGTTTTGACACATTTACAAATTTATTTTTTAACAGAAAGTTATAAAATTTTAATGCCTGACTATGAAAGCGATTTCGAATTGAACTTATTTTTCCATTTTATGATAATTAAATTACTTATCGAGTTATAAGCTATTTCGATGACGCAATCACCCGTTTTTCTCCCCCTTTTCGACCGGTTTTTCTGCTGCCGTCGGGAAATAGGCTCAAAAGTGTCAACTTTGAAGGCTTGTTATGAAAAATCTATTGTGTTTTTTAAAAAACAAAAGAATGAGAGCAATTAGACAGTTTCTGAATACCCATGCATTTCCGAACAAAAATAAATTAATGCATGTGTCACAAAGTTGCCCTTTTTGATTTAAGAACACCCTATTGGCTATTATGGATTTCATTGCTATAGTTCTTTATCCTGTGGTTTTTTGGTGCCTCTAAAAATTAACCATCTAGTGCAATCACCACCTGCGCCTATACGTTTCATTACTTTATTACGCGAAGAATAATGTACATTGATATATATTATTAATGATATTTTTTTATAAAGTTAGTTTCACTTGTAAAATCGGTTCCGAAAATAAAAATGTCATTTAAAAAAATCTACAACCAAAGTAAAAAAAGTAAAAAAAAGGAGCGATGAAGAGAGGAATCGCATCTATCCAATGCAATATATATATATATATTTAAAAATGTCAAAATGCAAACGAGTTATTAGAAAATAACCTCCCCATAGGAATAACACTACAGTTCGCGAGTGTCTTCGCTTGCAGGGGCAGGATTAAAATTCATAAGGGTAGAGACCAACACAACTTGTATCCGACTCAAACCTAAAAATTCTTTTTGAAATCAATTTGAGCCTAGAAAATTACATTTCATCAATCTTCGTGATCGTGAAATTCCGTGTTAGCATTTAGGGAACTGGCAACTTTATTCATCAACTAATATACAAATAATCAAATGTTGCTTTACAGCATTAGAAAGTGGACACCCGACCCGATACCCACGTACAAAGTATTCAAAAAAATTATCCTTAAATTTTAAATATTAAGACAATAAATTTAGTATTTTTTATTTAAATGAAAACGTTGTTTTTCTTTTAAATACGGTACTTGATATTTTTGGAAATTCAAAGCGTACGTATCAGATGTCGCTTTCTTCAAATTTTGATTATTATATTAGGCAATGATTTATTCTGTTTTTATATTTATTTTACTAGGACATTTTATGATTTGTGAGGAAAAAATGTTGCTTTGGAATCCCCCCCCTCTAGAGTCATGCGAAGGGGGCAGTTGCGCCTGTCGGAAAAATTGTGGGGGCGCCAAATTTATGTTACCTACCATCGCCGTTTGTTTCTTCTTTTTTTATTTGTAAATATATATTTAAACATATTGAGATTTTTTTTTTTTTTTTTTTTTTTTTTTTTTTTTTGTGAAAAAAAAAACAAACATACATTCACAAAATAACATGTTGCTACTTTTTTGAAATCCAAAAGGAGTTATATTGTATCGTTAGATATGTTTTTTCTACATGTGCTTTCCAGATCCCCTTTGCCAAAAGAAAAATGCAATGTTCTTTTATTAGTTGTAATTAATTACTTTTATTACTTTTATTAGTTGTTCTTTTATTTAGTTGTAAAAATTAAACTTTTTAATGTTCCAAAATGAACGCCAATCATGCATTCAATAAAATTTATTTGTGTTTTTACACTTTTCAATTTTATGACATTTGTCGCAAAGAGAAATGGCGGGGGGGGGGGGGGGGGGGGTCAAATAGAAACTTCGACTCGGGCGCAGTTTTCTCTTCGCACGCCACTGCCTCCCTCCCCCTGCATTACCGCCTTTTCTTCATTGATTATTAATTGTAGGAGTAAACTGTTTTCAGGGCAAATTATATTTGGTCCAAAAGAATCTTCACGTCTAACACTGTGATGCAGCTTCTTATGAAATGTAGAAAACATTTGAAGAAATCGAAAGTAACTTCTTTAGGTTGGGCGGTTGGCCAATGCTATTAGACGGGCAAGTTCAAGGAACGACCTTGCGACTTATTTTCAGGCCCTCGGTACCTTTGCAGGAGGTTACTCAACTAGGATGAATGGATTGAAAAATGTGAGGGATGACGTATTAATCCTGAAACGGCTAGAGAAGATTCATTTGTAAATTTATTTTATTCGGGACACGATGATAGATGCCTGTCAACTTAAAAAAAACCCTTTGCGTATTTCAGGAGCTTTCTCCCGAGGTGAAAGGAAGCAGTGTTGTCTCTTTCTTTCCGACCAAAGTCATCACTAGACATAACGATACTACACCTTAACAAGGTGGGTAATGGTTACTTAAACAAGGTCTTCGGCCTCACAAAATGAGAAGATAATAGTGGATTGATTCCAATATATTTGGACTTACATCACCGGTTTCACTAGGACTAAATGTCAGATTTTTCTTTAAAGTAATTTTAGTTAAAAATATTCTAGTTTATCTAGTAATTCAAATTAATTATTGAAACAGTGTTAAATTTTATTTCTATGTGTACCTAGAGTATAAGGCCCGATCCAAACCGAGCTCGAATAAATACTAATAGACGACCCGCAACCTGTGATGTAATAGAAGAGAGAGAAGGGGAAAAAATAGATAATCTACACCAGAAAGTATACGCTATACCTACGAAAGGTATACGGTATATTAATTACCAACCATATCGTCTATATCTCTACTACATCCCTGCCTGCATCTCGACATTATTCCAAAGGTTAAAAAAAAAAAAAAAAAAAAAAAAAAAAAAAAAAGCTAATTTAGTTATTGAAAAATAATTTACAACCAAGCTTCAAATATTAATTTAATTTCTTATGAAGAAATGGGAATACTGATTCGCATTAATATATATATTCAGAAAATATTTTGTCAACTGTAAAATTAATTCTTCAATAAAACTTAAAAAAAAAAAAAAAAAAAAAAAAAAAGGATAGAAAAAGTAAGTGAAATAAAGTAATGTTACATATATGTAATAAAAGAGGTAACGAAAACCTTGAAACTAAGACCTTCAAACATAATACAAGTTTGTTTTCTTTTTCAATGAAGAATTTTTCTGAAATTTTATTTTATTTGCTTATTTGAGTAAATACATGTTTAGGGCAATATATAATTAAGAAAACTAGTCTGATGCAGACAATAGTTTAAAAGTTTAATTGAGGATGGAATATTTCGCTTCTCGCTTTTTAGTTTTAGCATTTCAAAATATTTCTGCCCAGCTTTTATTCCTTAATTATTTTACTTACAGAATTTATTATTATTATTATTATTTAAATAATTGAGCTTTTGATATTTTGTTACTATAAAAAACAAAACAACATTGAACTTTTTTGTTTTACTTCTTTTAAGATATATTTTCTTATACAAAAAGTTTTTAATTGCTTCTTATTTTTTATCCAAAGAATTTCAACATACTCGAGATGATTTTTTTTCTTTCTTTTTTTAAGAGCAAATAATAATTCAGCTAATATAATTTAATTGAACTCAATGAGGCATCTTAATTTTTTAAAGGTAAATAAATCTCAAAAATAAATAAATGGCTATTTAGAAAATTTGAAATAAACCAATTTAATTTACATTAAAAAGAGAAAGCAAAAGATAGGAAGAATGGCGTAATTGAAATCAAAACATTTTAAAGCAGTTGTTTGAACAACGATTTCATGAAGTTGCAGTATGCTGTAAGACAATGCATAAATTCATGTTTCTCTGAGTTCTAAATTTACCATGCCCAGCAGTAGTCACGGCCTATATTCGGCTTCTTTTTATCCTGCCCATTTTAGACGGAAGTAAAGACGTGGAGAAAAAATGAAAAATAAAATATAAAGAACCTTAGGGGCTATTTTGTTTTGCAAAGAATAAAGAACTCTCATTAGATTAATAACGACTTGAATGCATTAAAATATCTGTGGTTTGTTTTCGACAATTAGTATTTTTCAACTACGTATGGTTAGCCAGCATTAAAAAATGTTTCTATAAAGTTTAACCGTACAAATACTGCTTTCGAAAGCAATGATATAATATTGTATCTCATAATAAATATTGTTCAAAGTTTCAATTTTTAAAATAAAGCTCAAAATAATGTATTTTTATTTGCGAAAAGTAGTTTAGCCATGCATAAACTGTTTTTGTTCATGAAACACTGAAATGATTTAGTGTCAGTCTTCAAATATACAAATAATCTATATTCTGTAAAAAATACTCGTAATAGAAGATATGTTGTACGATATGTATACGATATGTATACGATATATGAAGATATGTTGTACTCAAGATATGCTGCACGCGCAATTTCAACAAAGCAAATTTTAAGATAAACCACACTAAACATTTTCATTCTTTCTTTTTTAATCATTGTTTACTGCAAACATTTTAAATCATAATTAAATATTAATTGAAAACAAAAATGTATATATTTTAAAAGTTTGAAAAATAATACCTTTTTTTTTTCTTTTTTTGAAAAAATCGAATTTTTCGAAAGTTTAAGAATTGTATGATTCTTTAAGAGTATTATGGTCGCTCTAAATTTGACTATATTACAGACGGGGGAGGGCAATTATTTTTGTATTTTATTAATAATATAACTAATTTTATAAAAGAATCTCTGTCGTAAATTTCTACAAAATATGCAAGGAAAATCTATGTTGAAGATTTATTGTTTGTATGTTTTTAAACAGCGGCACAAATAAAATATCAAAATAGTCGCCAGTGCGGCCAGTGGTAACACTTTTACGTATAATTTTAATTTTTCTTAACTACTTTTTTTTAATTTTCTCCGCTCCTTTTATCATCCACCGGAGCTTTCTAACGGAATGATGATACGTTAAAATGATATCATCTAATAATGATTCTGAACCTTTCTCTGAACCGTGCAAAGTAGAATGCTAATGAAGGTAATGAGTCTCAGTCTCCTCCATCTGTTTCGTTACCTGATTGAAAAGGATTCGCTAATTGACTCATTTCCGAAATATTACTTCGCCCAACTATTGTAGAATGTATTTATGAATCCCTTCGCCTGCCCACTAAACTGTAGATCCTGTGATCCAGATGCTTTACGTGAGGCCGACCAAGCATACGGTTTTTAATTAGGGAAGGTGTCAGCCCTCCTGCAACCAAGCTGCCCTGCAAAACACGAGGTAGAAAAGGGTCCCGTTCCTTTTGGCAGGTGGTAATAAAAATTAGATTTTGTGTGTTAGAACCGAATAGGATAATTATTTTTTGAATCGACAGATAAATGATAAAAGGCGAAGGAAAAAAAAATGGTAGGTAAAAACTTTTACTAAGATTTGACGCTTTTCAAATTATTGAAGTATTTTTTATACTTCTATAACTATAAAAAATTATTTTCTATAACTATAAAAATATATATATTTGTATAGTTTAATCTAAAAAGAAAAAAAAAAATCATTGTAAAACTGGCAGAAAAAAAAAAAAAATTATGGTCTGCTAAAATGATAGCGAATGCCAGCTTGTTTTACAGAAAGATTGTGTTAATTATTGCAAATCAAATTAATTTTTGATTGAAAAAAAAAAAAAAAAAACCTTACATTTTATAAAAAAGAACAGATTTTTGTCTTAAATAAATGATTATTTACCGTTATCACAACTTGGAATTTTCGACCGTCAGTTCTGTTGGAATATCTTTCGTTCGCCCTCACTTTTATTTTTTTTTTTTATTTTTATTTTTATTTTTTTTATATTAGCACTGCACTTCATTTTATTATTTTATAAGCAACATAATTTTTTTTTTTTTTTTTTTTTTTTTTTTTAAAGAAATAAAACTTTTTTTTTTTTTTTTTTTGAAAAATAAGACAAAAACTCTTTTATTCCTAAAACACAAACAAGCACATATTCTTTTTTCATAAACGAGTTATTAAGTTGAGTTACGTTTAACAAAATGTAAGTTCCCCCATTTTATTGCTTTTAAATGCATACATTTTGTTTTATCTTCTTTCGGACTTAATTTTATCAGCTAAAAATAAATAGTTAGTTTAAAATTTTTTTATCTCATTTTTTAGTAGTAAAACTAAATTGGTAGCCATTGTATATCTCGGGTAATATTGGCAGGAAACGTTGACTTAACATGAGAACATTAACATGTCGCCAATATTGGTGCAATATTGGAAAAAAAAAGTATTTTAACATTTCACTGTCAAAATTTTCTGCATAAAAAGCAATGTTTTTGAAATATTTTTTCGTTGCAAATATTTTTATGTCAAAAAAGTTTTTAACCAATATTGGAATTTAGAAAATATTTTTTATGAATGGAATATCGAATGTCACTAAAACCAATATGGGTTTATTATGAGGCTTTTGTATATTTCAGTACAAAATTTAAATATTGGTAGTGTACCATAAATCGGTGCAACTTCAATAAGATTACTTCGTAACCCCCCCCCCCCCAAAAAAAAAAAAAAAAAAAAAAAAAAAAGATGGAGGGAGAGTTAATCAGGCCTGGGTCTATTGTGTTGAACGTTGTATTTTATGTTATTCACCAATACTCCACAGCACTGCACTAATAGCACCGTACACTTAGGATTAATTAAGATATATATATATATATTATGTGCATCCCCAAGTATTTTTTGTTGTTTTGTGGAGTATGGGATATAAGAACTACTAATGAGGCACAATAAAATTATTAAACATTGTTGCTAATTAAAAATAAAATGAAAATACTGCTTGAAACTTTTTTTTTTTCAAGTGGTTTACACAATGCACTATTGTGGAAGAATGCTGTTTTTGAGCATTACGTTTCGGACCACCACGACCTTCGCCAACTGTTCCGTTGCATGCGGCCGTCTTTTTACTCCACCCTTTTCCGCTCGGAAGATCGTACCATAGAGTTCCACCTCTTCCTAGTTTAAAAGACATGCCCCTGATCAAAAGAAATTAAAGCTAATGGAAGAGTGATAAGGACAAGGCTGGACGCACGCCACTGAACACACAGCCACGCGCGAGGAACGTGTCAGGATACACGCTGAATTGTCAAGATGGGAGATAATGACCACTCCCAAGTAGAGTCAGATTGTAGGCGATCCACCAAATCCGAAATCTCCATTTGAATTCCATCCGAAACCCTATCTGATCCCCACAAAATAATTTCCATCCATCAAATAAACTGAAACAGAACCCGAAATGGAATAATAATAATAAAATGTACCGCATTTTAATGAAATTCTAGTAAAATTACCCATAATCATGTCATTGTTAATTTTATCTTTGACAATGATTATGATTAGAGACAATTATTTCATATGCCATATTTAATAAAATATGGCATCTTCTGATGAATATTCCCTATTTATTTACTTATTTTATGAAAATCAGTCACTTTTTTTTTTTTTTTTTTTTTTTTTTTTTTTTTTTTTTTTACCCGACCCGCAAAACTTATATTACCCATAGTTGTATTGCACGATCCACAAGATGCAAAACTGAAACTCGAAAGCAAACTGAATTTTCTTTCCTTTTGGCTTGCTGCGAGTTGGCGTAAAATTATTTTGTCGTATTTGTATCAAATTACAGTGTTGAGATCAGGTTGGGTTAAAGTTGACTCCAAACAATTCCAACAGGCATGATCCTCGTTTGCATCCTTTTCCTTTCAGGAAAGATGCTCTATATGCCATTGCTTTGGTACCTGAAGCATGCACCCGAAATAAGACGAACAATGATTACATTCAAGCAATATGACTAACAGACTCATTCAAGACCTGTTGAACTATGTGTCTGAACATCACCTCAAAGATTTTCTACTTCTTAAGGGGCCGCTTCACTCAAATGAAAAGAGCCGTTCGCTAATGCTAATCCTATGGAAGAAATGTAGAAAGATATCTCGGTTGCATTTTAATATTTTTAAATGATTCTTTTTGCATTGGATAGCTGAGATTGATCTCCATGCAGGCCGTTTTTTACTTTTTCGATTTTGTTATTTTTTAGGAGGGTGATTTCGCTTTCCAAACCGGTTCTGAAAATGAAAGCGTTCTCGTAAAGAATATCTGTAAACAAAATCAAAAAGTAAAAAACGGCCTGCATTCAGATCAATCTCAGCTATCCAATGCAAAAAGAATCATTTTAAAAAAATAATAAACAACCGAGATATCTTTATAAATTTCTTCCATAGGATTAGCATTAGCGAACGGGTCTTTTCATTTGAGTGAAGCGGCCCCTAAGAAATATTTACATAGCCGCTCGCATAACAAAATGCAGGCAGAAGTAAGATTTTGAAGTAATAATCCATTGCCAAGACTTTTTTTTAATGTGGAATATAAACATACAAAATGCAAAACTATTTTTTTTTCTTTTTTGTTAGAACACCCTGTGTGACAGTTTGTACATGCATATTAACAAAGAAAGAAAGAAAATTTAACATTAAAAATCCAAAAGTCAGTACCTATCGGCTTTGTCATTCTGCCTACTCTGGAATCTCTCGTTTGACATCATTTTTAAATGTAAGGACAAAGACATATACGTAAAAAGAAAACTCAAATTCAAAATTATTTTTCATGTGGGGGAGGAAAGCGTTGTTTGTTCTCTAGGGGAAATATTTGGTACTTTTTTAATGTTTAATTATTTTAAGTCAATTCAGGAAAAAAAAAGTACTTTTAAAAAAAAATCATCAGAGAAAAAGGAAAGTTAACTGATTAAATTTCAAAATACAGAGAAGGGCAGTGGCTTTCACTATCTTATGAATATTTTTAAACTAAAATTGGCGGTGGAATTGAGGTCTTACCTCAATGAGCGTGACCAGCAGGACAAAGAGTGGGGGTGGACAGCAGGTATAGCGGTCCGCATAGTACTTTCTGTCTCTGTCGTCTGCTAGGAAATGCTTGGCGATCTTCGACACCATACTTCGAAAAAGTGAGGACAAGTCACCGCGGTCCACCAGGCAGGCTCGGTCTGGAACGACCCCCGCCGATCGACGGTCGACCGCCAGCCGGAAGCTACGGGTGCGTTTGCCGCTCATCTGCAACAAAAGAAATAAAAACATTAACTATTTCATACACGGTAACCGTTTATAAGAAGGTAACACTGCAATAAAATGTATGAAAATTGGTACTATTTGATGATAAAAATAACTTCTAAAAAAGCAGTTGACATTTCATCAGCATGGGAAATAATAAGTATAAAGTATTTACATAAGTAGTATTTTATATTGTTTATATGTTATTTGTATCTTGGGCAATATTGACATCAAGTACTGTCCCAACAAAAGAACATTTATATTTTTCCAATATTGGTAAAAGATACTTTACCATTTCATTACCAATATTTCCAATGTAAAGTCAATATTTTATTGCAAATATTTCAAATTCATAGGCAATATATTTAATTATTATTAATATTTTATTAAAATTAATTACAATAAATCAATATGAAAGTTATACTTATTTGCCAAAGAGTTATACTTGTTGGTTAATTTAATACCTAGAAGTGCTTTCTAGACATTTTTGTTTCATAATGAATATATTATGATAAAGGATAATTGTTAGGAAATATGTGAAATCTTTTATAAGAAAATTTCGCAGCAATCTGTTCATATACATAGATATGATATGAAGCATTTAAAATGTAATGTGTTCAACCGAAATCTATCATATTTTTAATTTCTAAAGTATATTAATCTAATTTGTAAAAATTTAGAATGCGAAATTTAAAATTTTATTGCGTGAAACAATACGACACAATAGAGAAGAAAGTCTGTGGCTTTTCTTCATTTCTTGCAACACGCGACGGTAATTAATGTCAAATTGAACATTAAGTAGAATACGAACATAGTAATTATAATGGGATGTGTGCCTTTTCATAGCCGGCGATGACACCGCAAAATATCCGACCAAAAGCGTCACAATGTGTAGGACTTTTCAAATAAGTGACGCGTAAAAATGGAATCTTGCTGTGTCATGTCTAAGTTTTGTCTCCGAAATAACAACAAGAACTGTGTTGAGTGAACAGTCATCGCTATGAAAGTACTGTTTGCCAAATCAGAAATATAATAAATAAAATAAATAGTAAAACATTTTAAAGATATTTCTCCAGATAAACATAAATTTTTGGTAGAACAGTATTAAAATGACAATAATTGCAAGAAAAAAGAATAACAAGAGTGCGTGAGCGGTGATACAATTCAGTTCGACTCTAAATATACATATATATATATAAATTTTTAAAATAAGGTTAATTTATGCCAAAATAGGCCTAAAGTGAAATAATCCACAAAATAGCTGCAAGAATTCATGTTATCTTCTGATAACATTATGGTATTGTCTGAATTACTTTGGTTGTATTTATAAAAGTATTTACATATATGTATAAATTTATTATTATTGTTGAATGGTCTAATTAGATAGAAAATAAACAGATTAAATAGATTTCCGCATTCACCAATAGTTTATTGGATCGAATTTATCCTGGATCGAAAATGTCCTGGATCTATAGTTTTATTGCACAAAGAGGAACACAGTAATATGTAACAAACTTTTATTGAATGATGGTTCTCAAAATACCTCTAATGATTATTTAAAGTAGGAAAACTAACAGAAATTTTATAAAATCAATGAACACACGAGCTGACTGTGATATTGGCAGATTTACAAGAATGGTTAAAGAGATTAATTATTTATCCCAGATAGATGAAATTCCAGTTAAGTTTTCTCATTTGATTTTGTACATGGTCGTCATTATAAATTTTTGGTGTTTTTAGCCGCCCCAGGTTAATTTTCTGGAACAGCCCGTTTTTCACTATTCCCCATTCCCTTCATTTATATCAAAACGAGGATCTATTTACTGAAACCCCGAAACAGCTGTACATTAAACTTATAGTAATTTTCGATCACTTTATTATAATAAAAAATATTTTATTATTATTATTATTATTTATCTTCTAGTATTTGAAATGGTCAGTGCACTATTTGCACAAAAATAAGACTATTATTTATTCAAAACTACTCTCACCTCTCACCTTTTCCTCAAAACATGCCACTAAAATTAAAAAAGAGAAAATTATAAGTAGAGTTCCATCAGGGGAATCGGAAGAACCTGGAATGTAATGTTTTTCCATTGTTTCCGAAGTCCTATATGAATATAAGATTGTAATCTTGTCATCCTATTGTTTCTATGGTTCCACGTGCTCTGCAGAAGGATCGCTCACGCGTGACACGCTCCCCGTAACTGACAGATGGGTGGAATCATCTGGGTCACGTGTAATTGGACGATATATTAATAAATCATGAATTTTCTGTGTAATTTTTTTTAAAATCTTTGTTTAATGTAGCAATGAATGAAATTATTTGATCAATGTTTAATTTATTAAAAAACTGATTTCACAATTTTATTAATAATGTCTTATAAGAGGTGTTTTTTTAAAAAGTGAATATTGGGGTTTTAACGCTGTAGTATTTATTACATAAAAATTATAGAAACTCAAACATTTTTAACAGCAAGCGTGTTCAATGTGAGCACGTTTTGTCACACACATACATCAAGTTGATAACTCAGTTCTTCCCAAAAGTTGATTAGCAAAGAAATTCTGTTCATACGCTCACCCGATCTGACTATGTGATTTCTACCTGTGGGGTTTCATAAAAGATCGTGTGTATGTGCCTCCACTACCAACTGAATATTGCAACTGTTGCATCAATGACCCCACAGACAGTATTCAATCTTTGGGAAGAACTAAGTAATTGACTTGATGTGTGCCGGGCGACGAAAGGTGCCCACACTGAACACTTGTAAGCTTGTAGGTAAAACTGTTTCAGTTGCTCTTTCGTTTTATGTATTAATTATAATTTTAAGTTTTATGTTATAAATATTACCAAGCACTAAAACCCCCATGTCCATTTAGAAGCATCCTGTATTATACTAATCTATACTCATAACCTATAATGATAACTAATCGGGTGGTAGAGTAATTGCAATGCACTTATTCAGCCATGCAATTCAAGAAGAACCGGATTTCTCTTAATAACTTCAACAATAATGAAGTATAAAATAAAATGAGATGACATTATCCGAATTCGAACTGGAATGAGGTACTCTGTATTTCTCGATGTCCATTTAGAAGCATCCTGTATTATACTAATCTATACTCATAACCTATAATGATAACTAATCGGGTGGTAGAGTAATTGCAATGCACTTATTCAGCCATGCAATTCAAGAAGAACCGGATTTCTCTTAATAACTTCAACAATAATGAAGTATAAAATAAAATGAGATGACAATCCGAATTCGAACTGGAATGAGGTACTCTGTATTTCTAACTAGATAGTTGAATTTCGGCCCTAGTTTCTAGTACACTTTTTTTTTAATTTTAATTTTTATTCTAACATAATTCATTTTTCTTAATGTTTCCCCCGTGAGTGCTGCATTCCTCTGTACGTTTTTGCAGGGATTTTCTATACTGCATCTTTAATGTATTCCAAAATTATTCATAGTATTTACTTTATGCTTTACCTATTTTTATAAGTCAAACAAGATTTTGTGATGTGCATTAAGCAGGGAATCTCCCATTTTTTTTTTTATTAACAGTTGCAAGCTTCCTCAAAATTCCCACGGTCCACAGTGTAATGTTATCCAATTTTATTTATCAGCATCTTCGGTTATTTTCCTGGTTTCGAAAAAGAAAATCTCAAACGAAGAAATGTCCTGGATCGTCCGAATTTTATCATAAAATGATACCCAACAATATAGCGAATATACCTATTTACGGAAATTATACGCGACTGATCAGATCTTTTGTTATGATTGTCATCTTTTCCAATTTTTGGAACGATTGTTCTCTCAAGCATGTCGCAATTTTCTTGCGCGGAGGGTCAGCAGGGTGGAGTATGTAAGAAAGCATACTTGAAGGGGTCATCAGAATTGACCATCGGCTTCTTATTCGATAAAGCCATCGTCCTCATAGGGTCGACGGCCCACGAGCTGACCAATTTTGCTTGCAAGTGATGTTATGGACAAATAAGACACGACAACTCGAAGCATGTAGAAAGCGTTAAGGTTACAGTGTGATCAGAATTACTCGAGGCATTCCATCAGTAGCTCGAAAACAATGAAAATATCGATAATAATAGGTGAAACAACTCGCAATTTCCTAACAACTTTGCAATCGTATGTTTGGTTGCACATCAGTATTTTTAAGAGTGCACCTTTAACGCGCCAAGAAATCGATTTTTCAATTTTTTCTTGGATGAAAGTCATTTTAGTTTTGTACATTTTGATATACTATATCAAATTAATGTTTCAGAGTTTTGTGTTTTAAAACTAACACAAAAAATATGCTTTTTTTTACAGAAAAAAATATGTAATAACGAAATTTTTAAATTGATGTGAAGAAATTGAATATTACTAGAAATTTTAAATCATTTTTACACTGTAAAAAAATTCTGTAAAGATACTATACTTTATCTAGGAAACTGGGATTCCAAGAACTTTTCCTGTAACGGTAACAACAAAAATTAGAAGTTTCAAAGAATTCAAAGTTTTAGAATCGGTTACATGGATTTTTCCTGTTATGGTTACATGAAAAGGTCTTGGAATCCCAGTTTCCTAGATATTGTTTAGTACCTTTACAGATTTTTTTTTACAGTGTAGGCACAATATTTTTATTTTTTAAACTACCTGTAAGAGTTTTAATGCATTTTAGAAACAATTGTTGCATTTATAAATTAATTAGAAATGTATTCCTTTTTGCGTAATATTTTTTAAATAAAAAGACAACTGAAACACAAATTTCGAATCAGAACTTAAATATCTTTCATTTATTTTAATATCTTTTTTTATGCATTTAAAGTAGTGGTTGACCGAAAATTTGGTTTCATTTTCATTTAGGTCCAAAATTTGAGTTTTGCCGAAAATTAGGCCGGACTGAAGCTTGACCGAAAACACTCGAACATCTTTAAAAATATGATTTTTTTTTTCAGATTTTTACTTTAAATATTTTTAATTTTTTTAAAAATTAATATTTTTAAAAAAACAGAATAAAAATAAAAATTTATGTTTTTTTTTTTTTTTTTTTTTTGTTTATTTAAATGTAAAAGAATTGGAATTTAAAAAATAATATTTCGAGATGTATCGGTTTCAAGTTTTATCATGTAATTTTTTTTTTTTTTTTTTTTTTTTTTACAAATAATATGGTTAATTATCACAAAAAATTTCAAAATTTTAACTCAAAAAAAAAAAAAAAAAAAAAAAATGTGTCCCAAACCCCCTTAAAAAACTGTTTCGGTCGATCCTTAGTTTAACACTTTATCTACAGAATTGTGAATTCATGACAATTTTACATTCTAAAACATTTTACGTAAATTGTTTAAATTAAATTAATAGATTTACTTAATCATTTAATAAATTTTTGAAGGATTTTAGAAGGATTGAAGGATTTAGAAGGGTTAATTAAATTTGAATTTACAGGAATTTTGTGCAATATTTATAACACCATTTTTATTTTAAATTGTTTTCTTAGTATTTTGTAGAATTATAAAATGCACAAATATTATGTTCTTACAATATAAATGTAGAAATATTTCCGAATTGAAAAATCCCCATCCTCTTCCTTCAGCGCCAAGAAAGCTGAAATGATACAAAGGCAAAATAATTTATCGTTTTAAAAATATTTTTGTTTTGTGTAACCATTAATGCTTTTGGAACAAAATAAAGTATTTTATCTGTAACCCATTCTAAACAGTATTACAACTAATTGGCGTATTAAAAGAATTTTATAATTTTAATGGTACTTGTAAGTACCGTCGGTAGAAAGATTTTCTCTTCACATAGTGTCATAGAAATTGGCAAAATAAACTAAATATTATGAATTAATAAACTGAGACAAGTTTATGTCGAAAAATGTTTTTTTTTTTAATGCTGTAGTAGCTTTAGTTCCACCTTTAACTTCTCCGTCTGCAAGATCAAAAGTGAATGGCTCTTCTTAGAATCTGAGGCGCCCGTGTATAAGCAAAGCCAAGCAGTCTTCGCTTTTTTTCTCATCCCGAAAATAGAAAGGAGACAGTCGTTAACTTTGATTGGTTTAAAAAAATCTTTTATCGTAATGATTCAAGCCTGACCAATGCGAGGAGGAAAAATGCACACATAACTAACATTTAAGTAGTTGAAATTTGAATGAAATAGTTTATTTTTAAACATTATTACTACTAATAATAATGATCATCTATTTTTTAGCTTGTGTTGAGTTCGAACCCACTCAAGCCCGTCAGCCTAAATCATCCAGAGTTTTCCTTGGATTTCCTTGCGTAAATACAAAAAAAAAAAAAAAAAAAAAGGTTAGGTCCCTTTAGAAAGGACCCTACGGACAGCATTTCCCCTTTGGGTCTATATGTCTCGTGTTGATGATTGGCGTCATAAATACCACCAACCAATCCTTCATAAAAATGTTTTTTTAAAAGCGTATTTTCTTTTTTTCTGAAGTTTCCCGATTTAATTTTTTGTAGTTATACATATGTCACAAAAATATTTCTTTCTTTCTTTTTTAAATGTACTATAGTAAAAATTTAAATATTGATAAAGATATTTGACGAAATGGTCGCTTGCATTTTATCAATTAAATGTTTGCTGTTTTTTTCTAAGATGAAAACTGCATGTTGTCAAAATACACAAAGATGGTCAGAAACTGAAGAATATATAAGTAACAATCAATTAATTTTTCCTGTTTGTTTATAATGAATTTTTGAAGTTTGTACTTCTAAAATATAATTTATATCCCTTTTTTAATTATTATTATTTTGCAATGAAAGAAAATAAAAAGTCTTGAGTGAGACAGATTACTTTCTCTTTAGAGATTAATGTTATTAAAAGAAAAAAAACTTTTTTCAAGCAAAAAATGCATAATTTGACGTCATTTTAAAAAAACTTTTTTCAAGCAAAAAATGCATAATTTGACGTCATTATTACGGTTTTAAATTCCTGGAAGTAACAAAAGATCTGTGTTTTGCAATAAAAAAAATTGGCAAGATCCTTTTTTGTAATTGCAAAATCCGTGGACAAATTTGGACTTTTTTTTCAGTATGCTTCAAAGGGTTAAATACATGATTGTTCACACAGGTGTAGCTGTTTTTTTTATTCAATATGAATAACACTGTAATCCATATTCTGAAAATCCCCTTCAATCGTGTAACCACGGTTTCTTTTCACTTTTTATCTCGATCTCACCAACAGGTGAAATATGATTTTTGTCACTTAAAATGCACCCATGTACAACCGAGTGCTCCCTCCCTCTGAACTGCCAGTGACTCACCTAAAAAAATGACGTCATCCACCTAGCAGTGTTGTAATACATTCGAATTAGAGAGTTTATAGGCATTCACCATAGTCACAAATGGGAAAGTATTCCGGAGAATAGAAAAATTCCAGAATAGTAAAAAGGATGTTTTTACCCCCTCTCCCCCCCATAAGCATTTAATTTGAGTATAATTCAAATATTTTTTTGAATGTATATGTTCTAGTTATACAATTATGTTTATTAAAAATAAATGTTTTGATTAAAAAAAATATGCTACATAAAGTTTAATTTTTTCATGAATCATCCGCATTCTTACCGCTTTTACGATGACCAACTAGAATAAAAAAGAACAAATTTCTTGATTTTTTTTTTTTTCTTTTTCGTTTGACAAAAATTTTTATAAATTAAAATCAGAAGAATCTAAGTAAAATCAGGAAAAAAATGCTAGAAAAATATAGAATATGAGCGCTCTTTATATTCAAAGATATGTTTATATTGTATATATTGATTTGGATATTTGTGCAAGAGGTGAATGAATTATGACGAATCTGTTTATTTTGATATCTTGTTATTTTGGCATCCCTTTTTTCTGGTTTTATTATGTACGATAGTCCAGTTCTTGCATTTGTTTTTAGCTTATTATGCCTCACACACATATGATATTGTACCCTTTTTTTTTTTTTTTTTTTTTTTTTTTTTTTTTTTTGTGGAATTTAAGATAATTTGGGTGGAATTTAAAATAATAAATTATACTTTGAATATTTTTATAAATAATAAAATTTTATTATCGATTTTCATATATACATTTGTAAATCCTAATTTGTGTTGTTTTATAATAGTTATATATATAAATTGAAAACCAATACAAATAATCATTTACAATTATGAATATGCAAATTATAAATGAAGTTTTAGACAAATTAAAATTAAAGTTTTATTCTTCATAATGTTTTAAAAACAAATCCCCATAACAAGCGAAACAAGGAACTGAAAATGTAAATAAACACTATATAATTTATGGCCTAAAGTTCTGAAATGAGTGAAAAAATAAGCAATCAATGCAAAACAATATTTAATAACAGAAAAAGTATAAAGAACTTAAAAAATTTACTAATAAGCAATTCAAACATGAATGAATTTTAAAAAGTTTGTTATTAATTTCTTTAATTAAAAATTATTAGTTTGATTTAATTCTATTAAAACAGTTTTAAAATGTTTGCCACAGCCTTGTAATATTAGTATGGTTCTATTTATAATTGAGAGTTACTATCCTTACAATATTAGAATTGCCTTAGAAAATATATGCATAACATCGCTAATGAATAAAATATTAGAACATAGTTACATTGATATATTCGTGCTTCTGGGATTTAAAAATAAATAAATAAATAAAATAAAATAAATCTGGTAATAATAGATGAATAAATTTCTTTGCACAAAAGAGAAGCATTGGTATATTAATTTTTTAGCCATATTTCGAGAAAAGAAAGTAATCGTGAGATAGGCAAAATATGGCGGAAAATCAATTGAAAAATGAGAAAGTAATGAAAGATTTTCGAATACCTCACATGAACCAAAAATATTCAATATTATCATGAAGCATACTTATGTGCAATAAAAAAATAATTTATTGCGTGTTATCTCATCCTCTTGTACTTCATATAAAAATAAAAGTCGAAAAAGAAATCATTGTTATTAAAACTATGCTATTAAAAGTAACAGTGGAAGAAAAAACTTATTGAAATGATGGAAAATAAAATAAAAGTAAAATAAAACGTAAGATAATAATAATCATAGCAGTTTTGAATGCTATTAAGCAGTGCATACTCGATGCTGTCTTTTTTTTTTTTTTTTTTCTTTCTTTTACATAATTTTGTTTTGTCCCACCTGATGAACAGAATCAATTAATCTCTAAACTATGTTCATATTTTCCTTAAGGCTTTTCTCAAATCCAAAAGGGCAACTTTGAGATAATTTTTAATTTTTTTTTAATTCGGAATTATATGAAACTAGCAGGTATTGTTGTTCAGAAACTAATTAATCAAATTATTTTTCCCCTTTTTGTTTGGAGGGGGAGGGCAAATGTAATGGATCTTTCAGAAAATATTGTAAAAGTAAACGTTTTGAACCGATTTTCCGCGTGAGAAAAGAATAATCACTCAAGGAAGGGTGAAAAATGTCTTTGTCACGTCATCAAAATCGCTTATAACGCAATAGATAATTTGTTTATTTAAAAAGAAAATGGAGAATGCAGTTTGATTACAAATTGTTTCCATAGTCGGGCCTTCCAATTTGATATCTCCGTTAAAAAATAAATTTGTAAGTGTGTCAGAATGCTTTGCGCTTTTTAGCAGAACAGTTGAGAACAGCCTTAAGGAGGTGGAGGACGATGTCTGAAATTTTTTCGCAATTCTGAAACTTTAAAGCATTCTCTGGGAAATAATTTGAATTGCTAATTGTCGACAATGCTCGTGCAAGCAAGGGAAAATGTAACAAAATTACAACACTTAAACCATTGAGTTGAGAACGTGATATTAATAGATGGTAATTGCTATAGTATCCCACGTTGTAATTAATTAGCGTATCATGTTGCTCGAAAAAGTTTACATAAGTTTCTGACAGAAAAAGAAAACTTCAAAATGCCGATTCAAAGTGTAGATTTACAATTTCAAAACTGAAGGAGGGGGGGGGGGGATAGAAGAAGAAAAAGAAGAAGAATGAAAAGTGTCGTATTTGTGAGTTGAAAGCATTTTCAACCTTTGGACTTTATTTATTTATTTATTCATATTTCAAATAGTTAGAATATTAAATATTATGTGTATAATATACAGTTTCTTATATATTTCTATTTAAAAATTGAATTTTAAAAATTGCATAACACTTAAGTTTTTTTTTTTTTTTTTTTTTTTACATTCAGATGTTATTTTTTTTTTTTTTTTGTTATCATTATTATTATTATTAAGTAGACTACATAAAGAATATAGGAGGAAAACATCCCCGAAATTGTAATACAGGCACCAGCAAATAACTGTCGATCTTTTCAATAGAAATTCACCTCCAGAAATATCATATACTGTACTATGCCATCACCATCTCTCCAGAGAAGTGGTTGCTTTACCGTTCTGTTCAAGTATACATTGGGGAGGGTGTTATACATCTCCACCCACGTACGTTCTCGTCCGTTTGAGAAAGAAGATGCGGCAGGAGCACTATCGTATCTTATCGACCTCAATAACGGGAAGAGGGGGAAGCGTTCGTCCATTTCTTTTGCTTTTATCGGGGAAAAAATATAAAAAAATATGGGCAAAATAGTCAGGAAGGCGAAATGCCATGGGTAAGAGGTGGCGGATAGGTCAGAGACATAGAGAGACTCTTTACCCGAGACGGTTTGATAAAACGAATCGATACAATGCTGCGGAAGATGAAGTATTTTTATATGTACTGTTGATACTGAGAATAATGTGACAATAGCGATATTGGAGGTAAAAAATAAACAATTAACTCTTTTAAAAGAATTTCAAATAACTGACGACTAGTTTTCACCTAGCAAATTTCAGTTTTTTTATTTTTTTTTCCCATTAGGCGTTTTTTTATTTTTTTATTTTTCCATACTTACGATCGCTACAAAAGTAAAAATAGAACATGTTTTCTATCTTTACGGTGGCTAAAGGAAGACGGCTGTAAAATTATTGCTGTTAAAACTAGTTGCATTTTAAAATTGTTCTCGAATCCAAACTATCTACTTTTCTGACACATTTACAAAAGCATTTATTTTCATTCGCAAATTTATTAAAATTGCTTCTATTCGACAGTTTTTCTAATCGATAGTTTTTCATTCTCTTGCAGGCAATGGAAAAAAGAATAGCGTTCAGGAAATACTGTTAAAGTTGGCGGTTTAGTGCGTTTATTCGGGAAACAACAATCCGAGAATGACCATCTTCTACAGCAATCAATTGTAAATCAAGGTGTATCACTTTTATGAGAAAAAGATAGTTGCTGCTCAATTCTTGGACACTTAAAGAATGACGTCTTGAAGCTTTTTTAGGCGTTTGAAGAATAAGTTTAGAACGTTTTAGAAAATTTCGTGGTGTCAAGAGAGGGTAATAGAATATTTTGAGACCTTGCTTAAGCCACTTCAGTGAATTATTTAAAAATGAATTTAAGTATTGGAACAAGAGCAAAATTTCGCGAAGTTATCTTCTCCTCCCGCCTTTTCCAATATTTATTTCAGATACCATTACAAAACAATCTTTACTCTGAATAAGTACACAAGTGATTAAAATGTCATCCACCTTATTTATCATTATACTAACAAGCATTATGTCAGAGTGCTATTCAAAATGCATTCAGCTTTACTTAACAAAACTCCTGTAAATTCCAAAGTCTTAAAAAACCTTTCTTTTTTCGGCATATGGGAAGTGTTCCTACCTACGATTATTGGGGGCAAAGGCCCCGTTTCGGGGTCCAGCCCGAGATCAAGGTTCGAACGTGGGAAGAGAGACACCTTTTACACATTCGCCTAAATACACAGTAAGACCGCCCAGGAGAAACTTATCTTCCGCAAGACAGAAAAAAAAATATCTTTTAAATGTTTCATTTTACAGCTATTGATTGCATTTAGCCCATATTCAAATGACAGTCGATTGTTTAACTCTTTGTAATCTGACGACAGCTTGACATCCCATTATTATTTTTTAGACATAAGATTTAATACATTTGTCAATAGTAGCAATTATATTTTTCGTGCTAAATGCTTTGTTGTTTCATGTTTAGAAAGAGCATCGAGATTTATGAAACTGATTCTGTTTTAAAATATATATTAATGTTACTGATATTATAATGGAAATGTGCAGTAGGAAATTTAACAAGCACACACAGGTTAAAAAAAAAAAAAAAAAAGGGGGGGGAAAGAACACACAATATGTTTGCTTTAATTTATCTCATAAAAATCGAAATATTTAAAAAATAATATTATTGACTATAAAAAATCCCTTTAACGAGCACATTTTTATAAATAAATTTTATATCATTATATAAATTTACTAGAATAAATTCAAAAGGAAAGAACATGAAAAAGGGAAAGTATTGAGAATTTGTCTTATTCAATAATTCGGGACATAAAAGTTTTGTAGCTGTTGCCACAAAATTTTTAAAACGACAAAGTTATTCTTTGACGCCAAAATAACGATTAAGGACTGTTTAAGGAATGGTTAAAATAATGATTAGTCAGTCAAGTGATTATCCATTTAAAATTATCATGTTTGAAACACAATCGAGAAAGCGTTTTTCCAGTGGTGACTCAAATCTACTTCCATATGATAATCCAAAAATATTTTGAAATTTATCAGTTCATTGACTACTTGTTGATTTATTTCTATTGTAGCTGTCATAGTATAGAAGATTAACTGATAACTCTCTTGCCGCCCGTCTTAGATTAGCATACTTTTAAAAAATAAAATCTTCAGGCTCGTTATCAACAATACCTCAAATTTTCCTTTCCAATATTAATCCATGCCATTACATGGGATGCATTTTTATTCTAAAATTTTTAAATTTATTTTTGGTGTGCATCCTTTCCAAAGGTGTTTCTGTTCTGTCTAATACAGAAACATTTCCTAAAATATATACCTAATATTATTTAGAGTGTTAAAATATTATTCAATGCTTTACTATGATTTTAATATTTAAAATATTAATTTAACTGACTGATTTGGATATTCCCTTCAACTCTACCATATTAGCAAATCATTATCGGATATATTCGAACCCAATAAATACCAATATTATTTAAATTTTAATTTTATATTGGAAATCTTTAGAATGCTATGCCGATGCATCAGAAATATTGGCAATAAATTGGCGAGATAGTTCGTGTTAATATTAGCAAACTGTAAAGTTTCAATGTTGGAACAACGTTTCATGTCAATATGAATAGAAATTATGGATCAATGTCAAACCAGCATTGAACGAATATAGCCTAAACAAACGCTGTCGATTCAATATTATTTTGCTTCTAAATAATTTAATGTAAAACGTATTTTCTTCTGTCTTATGTCGAATAAATTTGTATCTTTTAAGCAAAATTTTAGGATTTTGACTAACAGAAAATCTGTTTTCCTAATCATATAGTAATATCGTATGAAAGATGTAACAGAAAGTAATAGCGTCAATCAAAACTATTTTTTAAAATATTGGAGATCACAGAACTCATATATTCAGCCAACACGAACTTGATGGATGATTTTGTTTTTGAAAACAGATTGGTACAAGTTTCTTTTATCTTGATATTTTCAGTAACATCAAATCATTTGTCGTTTTAATTGGATAAATTGTGACACTTCATTAGCTTATATTGTCGCATAATCTATATTCTACAGACAAACTGTTTGAGCGGGAAAATTTAAAAACTAATGGTATACCACTTTTCTTGATGGTGCTAAGTCATATGACTCTTTTTAATTGGATAAACTGACACTTCATTAGACAAGAAGTTACTCTCTAGTAGTAGAAATACGGTTAAAGTTCAAGAGTAATTTGTCAAAAATGGTGTTGGGGGTGAATGATTTTTCTAGTTAGCAATTCACCTTTTGTGTAGGTCAAGGCTTAAGCAGCTCATTAAAGCTTCCAGGGGCTCGCGTAATGATTAAGCAATCGGAAAGAGAAGCAGCTTAGTTAGAATTGTGGTTAACTTGGTCAACAGTTATAATGGAATAAATCACGATTTTAGTTAATGTGAGAAAAGTCGGGATCAGTTGTTTCAGAAAACCTAAATTTTAGAAAAATTATAAGTATGATATACATATACATATATGTATTTTTTTAATTAGAAATGAAACAAGCTTTCCAAAATTGTCAGCTATGAATTGCTTGAAATTTATTAAAGGGAAAAATCGATTTTCTGAAATCAATCATTTAGATTTTTTTTTTTTTTTTTTTTTTGAAAAATCACTATATACTAATTGTAGAATTACATCTTGGATTAGAAAGTTTTTTATTTTTCGGGAAACTTCTTATTAAAGGCTGTTTATTTATTCATTTTTTTTTTTTCCAAAAAGTTTAAATGCATCCATATAATATATTTCCAATACTTAAATTTATGCACAAGCATTAAAAAAGGGTAATTTGTGGTTTACAAAATAAATTCTTTAGCTATGATAAAGAATACATCACAATCAACGTATCTTATTATTTAACATGTTTTTTATAGAACACGTTTATGCAGTCATTAAACTTTTTATGTAAACTTTCTCGTTGTTGTTGCAGATTGGGAATTCAGAAAAAGCCAATTAAATAAAGATGAAATTAATGTAAGATAAAATTTCCTTTTATGGAACTATTTTGAAACAGATAATATCTTCAATAAAGTAAATTGCGGCATGAAAATTGCATAAATCGCGATGCTATTATATGAATTTTAATTTAAATAATTTTCTTTGTTTATTGTTTTTCGTGAGTTCATAAACTATTAAGAATCCAAAGCAATTTTATCTTAAAATGCTTCTTCGGCGTATAATTTTGATTGAGATATTAAAACTAGCGGTATCATAGCAGTAGAGTGACTTGTCTTAAAATCTAAATATTTTATTGTAATAGAGATATTTAAGTAAGGAAAGCAATTACCAAGGCAGTATATTTTCTTTACTTTTTGTTTGTTTTTCTAAAAGATGTTAAATCTGTGTGGTCATAATGCTCTGGTGGTTTTTCTTTTTCTAACAATCCTATTCTTTTATATTTCGTTGATTTTACTTGTTGACCACCTACAATGAGGTTGCTTTTTTTCTGCTTTGCATTTTTTTTTCTTATTCATTACTATTTTTTTAGACCTTTAAGCGGTTAAAACGTTACGAATTAAATTCTACATTACTTTATTTTGTGACTTTATCTTGTTTTGTTGTTAGAACCATAAAAAATAAAGAAAGAAAGAAAGAAATTGATTGAATTTTTATATCTCTAATGATTTTGGAAAAAAAAAAAAATGTATATATATATATATATATATATATATATATATATATATACGAGGGCAATTCGGAAAGTAACCTCCGTTTATGAATTTAAAAAAAAAACTAATGAAATGAAACATGTTTTATTACTTACGTATGAAAGACACGTTCTTCAGCCACTTCTCAACATAATTGTTGTATTAATTAAAACAATTATCATAACGGTAAATCAGCTTGGAAATTCCATCGTCACAGACTTCTGCCGCCGGCCTATTCAAATGCGATTATTTTTAAAATCAACTCGCACCACTCTTTCAATCCAAAAAATTTTAACATGTTCTTTTATTCATATTGACAAATTCCGAATTGCTCTCGTAATATTTCACTTGACCCACTATTTTTAAAATCATTTTTGGTAGTACATTTATCAGCAAATTATATAGAAAAATATGTTAAAATTCTTTGGATTTAAAGAGTGGTTCGAGTTGAATTAAAAAATAGTCGCAGTTGAATAGGCCGGCGGCAGAAGTCTGTGACGATGGAATTTCAAAGCTAATTTACTGTTATGATAATTGTTTTAATTAATACGGCAATTATGTTGAGAAGTAGCTGAAGAACGTGTCTTTATTACGTAAGTAATAAAACATGTTTCCTTTCATTAGTTTTTTTTTTTTTTTTTTTTTTTTTTTTTTTAATTCATAAACGGAGGTTACTTACCGAATTGCCCTCGTATATATATATTATTAAAAAGTGAATCAAAAGAATGAAAAGGTTAAAGAAAAGAAGAACTATTTGTTTTTCCTAATAATAAAAATGTCTTTAAAAATACCTGCATTATTTTTTTTTCTCCACAAATCGAAATTTTACGAAACGAAATAATTATGAAAATCTTTTTGAGCTCAAAAATAATTTAAGCTATTGATAAATTACGGAACAGCCGTTTAGAGGATTAAATATTGAGAGATAGGGGAATTCTGAGCAAATTACACCATTCTCGTGTATACCGGCCTGAAAGAAAGACAGCAATGATGCAGATAGAGCTGGACCATCTGGGTGAGGTGATGCGGAGATTAGAACATCTGTCGAACGCAACATAGGGGCACTTGTCCTAGAACTTATCAGCTGTTCAATTTGATACGTATCGCTAAAGAAATACAAACCGTGACCAATAGCATTAAGCGTATAGATACACCCTAAATTTTAAAACACGCAGCAGGAACAAATATAATATATCTTTAGCATCAAAATGCAATTTTACATGTTCGTATAGCAAAAAGGACCAATGTCTCATTTAAGAGGCTACTTCAGTCATCTGAAAATCCCGTGTCATTAATACTAAACCTATGAAAGAAATTTTTAAAGATATCTCGTTTGCATTTTAAACATTATTTTTCTTCTTCTGCACTGCGTTCGATCTTCACAAAGCGCGTTTTTTTACCTCACATTTTTGATTTTGCTTATAGGTATTTTTAATGAGGATGCCTTCATTTTCCGAACCGGTTTCGAAAGTGAAAGCATCCTCTTGGGAAGAAAAGAAAACTGCAAACAAAATCAAAAGAATGCAAAAGAGCAGATGTAGCGATTAATCTCAGTTATATCCAATGCAGAAAAAAAAACACTTAAAAATATTAAAGTGCAAACGCGATATCTCAATAAATTTCTTCCATAGGATCAGCATTAGCGAGCGTGTCTTTCCAGGTGACTGAAGTACCACCGGTTAAAGCATATATATAACAACTTAAAAAATAAAACCTATTAGGAAATCTTCCTATATCCATATTAGTTAAAATGAAAAACTTTTAATATAATATTAATACTTTTAATATTGATAATAAAAAGTTATCTTGAAAAATTACGTGGAGATTTTTCCTTTGATGTGATGAAGGGAGGGAGGAGGAGAAATACAAATTTTAAATCACCATGAATAAAATCAGTTTGAAATTTTTAAATAATATTTGAAAACTATCCATGATTTATGTAGATAAAGCATCTAGGAGTTTTGGAAAAATGGCTGGCTCTATTACTATTTTTTTTTTTTTTTTTTTTTTTAATAAAAACCCGTTTTTAGTGCTAGAATATGCTGAAAATTAATAAAATTCAAGCATTGTAACTCGTTAAGCTTTAATCAAACACGAATGGAATTCTTTCTGTTTTACTTGCTAGCGCACGGAGTTTTTATTTGTTTGCTAAATAACAACTTACAAGGCGCAAAGATTGTATAAAAAAAAAAAAAAAAAAAAAAAAAAAAATTAGTAATTAAAAAAAAATCATATAAATGGATTTTAGTGTGATAAAAAACATCATTCAAAACTTTTTTTTTTTTTTTTTGTAGTTTCAATTGAAACTGACAATTTTGTCTTTCGTCAGCGATAAGGTGCGACACCCTGTATATTATACACCTCTTACATTTTTGCTAAATATCACATGTCATTACCATACTAAAATTTAAAAGGTCGAAAAAACATATAATTAACAAAAAGTAGTAGTAAAAGTTAGTAAATAGTAGTAATAGTAAATAATAGTAAAAGTAGTTAAAAAACCCACATGAATTTATTAATAAAAGTACTACATATAGCAAAAAGAGTATCACTCGAATTTTCTTCTTACTAATAAAAACGCAATGTATATTTAAACAGGCATTTTCATCATCTTTTTTTCTTTTCTGCAATATGCATAGCAAAAAGAAATTAAGAAACAGAATTTTATCATTTAAAATTGCTAAGCACTTTTTTTTTCATTTAAATTTAATCCAATTAGTAAGAAATTCTTAAGATTCAAAAGGGATGTTTCTTTTAATTTTTGCATTTCATTTTTAATTTTGAGATGCATGTTTCTTTTAAAAGAGTACAATTTTTTTTAATGAAAAGATAAGTCTATGTACAAAATATATAATAGATATAAAAGATATAATAATAAATAAACAAATAAATAAATAATGCTCTAACTTAGAAAATTTGTAACATTATTTTCAAGATATTCAATATTATTTCATTATCTAGTTCACTATCTGGAGTGATAAAGAATTTTATTTTATTTTTTTTTTTTTTAGAATAATTATTATATGTAACTTTTTATGGCTTTATTTATTTTTATTACTTTTTTTTAAATGAACGCGAATGACTATAGTACTTTTATTTTATATTCATATCGTTTCATACTACATAATCTAAAGGTAAAAAAACATTCTGTGCTCTTTGAAAATTAACCAAGAAAAGATTACAAAACACATTAAGAAAATATTCTAAATCTCTATGGCAGAGAGAAAAAAATGCATTGTATAATATTGAATGTTATACTATTGATTCAATTTTTTAGTAGCGTATAGGGAACGTAAATAAAATACATTAAATGTTTGAAGAATTATGGTGTATCTCAAACATTGGAATGTAACACAAATCTGCACTGTTTATAAAAATTGACTAAGCAAAAATTATAAATATACTTTTCCGTAAGAAAATTTCTAGGTAATTCTGGCTATCTATCTTTCAATTTATAATTAATAAAAATGATAATTTTTAACATTTTATAATTGGTAATATATATTATATATTGAGGTTTGCACCTGACTGTACTGTACATTATTACTCTAGTCCATCATCATTTTTTGGCAACATATGCAAATAATCTCATACTCTTGTTTTGTTTTCTTTCAAATTAATGATTTTTTTTAAAAATCCATGTTAATCATAATTTATGTGGTAGTCATAAAGTCGTAGTATACATACGTTATAGGAAAAACCCCTGCCTTGAGCGTATACCCTCTCTTAGAGCGTATATCCTGTATTTTCTTTACGACTACACCTTTTGTTAAGGAGATCAATTTTATGATGAATGAATAAACTTCTTTATTATTTATACTTCACAATCTTCGTTGATAATTTAGTAAACAAAAGAAACAAAATACTAGTTAAATAATGTAGTACAATAAAATAAATTATGAAAATTAATGAAAAATCAAGTAGATAGATACAAAAGAAAACTTGTATTGTAAATCACTTCGTCGGAGGATATACATGTAAAACTCATTGAAATTTCCATTAATTTATTTTAATAGTAACAAGTAAATATCAAGAAATTGTAAACCTTTCAAAAAAAAAAAAAAAAAAAAAAAAAAAAAAAGAGTATGAATTTTAAGGTGGATTATAATGTCGATTTATGTTTTCAGCTTCATACGCAAATGCCCTGCAGATCCTTCTTAATGCGCTTCATGCCACATACTCTGGTCTTTAGCTTCATATGGTTGGTAAATTTTTACAAATATATTTATCGACTAAAAATCACTTTTTTTTTTTTTTTTTTTTTTTAATATGTCACGCGATTACAGTAAAATAACGTACGATTCCGCCTCGGAATATGTGTACCACGAAGAGTGTCCATAATTCTTGGCAAATGGTCAGTATCCCGGTCGGTTGATTTGAACATCACTCTCGATTGCGTCCAAGGAATAATTTATGAAAGTCATTGCGTGAGTGTTCGAATGACAAGTTGTGACAGACCGGTGCGCGTTTGTGGTTTGTGTTCGATGGAATCACAGAGAGATTCCATAAAATACAGCAGACGATATTTCGTGGTTTCAAGCATTTATAAATGGATCATTTTATTTCTGGAACAGATGGAATAGATGGAATATATTATATTTAAGGAATATTAAAATAGAAACAAATTATTTTGATGACCAATTTTTGTTTTTATTAGTTTTCTCCGTTTAGTGCTAATTTAAAATTTTGCATTAATAATTACTATGTAAAAAATACTTTTCTTAATAGCTGAAAAATTGACTATATATAATATTTTTAAAAAAATATTAATAATAGCTAATTCAATATACTATGAAAATAATAATACATTTATTTTAAGAGATTAAAAAAAAACATTTAATGTTTTTTACAAAATTTTATGAAACAAAATTGTTTAAAATAACGTTTAAATGCATATATACAATATAGATTTACAAATTGTATATGTATATTTGTAATAAAATCATTAAAATTGATTTTTTTAAAGGAGTTTAATTTAGTAAATCAGGATAGCAGCATTAATTATTAACAACATTCTCACTTTTATACAGAAATTAAGTTAAATAAAATTTAATAATTATATATAATAATATAAAAATAATAATAATAGCAATAAAAAAAAAAAAAAAGAAAAACGTTATAAAAATTAAATAAAAAATATCGAAATATTAAGTATGTAAGTATATAGCAAGTGTGTTTTCTCAGTTAAAATATAAAATTAATTTAAATTTTACAGATATGCAATTTAAATATTAACATTAATTCAGTAAATTTGATTTCTCACATTATCTTAAATAATATTATTGATATTGAGAGCAAAAAGCATCAAAAGATTGGTGATAAATCACAATTAGAAAAATAAAACTTTATTAAAATCACCATAAAATACAAAATTACATCCAGGACGCGTTTCAAGACAGAAATTTTAACAGCGCGAAAAGCGTCCGGTGTGTTAGTTTGTACTTTATGGTGATTTTAGCAAAGTTTTATTTTTGTTTATATTTAACTTATAAATTTATTTTTATAATCTCTTTCTATAAACTTTAAAGTGTTAACCTCGAAAAATGCATCTATGAAGCCCACAAATATGCAATGCAAACATTTCAGCATAACGATTTAAGGTTGAAACAACAAAAGTTAATTCTTGAATATACATAATCTTAATCAATGTAAAAAAACTTAAAAAAAAAAAGTGAGCGGCATTATTAAAAATATAAATAAATTTTAAAATATTATTAAAATAAGAAAAATGAAGTTCTCAGCATAAATACCAGCAGATTATACTGTTATTTAGTCATAAGTATAGCGTTATTTATTATGATTTACTACAAATTTTTTATTTTCCTTTTATGGAAATCGAAATTTAAAAATGTAATCCATTTTGACTTATTCATTCGGAAAACTTATGCATATCCTCATAAATTGTAGATATTTCAAAATAGTAATTTATTTGAAAATAGCGGTACAGCGTAACAATATTGCTTTGATGCAGATGAAAATAAATCCAGGAAAATTAAAGTGAAAATCTCGGCACTGAGCTTATAAATGTCTCCTTTGAAGGGGGAGGGGGGGGGGGAAGAGAGGAAAAGAAAGAAAAAAGAAGAAAGGAGAAAAAAGAGAGAAATTGGCCATTCAATATTAATAATTATGTTGCAGATTTATAATTATTATACATGAAAAATAAATAAATAATTATAAATTCTAAACATAATTTGTAAACATCGGCTATTATTCCGTAAACATCTTAATAAGAATTCATTTTAAAATAAAAATCAAAGTACAATTATAGTCCTTACCCATTATTAAAGCAGACGTCATAGCTTGATAAATATCCTTAGTGCAAAAAACTCCAGTTTTAAATTCACAAAATCACAACAACAAAAAAACTTCGGGGTCTAGCGAAACTAGGAGAACTCTCTCTTTGCTACTCTGTTTGTATCTTCCCGTATTCTCATCCCAACTGAATCAGATCATTGAGTGGAGAAGACAGATCCGTAGCCGGGCACGTGGTAGTGTTGGTATGGATAAAGAAGTGCGCCAATAATTGCTTCAGATTACCGCCAAGGTGTAATCCCCATCGTCGCCAAACGGGCGCAGGTGTTAGGCGCGTGTGTTTGAATGGAGCTTACACAAGGGGGATGACAGGGCGCGAGGTTCGAAAGCCTCTTCCGTCGGAAGAAGATGCAGGCTTTTTTCTTTGGACAAGGATGAGGAACAATGAGGATTTCTTATAAATTGTCGGGGGATGTCGCATGGCTGATGCCCGATTTGTTGTCACTAAATAAATATTCAGCGATTGGGTAGATTTTAAAAGCGATATGGAACTCTGAATGGGAAATAAAAAATGAATTACGGTTTTTATGGAGATGTTATATTGGATAAGGCGCTATTAATTTGGAAGCATTTAAAAGGCTTTTATATTCCCTCTCCCCTATTACGAAACGTTTTAAATATAACGGAATTGATGCAAAGATATAAAAGTTAGTGGTTGTAGTCAATAAATGTTATTTTTTTTCTAATGTTATATAAAATTAAGAACGTTGGAAAATTAAAGATCGCAAGTCTACATGCTCTACAAGATGTTGAATATTTCATTGTTGATGACCTACTTGCTATCATTAAATAAATATTCAGCGATTGGGTAGATTTTAAAAGCTTTATATAACTTTGAATGCGATCAGCAGTGAAATAAAATAAAGAAGGCCTGTCAATTATTCTTTTTTAAAAGTAAAATAATATTAAAAAGTCGGTAAATCACATGCCGCACGTCTTTTGCACAAGATGTCGTCAAATAATGCAAGTCTGATGCCCGACATAATTCAATTAAAAAAATAAATATACTCAACATTTGGGTGAAATATGAACATTTGTATGAAATACTTTTAATTGTGCATGCGCGAAAAAAACTATATTGGCGATCATTTTACTAAAATTTGTGGGGTGGGGGAGGGGTATTTTGGTGAGAAGTTACAAATTCGGATTCAGTGACCCAAAAACATAAAGTAAGAATTGTTGAAAGTTCAGAAGGGTAACGGGAGAGCAAACACAAACGATGCGAGTGGATAAGCAGAATTGCATAACTTAGTGCACCCAGCGCCGCGACCCATGTTGAGAGGCAGACTCCACCCTCCTCATTCATAGTGTTATGCATCTTATTTGTTGCACATTTTGTCTCCTTTTTGAATTGTTAAATACTTTTTCACGAAAATAAAAATTTTAAAAAAATTAGCATTTTTTTAGTGTATTTTACCCAAATTTGGGGGGGGGTGAGATACCCCCCACGGGGTGAAGAAGGGAGAGAAATTTTGATGTGAAATTACAAATTCGGATTTAGCGACCCAAAAATTCACACTTGAACTTATCACATTACTGATTCTATTCACACTTAAACTTATTCCTAAATAGATAGAGTCGTAGGATTTTTTTCGTATTGCGCAGATTCCAAAATTACTGATTTCTGAGGAATCGTACAGAAATGGACCAACTCGGAAACGGCCGGTTGCGAGAACCGATATAAAAGCTGAAGATTATTTAAGGGTTGGTTTTGAAGAGGAAAAAATATCGTAGGCCTAGGCCCTAATGTCAAATATCAGATCAATAATGAAATTTCCTACATAAAATAATAACATAAATAGAGGGTCATTTGACAATGTTTTATTGAAGGGAAAAGCAATAATTACGTTTAAAATCTAATAGACCGCCGCAACAAGCCTGATGACTAAAACCAAAGCTACAGTAAAATTTCATGGATAAACTATAGCGTTAAATGAAAGGTCAACCGAATGTAAATTTTTTAGAGGAATTAAGCTTAATGTCATAAATCATAAAGTCAGGGAGTGCTTGAATTATGGTGATTAGAAATATCGATTCTAATTAATAGCACACACAGATCAATAAAATTGAGATCTCAGAAGCAAAATCATCTGTCCAAAATATTAAAAAATTAAGGCGAACGGTAAGAAATGGTATAAAAAATGATGGATACATAAGAAAATAAATTAGGAATAAATATTTAGAGATTGCATGTCGCTCCATGACCTTTAATCTCTGCCTCCGGATTCATTCCCTTTTTCTTAAAATAGTTCTTGGACGTGTTTTTTTTTCCATTGGAATCTCTTTTTTTTTAAATCTACCTTTTTTTTATAGGATTCATTCCGTTTCTTCTCGAAATCGTTCCTTTTTTTCTTGGACTCGTTTCTTTTTTTTTAGATTCGTTCCATTTTTCTCGGATTCGTTCCTTGGTTTGGAGTCGTTCGTTTTTTTGAAACGATTCCATTAGGAACAACACAGAAGAACTCGTTCATTTCAGTGAACGATTCCGACTGGAACGATTCCTTAAAAGGAACGATGTTGCCCATCTCTACTTCACACTGTGACAGATTTGTCAAAGATACACTTTCTTGTGTGTGGGATGAGATTGGCTATCGCGTAGATGGCTAACTTTGAAACTTCCTCTTTTCATTGGTATAAAGATTGTTCGTTTTGGATTTGTACTTTAATGAATACAATTTTTTAAAAATGGATCCATCATTTAGAATAACCCTGTATATATATGTATTTCTGGTATAATATAAAAGTAAAGATTTGAGATTTTATAAATCAAATATTGCAAATCGTTTGTTCAAGACTTCTTTGCTTATTCCCAATTCTTAAAGCAATATAGAACCTTGAATGGATCATACAGAGAAATATAATGAAGATTACTTATATTTATCTTATACTATAATGCGAGCAAAAATTGTGTGTGTGTGTGTGTGTGTGGGTAAATTTTATCTCAAAAACGGCTCAAACGATTTTCGCAAAAATTTGGATTTTACCATTTTCGGGCACGAGAAGACCATTGGGCTAGGTCCCATGTTCGGAAAAATTCGATTACTGGGTCATTTTGGGTCACAATGGGTCAGGATCAAGCTATTTATATCTAGAGAACGGCTGGATGGATTTTAGGGCAATTTTGTATCCAATCGTTTTTTGGCACGAGAAAACTATTGGGCTAGGTCACATGTTCGAAAAATTTCGATTAGTGGGTCATTTTGGGGTCATTATGGGTCAAGCCATTTTTATCTAAAAAACGGCTCTAACGATTTTGACCAAATTTTATATTGTATCGCTTTGGATTACAAGAAGACCATTGGGTTAGGTAACATGTTCGAGAAAATTCGGTTAGTGGGTCATTTTTGGGGTCATTGTGGGTCATGCTATTTTTATCTAGAGATCTTCTGACGCAATTTTGACTAAAAATTGCATTCTATGATTTTCGGGCACGAGAAAAACATTGGGCTGGCTAGGTTACATGTTCGAGAAAAAAATTTAATGGGTCATATTGGGTCATTAAGAGTCTGGGTCAAGCTATTTATATTTAAAGAACGACGTGATCGATTATAACGAAATTTTGTATGTAACAGTTTTTTGACATGAGAAAACTAATGGGCTAAATCACATGTTTGAGAGATTTCGACTATGAGGGTCATTTGTGAGTCATGATGGGTCATAATGGGTCATGGTCAAGCTATATCTAAAGAACAGGTGGATCGATTTTAATGAAATTTTGTATGCAACATTTTTTTGGCACGATAAAATCATTGGACTAGGTTAAATGTTCGAAAAAATTCGATTAATGGGTCATTTTGGGTCATAAAGAGTCTGGGTCAAGCTATTTATATTTAAAGAACGGCGTGATAAATTATAACGAAATTTTGTATGTAACAGTTTTTTGACATGAGAAAACTAATGGGCTAAATCACATGTTTGAGAGATTTCGACTATGAGGGTCATTTGTGGGTCATGATGGGTCATAATGGGTCATGGTCAAGCTATATCCAAAGAACAGGTGGATCGATTTTAATGAAATTTTGTATGCAACATTTTTTGGCACGATAAAATCATTGGACTAGGTTACATGTTCGAAAAATTTCGATTAATGGGTCATTTTGGATCAGAAAGGGTCTGGGTCAAGCTATATATAATTAAACAACAGCAGGATCAAGTTTAACGAAATTCTGTATGTAATAATTTTTAGAAACGAGAAAACTAATGGACTAAGTCACATATTCGAGAGCTTTCGATTATAAGGGTAATTTGTGGGTCTTAATGGGTCAAGGTCAAGCTATATCTAAAGAATAGGTGGGTCAATTTTAACGAAATTTTGTATACAGCATATTTTTGGCATGAAAAAATCATTGTGGTAGGTCACATGTTCGAGAAATTTCGATTAGTGGGCCACTTTTGGGTCATTCTAATTTTATCTAGGGTTATCTAGGGCTTTGTTTCGCGCAATTTTGACTAAATTTTGTATTTTATCGTTTTCGGACACAAGAAAATCATTGGGTTATGACAGATATTTGAGGAAATTCGATCAATGGGTCATTTTGGATCATAAGGGGGTCAGGGTCAAACTAACGATATCTAAAAAACGGCTCAATCGATTTTATCTAAATTTTGTATCTAATGTTTTTCGGCATGTTAAAACTAATGAGCTAAGCCACACGTTCGAGAGATTTCGATTATAAGGGTCATTTGTCGGTCATGATGGGTCATGCTAATTTTATATAGAAAATGGTACTCACCATTTTGACTATACTTTGTATTATATTGTTTTTGAGCAAGAGAAAACCATTTGGCTTGGACACATGCTCGCTAAAATTCGATTAGTGGGTCATTTTGGGTCTTAATGAGCTAGGGTCATTCTAATTATATATAACAACGACTCAATCAATTTTACCTAAATTTTGAAACAAAACGTTTTTTGTCACGAGAAGACTATTGGGCTGAGTCGCATGTTAAACAAAATTATATTAGTGGGTCATTTCGCTTCATTGCTGAATGCTGCCAAGCTAATTTTACCTAAAAAATGGCTTAAACGATTTTGATTCAATTTTAATATTCTACTGTTTTTGATTACCTGAAGACGATTGAACTATGTCACATGCTTGATCAAATTTGATTAGTGGCTCATTTTGGGTAATACGGGTCAGGGTCACGAGAATATGGCAAAAGCCAATAACTTGGTGATATTTGACAAAATATTGGCGACATATGGCCAAAAAATCGACTATAAAAATTACGAAAACCAAAACACGTATTTGGAGCCAAATGAAAGAATGCCTCCAAATTTGGCTATATCTAGCAGAAAATATTGTCTTTCAGAATGTAAAGAATTTTTTTTATACATTCTTACAAGGATTCGAGATGCATGGTTAAAACAATCAGAGTCGAGCTAAAAAAGTGATTTAGATCGATGTCCTTTCGTTGTAAATTTTAAAATAAAGTAAAATTTATAAACATGCGCATAAAAACACAGTTTTCTTATTGATTGTTTTTCTAAATAAACATGTTTTACAGTAATAATACCGAGTGAATGACACAGTGAAAATACTATATCGAGTTGAACACAAAGTTAATTTTGACCGAGCTAAGCTCGGTCTCCCCTGCTAGTCTTATACTATAATGCGAGCAAAAATTGTGTGTGTGTGTGTGTGTGTGTCTGTGTGGGTAAATTTTATCTCAAAAACGGCTCAAACGATTTTCGCAAAAATTTGGATTTTACCATTTTCGGGCACGAGAAGACCATTGGGCTAGGTCGCATGTTCGAGAAAATTCGATTATTGGGTCATTTTGGGTCATAATGGGTCAGGATTAAGCTATTTATATCTAGAGAATGGCTGGATCGATTTTAAGGAAATTTTGTATCCAATCGTTTTTTGGCACGAGAAATCAATTGAGCTGGGTCACATGTTCGAAAAATTTTGATTAGTGGGTCATTTATGGGTCATTGTGGGTCAAGCCATTTTTATCTAAAAAACGGCTCTAACGATTTTGACCAAATTTTATATTTTATAGTTTTGGATTAGAAGAAGACCATTGGGTTAGGTAACATGTTCGAGAAAATTCGGTTAGTGGGTCATTTTGGGGGTCATTGTGGGTCATGCTATTTTTATCTAGAGATTTTCTCACGCAATTTTGACTAAAAGTTGCATTCTATGGTTTTCGGGCACGACAAAAACATTGGGCTAGGTTACATGTTCGAAAAAAAATTTGAATGGGTCATATTGGGTCATTCAGGGTCTGGGTCAAGCTATTTATATTTAAAGAACCGCAGAATCAATTTCATCGAAATTTTGCCTGTAATAGTTTTTTGACACGAGAAAGCTAATGGGCTAAGTCACACGATCGAGAGATTTCGATTATAAGAGTCATTTGTGGGTCATGATGGGTCATAATGGGTCATGGTCAAGCTATAGCTAAAGAACAGGTGGATCGATTTTAACGAAATTTTGTATACAACATTTTTTTGGCACGAGAAAACTATTGGGCTAGGTCTCAGTTCGAGAAATTTCGATTAGTGGGTCATTTTGGGTCATAAAAGGTCTGGGTCAAGCTATTTATATATAAAGTATGACAGTATCAAATTTAATGAAATTTTGTATGTAAGTTTTTTGACACGAGAAAATTAATGGGCTATCTCACATGTTTGAAAGATTTCGATTATAAGAGTCATTTATGGGTCATGATGGGTCTTAATGGGTCATGTCAAGCTACATCTAAAGAACATATGGATCAATTTTAACGAAATTTTGTATACAACATTTTTTTGGCACGAGAAAATCATTGGGTTAGGTCACATGATCAAAAAATTTCGATTAGTGTGTCATTTTTAGGCAGTTTTAGTGGTCAAGCCAATTTTATCTAAAAAATGACTCTAAAGACTTTGACGAAATTTCGTATCCTACCGTTCAGATTACAAGAAGATTTTTGGAATTCGATTAGTGGGTCATGCTAATTTTATCTAAACAATCTATCGCGCAATTTTGACTAAATTTTGTATTCTATCGTTTTTGGCTTCGGGAAAATCATTGGGTTACGTCAGATGTACGAGAAAATTTTATTAATGGGTCATTTTGGGTCATAATGGGTTAGTGTAAAAATAATTATATCTAAAAACTGCTCAATCGATTTTATCTAAATTTTGTATCCAAACGTTTATCGATACGCAAAAAGTAATGGGCTAGGTCACATATTCGAGAGATTTCGATTATAAGGGTCATTTGTGGGTCATGATTTGTCATGCTAATTTTATCTAAAAAATGACTCTCGCCATTTTGACTACTACTTTGTACTATATCGTTTTCGGGCAAGTGAAAACCACTGGGCTAGGACACGTGCTCGCGAAAATTTGATTAGTGAGTCGGGTCATAATGGGTCAGGATCATAAGTATAGGGTTACAGCCAATAAATTGGCGGTATTTGACAAAATATTGGCATCTTTTGGCCTAAAAATTGACTATTAACTTTACAAAAGCCAAAATATGCATTTAGCGTCAAATGAAAGAACGTCACCAAATTTGATTATATCTGGCAAAAAATATTGTTTTTCAAAATGTGAAGAAATTTTGGGAAGAAAATACATTCTTAATAAGATTCGAGATGTATGGATAAACCAATCAGAGTCGAGCTAAAAAAGTGATTTGGATCGATGTCCTTCCGTTGTAAATTTTAAAACGATGTAAAATTTATTAACACGGGCAAACACACATAGTAATCTTATTTATTGTGTTTGTAAATGATACTATTATAAATAACATGTTTTATAGTAATAATACAGAGAGATTAATGCATTGAAAATACTATATCGAGTTGAACACAAAGTTAATTTTGACCGAGTTTAACTCGGTCACTCCTGCTAGTGTTCTTTATGTGAAATAAAATTGAAGAGTTGGTGAATCAGATGTCAGATGTTGTTCCTGTAAGATATTGGAAATATCGCACGGTTGATGTCTAATTTTTAAAGTGATGTAGAACTTTGCGTGGAACACACGGAAAAATAAAATAAAGGTCATCTTAAAAAAAAAAAAATTTTCTAATGTAATATCAAATTAAAGAGCTGGTAAATCAAATGCAGCAAGATGATTCTCCAAATTATTTGGAACATCACTAGGCTGATTTCTAAATTAAAAAACGATATAGATCTTACAATAGAGCACCAAGGTAGGAAAATATAATAATAATAAAGAAAATAAGAATAACTCTGCAATAGTTTTGTGCTCGTTCTAACAAAATTTGATCATCATTTGCATTCACTTCAGAACCTGCTTAAAGCATGGACCAACTGGTCCACATTTTTGGAATTCTAACTTTTGGGAAATGACATTTGCTAACTAAATGGACCTCTAAATTTGAAGCATTTTTTTAAAACCTGATTCTTGAAACAGGGCCCGATCAAGTCAAAAAGGGCTGTTCATTCGGATTCATCTTCCTATTCTTAAAAATCTTTTCAGTGCCTTATAAATGCATATATAAATACCAAGATACAAATTTGGAAAAAACATATTTTCTGTTTTCAGTCTTATCCTACTTCAACAGTAGAAAATGTTGATCACAATCAGAACAAAATATCGTGATCATAGTCATTACAAAATACTGATAATAATTCTTACAGGATCAATTAAAGTTGTATCTTTCATTGGTTGTATTTTTCTATTTACATATGCATTCTAAGGCACTGAAAAGATTGAATTTTTCGTGACAGAATAGGAAGATGGAACCGAATGAACAATAGCTCTTGATTCACTCCTTTTTCACTTGATCGGGCCCTGTTCATTCTGTAACCTGTAACTAAGTGCCTGTATCTATTTTTAGCAATATTTTCTATATGTGGGGATTTTTAAAGAATTTTCAAAAGTAACTGTCAGTGTAGAGGATTAACCAAAGTACATACAGAAGGGTGTCCTTAAGGCAATGACCAAGACCTGTAGAAAAAGGGGGTCAGAATGAGCAGTAAATGACGAATGTCCTTTTCAAAAAATATGTGTCAGGGGACCATAACAGAGGCGCGTGTGGTCCCTTCCTTTTTGTGGTGCCGAAAGTGCGCAGATGGAACTTAGAAGCTGAAAGGCCTTTCATTGTCCACCATTTGCTACAGGAATATGGACCACTGCAGCCGATGGACAATGGCCAAAATAGGTGAGTGTTCGGTTGTAAATGTGGATGTCAAAGAAACTATTGTTACAATTGACAAAATTCTTCAGATGAACTGCTGGAAGAAAAATGCCATCCGCAAGTATTTTGGAATTCCAGGGTATAATGGCTACTTTTAAAAGAACGTCACCAGCGGCAATTCTTACCTTACTAAAAACTTTTTATTTATTTATTTATTTTTGACAATCTAGCCAATATAGCTGCAGTTAACCATTAAAGCCTAATTAAAATAATAATAATAATAAGCTTGCAAACTGCCTTTAAATTATTGATGCAAATAATAAAAATTTTTTGGAGGAGCTTCCGGCAGATAAATAGTATCTGAAAAATTTTGGAACAGCAGTATGTTGATTACTTTTTAAAAAGTGTGAATGACAGTTGCGGCAAGTTCTAAATTACAAGACCAACTTGAGTAACCATTTGCAATACAAACAACAGGATGTAACGGCAAAATAAGTATGCTCAAACGAGAAGAAAGCAGTGGCGCAGCCAAGGGGGTGGTTTTGGGGTTAAAACTCCTCCCAGAGCTAAGAAAGATCGTTATAATTGCCACTTATATCAATCAAAACCAAACTTAATATTTAAACGTTTTGGCGTACTTCGGATTCTGCCACTTTATTGAATCAGATTTCATTTAATAAAGGGATTCAATTAAACGGCAAAAAATCTAGCCAAAACTATGAAAGTGCATATTATATGGATTAGTTAAATAAAAACTCGTTAGTTGAACTTGAACTGAATCACTTTTCTGAGACGTATTTTTCTGAAAGAATAATTTCCTGCCACCCAGATGCTCTTTCAATTTAAGTATTATACAGTTGATAGTCTAATTAGCGTTGATTCGTCTAAGTAGTGCTGATTCGTCTAATTAGTGCTGATTCTATAAACCGATGATTCAAATAACCGGCCAACAACTTTAACAGAAACTCAAAACCACGCCTAAAACCGAAGTCTGGCTGCACCACTGAAATCAAGTATTGCAGGTATGATAACGTGTGAAGCGAAGATATCAGGTTTTTTTTGCCGCAACGCGGCGATTAGGCGGTCACTCGCGCCGATACCAGGTATCTAACCCGTTAGGGGCTTGATCATCGGTTAGAAAGAAAGAAAGTAGCTTTTTTGAGAATGTTGTAAGTGTTAAACCCTATTAAAAAAATACTTATATACTGAAAATGTACTGAAAACTACTTGTCTCCAAATTATTCATATAATAACCAACATTCTTTCGATGAGTAGCTGCACGAGAAATAGCATTAGAAATATTTTGGAATTCACCAGTCTTCAATATAATGCCAGCTTTGGGAATTTAAGGATGTTTTCAACTCAAAAAGGGCAATTTCGTGACACATGTTTTAATTTATTTTTGTTCGGAAATGCATGAAAATAGCAGGTGTTGTTATTCAGAAACTGTCTAATTGCACTCAATTTTTTGTTTTTTAAAAAACACAATAGACTTTTCTTTTCTTTTATAACAAGCCTTCAAAGTTGACATTTTCGAGCACATTTCCAGACGAAAGCAGAAAAACCGGTCGAAAAACAACAGAAAAACGGATGATCACCTGATCGAAATAGCTTAGAACTGGATAGGTCATTTAATTATCATAAAATGGAAAATTAAGTTCGATTCGAAATTGCTTCCGTCGTCAGGTGTAGCAATTTTATAATTTTCTGTTAAAAAATGAATTTGTAAATGTGTCAAAACATTTTGCACCCTTGAGCACATCAAATTGGCTGTTTTGGTGAAAAATTTCGAAATTTTTATTATTATTTTATATGAAAGAGCAATCTTTTACGATTCCAAATCTGTTTTACTTTTATTCCTACTATTATTAAAAGAGGAGTTATGGCAATTTTAAAGAACATCAAAATGGCCATTTTTGTAAAAAATTTCTATTTTTTTATTGTTTTTTATGAAGGAACAATCTATTACGATTCTAAATCAGTTTTAATTTATCAATTTTAATTTATAATTCAGGATATTAGGATTTTTACCTGTATTCGAACAGTTAGGAGTATCAGTTGAACAAAATATCACAAACTATTTTAAAATTGATGATGAGCAAAAAAAAAAAAAAAATTCAAAACGTCACTCGCTATCCTCTGCAATAATTTTACCTACCAGGAAAGCGAAAAGAGAGCTACTAAGAAGTTAAAAAACGTTAAATACGAAGTTAAGAATGGGTTAGAATATAAATGTGGTGCATTTTAACTTTTAAGTGTATAAAATAAATACAGTCGAGTCTCTCTATAACGAAACTCCATTACATCGAATTTCTCTATATAACGAATTTTTAGTAGGAACGGTCCACTTTTCGCATGATTACATTAAAACAGTCTCTATATAGAGAAAAATATATCTCCATATAACGAATTTTTTCGTAAATTGGTCTTAATTTATTCAGTTTTAAAAATGCTTTGAAATCATATGGAATCAATTTTCCATCACTTATTTTTGATTTATCGTTCAGTGCTGAGTTTTTTTAATATTACATCTCTCCTTGTTCTTTAAATCCAACGAGTTCATCCCACTTCCCATATACCTTTCGACATCCTTCTCAAAACAGAGTCAGTTGGATTGTTACACATATAAGAGAGGAATCAATGAGAGGCACATAAGAGAGGCCTTCAACTGGAGGAAAATGTTAACTACAATTTTTCATTCCTTGCTAAAATTTGAGCCTTTTTTTTCCTTTTTGAGAACGTAACATTTTAAAATCAAAACAACAAAAATTACAGATTTTTTTCGTCTGAAATTAATGCAAGTCATCCTTATTTGATTTTCATTAAGCTTTCAAATAAATGTCTATTCTCTTTTTTGAAACTGCTTAAATAATTAAGAAATAAAATGTTAGATTAATATATACTTTTAAACATTTCAAATTCTTAATTAAAAAAATTAAAAATAATATTTGTTCAAAATTTACACATTAAATACGATTTTTAACATCATTCTCAACACATCGAATTTCTCTATATAACGAATTTTTTACTGGAACGATGGATTTCGTTATATAGAGACTCGACTGTATATTAGATTTTTACAAGAAAATACATGTATGCGATTTATGGAAAATAAATTTTTTCATTATTTCCATGTGCGATAAACTTTATTACATAAAAAGTTTTAAGGGTGTTCTTAAATCAAAAAGGGCAACTTTGTGACACATGCATTAATTTATTTTTGTTCGGAAATGCATGAAAATAGCAGGTGTTGTTATTCAGAAACTGTCTAATTGCACTCATTCTTTTGTTTTTTTAAAAACACAATAGATTTTTCATAACAAGCCTTCAAAGTTGACACTTTTGAGCCTATTTCCCGACGAAAGCAGAAAAACCGGTCGAAAAGGAGGAGAAAAACGGGTGATTGCGTCATCGAAGTAGCTTATAACTCGATAAGTAATTTAATTATCATAAAATGGAAAAATAAGTTCAATTCGAAATCGCTTTCATAGTCAGGCAATAAAATTTTATAACTTTCTGTTAAAAAATGAATTTGTAAATATGTCAAAACGTTTTTCGCTTGTTGAGCGGATCAGTTAAGAACACCCTTAAAGCTATCTCAGTGAAATTTTGTAAGAATGCTTTCAATATCATTCACTATGCTTTGAACTAGGATCTAAGCTATATGTTATAATTTAATTATTTTATAGGCACTCAAATATAAGAAAATTGTAATTTTTACTTAATTTTTTCTTTTTCTTTCTTTTTTTTTTTTTTACATATTTTGTAATTTTTTGGTTATTTTTTAAGATATTGTAAAACTCCTAGTTCAGTGCACAGATAAGTGTAATAAGTGTGCAGCATAAAGGAAAATGAAATAGTATATTCATTTGAATTGAGTGTACGCTGTCTGGCGTAAGCATGAAATTTTGCCAAAAAAAAAAAAAAAAAAAAAAAAAAAAAAAAAACACTAAAAAACTTTAATTTTTTAAAATATTAAAAAGATATTGCTAGGATTTTATGTTTTCTTATCATTCTGTAATACAATAGAATTAAAAATTATTATATTTTTTCAAAACTGTCCTTTTTTAAAAAAAAGTGCTCAGCACGTAGGCAGATAAGCAGGCAATTGTATAATAAGGACAATTTAAAAAAGGTAACGGTAAAAAGAACAGGAAAAATAATGCAGCAAAAAAGTGCAACATAAAAAAAAACACGATAAATAGAGTATATGTAAAAATAATAGTAATAATTATAAACAAGTACAACCAAAATTATTTGTAAATTACGGTAAAGGTATAGTCATTACTTTTGATTTCAATGTTGACTTGTCTTGCTGTATACAGGAGATATACAGGATGTACTAAACTCTTGGGCAAAACTTTAAGGGGTGATAGTACACATCAAGACAAACAATATTAAATAGGAAACTAAGGTTCCCAAACGTTTTCCGAGGGAGATAGGGGACATTAAAGTTTAGGGTCCAAAATTTCAAACAAACATAATAAACGGAAAAATTGGTCGATTGATGTGCGGTTTTCACTAAAACTTTTCTTTGTGTCAGTATTGTTTTGAAAATAAATTATAAAGATAAATTTCAAAAAATGCCGATAGAGAGCAGCGCTTTAGACTTTGGAGTAACAAAAACTATTTTTTGTCTTTATTTTTCGGAAGCTTAGACTTAAATTTTGAGCTCAAAATCTGAATAGTTGGGAATGGTTAAGTAGCGCAAACTGAACAATGTTCAAAGGTACAAATTTCAAATGATTATAAAAAATGGAAAAATTGGTCGATTCATTTGCGGTTTTCGCTAAAATTATTCTTTAAATCAGTATTTTCTGGAAAATAAATTTTAAAGATAAATTTCAAAAAATGTCGATGGAGAGCGCTTTAGACTTTGGAGTAGCGTACAACTAATTTTAACCGTTATTATTATTATTATTTTTTTTTTTTTTACCTCAGTAATTGCTTTCAAAAGCCTATACTTATTTTGGGCTCAAAATCTGAATATTTTAAAGTGGTTAAGTAGCGCAAACTGAACTGTGTTCATAGAGGGGAGGAGGAGCTTAAAACTTAAAATGATTATAAAAAGCGGAAAAATTGATCGATTCGTTTGCGGTTTTCGCTAAACTCAGTATTTTCTTGAAAATAAATTTTAAAGATAAATCTTTAAAAATGCTGATAGAGGGCGCCTTAGACTTTGGAGTAACGTACTATTTTTAACCGTTATTTGCAAAAGCTTAGACTTAAATTTGGAGCTTAAAATCTGAATCGTTGGGAGTAATTAAGTAGCGCAAAATTGAACTGTGTTCAAGGTGGGGGGGGGGGGGTTAAATTTCAAAGTCTGAACACAGTTCAATTTGCGCTTCGTTACCCCTCCCAATGATTCAGAATTCGAGTTTAAAATTTAAGTCTAAGCATTTGCAAGCATTTAATTTGATACAAAAAGTAACGGTTAAAAATAGTTGTTAGTTACTCTAAATTTTAAAGCGCCCTCTAAAGAAATTTTTTGAAATTTATTTTTAAAATTTATTTTTAAGAAAATACAGACATAAAAAATAGTTTTAGCGAAAATGGCAAACGAGTCGACTCATTATTCTGGTTTTTTAATCATATGAAATTTGAATCTCTCCCCCCCCCCCTCCCCTCTCTTGAACACAGTTCAGTTTGCGCTACTTAAAGGTGTATTTCGATTCAAACTGCGTTTTTTCCGATTTATTTTTAAATACATTTTTGCTCTCAAATGCACCAAACTTTCAAATTCTCTTATTTAGAAAGTACACAAGGTGCCGTAATTATCGATTCTCTGATAAATGCAGAAAATGTTGCAAAAAAAGCAATCAAAAACAGCATTTTCAACCGAATTTTCGGAAGCGGGAGGTCTGCGAACGAAAAAAAGGATCATACTGAGAAGATAAATGTTTATAAATCAAATTCTAATGAATTGAGCGTAAAAAGACATCACACGGCACCTTATACGTGTCTTCAAAAATCCCCTCAGCAAGTTTCATGTTTCTACTTTTAAAAATGTGCCTGAAATTGTATCGGAAAATTTCGAGCTGTTGAAGATGGAAAACCGTTTTTTCGAATACACACTTAACCACTCCCAACGATTCAGATTTTGAGCTCAAAATGTAAGTTTATGTCTAAGCTTCTAAAAAACTTTAATGAGATGCAAAAAATAACCATAAAAAATAGTTGTTCCTTATTCCAAAGTCTAAAGCGCCCACTATCGGCATTTTTTGAAATTTATCTTTAAAATTTATTTTAAGAAAATACTGATCTAAAGAGTAGTTTTAACGAAAACTAGAAACGAATCGACCAATTTTTCCGTTTTTTATAATCATTTGAAATTTTAACTTCTGAACACAGTTCAGTTTGCGCTACTTAATCACTCCCAACTATTCAGATTTTGAGCTCAAAATTTAAGTCAAAGCTTCCGAAAATATTTAATGAATTGCAAAAATTACGGTAAAAAATAGTTGCTCGTTACTCCAAATTTAAAGCACCCTCTATCGACATTTTTTGAAATTTATCTTTAAAATTCATTTTCAAGAAAATACTGATTTAAAGAGTAGATTTAGCGAAAACCGCAAATCAATCGATCAATTTTTTCGTTTTTTATGTTTATTTGAAATTTTGGACCCAAAACTTTAATGGCGCTTATCTCCTTCGGAAGATGTTTGGGACCCTTAGTTTCCCATTTAATATTGTTTGTCTTGATGTGTACTATCACCCCTTAAAGTGTTGCCCAAGATTTTACATACACCCTGTATATTGTTGCCCTGTATATTGTGTTTTACTAATTAGGCCTGAAACTTTTTATTAAGTGTCCAAGCGGAAAATGTTTACTTAAATTTTGGCATGAGCTATATTAATTGATTTATAAATAAAATCCACCCCTTTTCTTCGCATTCGGAACATTAAAAGTTAGATTAAAAAAAAAAAATTAGAAATTTAAAGATACCATTATGAAATAAGAGCGCGAAGATGCTCTTCTATAGTTTTCGCTTAACTTTTCAAATAGAAAGTAAATTTCCTATAATATTTGCAACTGCAAATTGATTACCGTGCAACTAAATCTTGTGAAAAATTTAAACATTTCAATGATTTTATTATAAAAGCTAATATTCGTAATTTTCTATTTGAATATTAACTTGGATTGTTGTTTAGCTTATATATGCTTATTTTGGTAAACTCTTTTTTTTTTTTTTTTTTTTTTTTTTTTTACCAAATAGTTACCCACAGGTCAAAAGTAATCCACCATCTGTTTAAGCGCAATGGAAAGCTTCTGTCTTAATTTAGGTTTCAATTATTATTTTTTTCTTATTAATGCATGTTCAGAATGCATTCAGAAGAGAGTTGGAAGTTAGATAAAAAAGTTTGAAATTGCTATTCGGAGATACGAGCGCGAAGATGCTCTTCTACCTATTTTCAGTATTTTTTTCAAATCTAATTAAGTAAAGTAAATTTAATTTCAGCTTTGTATTTATAACGGCAACAATACTATCCATTTGCATACATTTCACTTAATTTGGATATAATGATGCTTATAAATCATTTGCATAAATATTACTTACAACTTTGAATTGCGCGTCACGAAAGACAAGTCAATTTATTGATATAAACATATTTTAGTGCGTAACATTAGGTTCAGAGAAAATGATATATATATAAAAGTGATGTATATTGGAAATTAAAAGTATTGTAAATATATTTTAACGAAACAAAAAATAATTAAAATTCGACTTTAAAACAAACTCTTTAAAGCCATATCAAGACGTCACTTAAATTTTATATCATATCCTTTAAAACTCATATTTTGAATTGACGAAAAATGCGGATGAAAGAGCATCAGTGAATACATTTTTATGCATATTTTCATGCTATGAACATTATTTTTGCACATTGGATTTGAGAACAGCTAACATTTTACCACTTTCTTAAATCATAAAAGAATACTTTTTGGTAATGATTTTCCTTTTACTGTCACTTTTTGCATTGATTTCATTTTCTGAACGATCTTTTCTGTCGACTTTATGAGAACATTGAAACCGCTCTTCGATTCTTGATATCTGAATAAGAATAACTGTAAATTTTAAGCATTTAAGTCAGGAAATGATTTCTTGAATAGGGATTTGAAAACAGAATTAAAAGTATTACAAATTCACCATCATTATTGTGATTATTATTATTTTTTTAATGTAAAACTAAAAGGTCTAAAAAAATATATATATACAACCCAGAGAAAATATGTTTGGTAAGTTCTTAAAATGAACTGGCCATTCAATGTTTCAATAGATATTGATTTGCTTATGTAAGTATTTTAGTCGGCAAAAAAATAGAAATGAATCTTCCTGTTGTCACTATGATTACAGACATGTTGTTCTGATTTTTTGTGGCTTCCTTACATAAACGGAATCTTTGCTTCTTTCAAAAACATTCATTGCATAAGAAATTAAATAACTTTTTTAGCTCCAAAATAAAATCTCGTGATAGATTTCTTTTTTTTTTTATTACTTTTTTTCTACCATAAATTTTCTCTTTTGGAGTTATAATAAATAACACTATTCAGTACATAAAATATAATCCCCTTTTAAAAATGATAGTTGATTCATATCGAACTCACGTCACTTAATGAACATAAGGTGATGCATATATGATAAGGATAATGTAATATGAATTAATAATGCATTAAGTAAATCCAAATTTTCTTTTTTATTTCTTTTCTTTTCTTTTTTTTTTCTTTTTTTTTTTTTTAACTATTTGGAAAAAGTAGTTGTTGTTCTCGGTAGAGAATTAGCAAATCTAAAGTATATCTGAAATTTTTTATTGGTTGAATTCCGCAAGTTATTTAATTTTATTCGTTTCCTGGTTGCTCTAAGTTTAAAGTCCACAAATAGAATACTTCTGTTTTTATTTTATTCGTTTTCTGTGTGGTCCAAGTTTAATGTCCAAAAACAAAAATACTTCTGTTGCCACGATGACAAAAAGAGTAATAAAAACTTCCAGAAAAAATTAATAATTTACAAACAAATTGTGATTTCAAACAAATTTATTTAAAAAGTCTTTTTTTTTTTTCTCTCTCTCTCTCTACGCAACGGTGTAAAAATTAAAAATGTGCAATGTTATGAAGTTAAAAATTTTGCAGTTTCGAAAATTGTAAAACTGAAATTTCATTTAAAATTTGTTTGTGATGGGTTCAGGAATATTAATGTTTAATCCATGTCGTACGTAATTTGAGGCGTTGAGAAGTCAGTCTCATTAACTACATCCAATAAAAATGCACATTTTAATCAGTTAAAGTTGTCTATCTTTAATCTACTGTTTTTTTTTTTTTTTTTTTTTTTTTTTTTTTTTTTATCATTGGTCTAGGCATATCAATGTTTATTGCACAGCGTACGTAATATATGACTCGTTATAATCATCCTAAAAATGATGTTTATCATTATGATTAATTTAGATGTAAAATTTATTTATAAGTCTTTAAAATTTGAGCATTTGAAAATATCATTTTCCAAATAGTCCTTGTAATTTGCTAAATTACATTTTTTTTTTTTCACTTAACAATTGCTATTCAATTTTTATGTAGTACAAAAAATAAAAAAAATGTCTGTTTGCAAATAAATAACAAATAACATTCACTAACGTTACCAAAGAACAAATTATTATTAAAATTAATTTAAATCTTCAAAACTAAACATCTAAAATTTTATAAATAAACTAGCAATCTTCGCCCGCTACGCTGATCGGTTTCTCTAAAGGAATCTTGAATCAAACGAAGGAAAAAAAAAAAAAACTTAATATCTAAACAAACATCTACCTAAATGTTGTCTTATTCATATAGTTTGGCATTATCCTGTTCAAAGTCGATGTGGACGACATAATAGACAAAATAGCTCTAAAATGACTGAAATACCTATGTTTAACTATTTTTTAATAGGCGAGTTATCGTGAATCTCCCGTTTCTAACTTAACCTGCTGCTGAGACATTGTGAAATATTTCAGAGGCGCTGGAGGTGTATAATTTGAAATAATGGTCAGAGAGCTTTCAATGATGTATCACATGAGCGGTATAGGCCAAGTTTAGAAAATTGCCATCCCAACCTTCCCGTCTCTTTGAAATTTTCAAGTATTATAATTAATATTTATCAGAGGTCCCAAAAAAATCCGATCTGTAATGATAAAATGCTACAATTTTTAAAAAGTTTCGAAAACTGCCCTGCGGGGGAAGGAAAAATGGGGGTGTGGGAAGAAAAGTTCATAATATGAAAGAGCAGTCTGAGGGCAATCCGATGATATGTCACATGAGTCCAAAAAAAGTTTGGTACTTTCGACCCCCACTTTTTCTGTCATTTCACACTTCTACTTAAAACGACTGCTGAAATGTGCCAAATGTTCTAAATTGTTCGATCCCCCCTTTTTACCCTCTCAAAAGGGGGCAATTTCGAAAATTGCTAAAATATGCATTTAATTTTTTTTTTTTTTTTAGTAGATTTATTTTCTGCAATTTCACGCTGCTACCTTAAACGGTCGCTGAGATACAGGAAGATGGTCCAGAATTTCTGATCCCCTCTCCCGTTTGCTCCCCTTAGAGGGAGAAATTTCAAAAATCCCATCTTAGTGGATACTTACATCATAACAAGTACATTTCTCCCCAATTTTCATATTTCTACGTTTAGTAGTTTGGGATGAGCAATGATTATCAGTCAGTCAAGACAAACTATTTTATATATATATATGTATAGATAATTTCTAAGGATGGTATTTTATTTATTTATTTTAGTGTTGAACCACTACTTATTCACATGTCATTGGCACTTTTTTATTTATGGTAGGACATTCGAGGTACGGTCCCGCCAAATGTTTTTCAATTATTGTCCCAAATCTGCAGCATTTTAACAACTAATGAAATTTTACCTTTCATTCTATATTCTATTACGTTCGTATTTCATTTTTATAACTTCGTATATTTTGTCTGAATCATGAATATTTAATTACTTTTACATAGTGAATATTTCATTTTACGTTTATCACTTTAAAAATTGTATTTTTAATTCTTATTTAATCCAGTTCTTGCTCTCGTCATATTATATGGGGATTGGTGAGCGTGGCTCGAAGGCAGCAGAGTTACCCAATATTTTAAACAATTATAGTAGGGTAGTCCAAAAAATTTATTATTCGTTATTGCATACTTTATCATCCCACTTATATAGACTTGCTTGGGAAAATATAATCTGCACGACACAATTTATTATAAAATTTCAACTCATTTAAATTTAAATAATTACTTTAAAGTAAATTAATGACTATCAAATTTAATTTTTAATGGATATTTCAAAATAATTATTAAAGTCAATGGCGGTTATCTCAATATTTTTTTAACTCAATTCCTCTGTAAGCACCGGTGAAAGGGAGTCTCAAAGTTGGAAATCAGGCCCTACCCTAGAGGTCTGCACGGGCCGAAATTTCCAGGCCCGGGCCCGGCCCGAAAGTTAAAATTTCGGCCCCGGGCCCGGTCCGGCCCGAACGAAAGAAATATTGGCCCGACCCGGCCCGGCTCGAAAGTTAAAATTTCGGCCCGAGCCCGGCCCGGCCCGAACGAAAAAAATAATGGCCCGACCCGGCCCGGCCCGAAATTTAAAATTTCGGCCCGAGCTCGGCCCGGTCCTGGAAAAAGTTTAAAATTCGGCCCGAATCCGGCCCCGCTCGAGTGAATTTCTACAGAACATTGATCTTTAATCTTATGGAAGAGTTCTGACCAAAAAAAAAAAAAAAAAAAAAAAAAAAAAAAAAAAAAAATTATATTAGTCTTTTTTTCCATGTTTATAATCTCCATTTATGCAGAAGTGCCGTAGGTTGCGATATTTATGCTTTTAAATGAATCTTTGTTTGTTGTATGTAAATGTTTCAGTTATCACTACAGCTCATATTCAAAATATTAGAATAATTGAGAAAAAGTAATAAGAAAAAATTATTTGTCATTTATTTATTTTTTATACTAAGTAAATGCAATTAAATTTCTTATAAATTAAATCTGGAAAGTTTAGATAAGATTTTAACATTTATAAAATATAAAATACAGCACAATAAATTAGGTATACAGCTTCCTTAAACACACCAGAATATTAGAATAAAATTTAGATTGGTTCAAAATATTAGAATATTTTATTTTACGCAACAATATTACCTTATGAATATGAAGTAAATGGTAGTTAATATTTTGTAGCATCCCCTTTAGCTTTCATAACAGCGTACAATCGATCTTGCATACTATATACAAGGTGTTTACAAACATTTCTATCAATATTAGCCCAAATAGACTTTATACGTGCCACTAACTCAGTTTTACTTGAAGGAGGATTTTCTTGAAGTTTTTTCTTCATTATACACCATAAGTTTTCGATGGGATTAAGATCTGGTGAATTTGGTGGCCAAGGAAGTACCTTAATGTTGCGTTGGCGGAACCAATTCTTAGTTGACACCGAGGTATGCGGGGACGCTAAATCTTGTTGAAAGATGAAATCATCTTCAAATAAATCTTCTGATGATGGAATCATGTAATATTCTAAAATTTCTTGATATATCAGAGAGTTATCCTTTTCGTAGACGATTCATAACTTTCCAGGTCCTTCTGCACTCATACAACCCCAAACCATGACACTAGCAGCAAATTTTACGGAACGTTTAAGGCATTCTTTATCAAATGCTTCTTGCTTCATTCTCCAAACTCGAATACCTTGATTACCATATGAAACACAAAACATACTTTCATCACTAAATAATATATTTTTCCAATCTTCATTGCTCCATAAACGTCTTGATTTACACCAATTCAATCTTATACGCTTTTGTCTTGCAGTCATGAGAGGTTTTGTTTTCGGTACACGAGATTCAAATTTAAATTTATGGAGACGTCTTAATGTTGTCGATGTAGAAACTTCAACTCCTTCTTCTTTCCATTTTCGGTGCAAGAATCGCACACTTTTAAAACGGGTTTTCTTAACTATACGCTTCAGTTTCCTGTCATCTCTAGCAGATGTTTTTGGTTTTCGGCCACCATTTCGGCGATTATTTTGAAATTTTCCAATTTTTGAATATTGTGTTAGTATTTTACTAACGCTCGATTGCGAACAATGTAAATAATTCGCTATAAAACATTGATTTTTACCGTGCCGATACAAATCAACCATACGAAGTTTAGTAGATTCAGGAATATCACTCACACGGCCCATTTTAAGACGAAAAAGAAACAAACTGCAAAAAAGAATACTGATTTTAAATAAAATAGTCTGAATTTAATCAATGATGCCACCAGTTAAGAATTGGTAATAATTAAAGGAGAATTAATGTGAAATATTCTAATATTTTGAACCACTTGAATAAATATTCTAATATTTTGACTTTTCAAAATAATTTTTTTTGCAATTAATCTTTTCAAAAATGATATTAAATTTAAGATAACAAGTAAGTTTAATCAACAATAAGTTCTAAATAAAAATATCGTTTGCATATTTTCATTAAAAGACATTAAATTACCAAACGATATTTTCAATTTCTAAAAAAATGGTAATTATTTTAATATTTTGAATATGAGCTGTAGTATTATTAATCCATATTCCCTGTAATGGAGACAAAAAAGCGGTATATGGTAAAATTTCCAAAGACGAAGTTGTTTTGGAACGAAAAAAAAAATGCATTCCCTTCTTAACAGATGTAAATGTTAAATATATATATATTTTTTCTCTCGTATTGTTGTATCATTTTGCATGGATGAACATTTTAAAAGAAACTTTCAGTTTTCAGTTTAAAAAAAAAAAAATTCCGTCATAATCATGGTTTTTTTTTTTTTTTTTTTTTTTTTTTTTTTTTTTTTGTGTGTGTGTGTGTGTGTGTGTGTCTGTGTGTTTAATTCTATTTTAAAACGCCTAGTAATCTATGATTCTTTAAAAGGAATAAATTCTAATGTTTAATTGTAGAATAATGACAGCTTAAAAGTATATGCTTTTTTTTGCAGAAATTTTTGGACAAAGCCAAATATTACTGATTTATAAAAAGTTGAGAAAAGGATTTTCATATGGGAAGATTCAATAGGAACTGATTATTTTGGTCCATGAAAACTAGGAAGAATGGAATGAGTCTCGGCTTCGTACGGAAAAAAAAGTTAGGCCCGGCCCGATACTCCAGAAAAAAAATTAAGGCCCGAGCCCAGCCCCGCCCGAAAAGATTAGTGACTAGGCCCGGCCCGAATGCCATTATTGGAAATCGGCCCGAGCCCGGCCCGCGGGCCGGGCCGGGCTCGGGCTTCGGGCCTAGGCCCGGCCCGTGCAGACCTCTACCCTACCCATCGATTGATGAGCGCTGATCTAAAGAAAAACAATTAATTTTAAGATAGATATATACCGGGTGTCCAGTAAATGACTGACCCATTTTAAAATTAAATAACAAAAAAAACGGTTTGAGATAAAAATGCGCGGTTTGCAGTATTGTAATTAGAATATCAACAAATTTTAAAGTACGCACTTCCTTAAAATAGTTCGAATTTCGGCCAAAAGATGGCGCTGACGGCATCAGGCTGCAGAAATAGAGTCTCTTTTCTTCTTTTCAAGCTCATGATCTTTCCGGCTCATTTTCCAGAGTCGAATCTGAGTCGAAGTGTTGAATCGACTCTCCACCCAACTGCAGAAATAGGGTTTCTTGTTTGGAACGAGATTTAAAATAACATTTAAGATTGAAATATGTCTATTGTATTAACCTCCTCAGACAAATATCACGGGGAACTACAAAAAGTAGTTTAAAATCATTGTAAAACATCACCAAAGGTGTATCAATCTATAAATAAATATTTATGACATGCAAACATTTATTGAAAAACCTAAAAATAGTTTTAACAATTCTAGAAACATTTGAATTAATTTACAGGATGTTCTTTAATGTTTCAAAATTCTCTTCGGAATATGTTATTTTAATCGCTTAACTGATTCTCTATTTTATGTACAGTAAATTGAAAATATGGGATAAACGCCAGTTTTCTTAAGCTAAAATAATCGTCAGATTTAATTTAAATGTTTCTTCTACTAAACAGTATGAAATTGCATTTAAAAATTTTAGTCGTGTCAGAAAGCTTTAAGTGATGGAAGAAGAAAACTATTATTGCTAGTGCGTTGTAGGGGCCAATCAGTTAAATGTTTAAAACAGTGGTATGCAAATAGCGTTCCCAAGTCCCCTGTTTATGAAAAAACGGGTCAATTACTTATAAATCGGCACATTGATTTTTTAAAATCTTACAATAAAGGAATCCATCTAGAACAAATCATGTCTTAAACATAAAAAAAATTATTGATCCTGAAGTAGAAAGAAACATGCAAAATTACCTGCTAAGACAAAAACCTGCCTAAAATAAAATATTATTATTTTTTCCGAAAACCGAATTCATCCCTACTTTATATTCATATTTTGTCATTTAACGTATCTAAAAATTTTATTACGAAAGCCATGAGAGATTTTAAGATGTCTTTTGCACACACCTCCCTCTCCTACCCAGGATAGCAAACTTATTTATGCTGAAATGGAACGATGTTTAAAAAGAAAAAAAATACCTGTTTTTATATCCTTATAGTCACTCCTTTTCAAAACTTCACTACAAAAAGCATCATAGATCCTGAAATATATTTTCGACCTCACCCCCCCCCCCCCCGTATTTAAATTATTCTGTATGAGGAAAAAAACAAGAAAAGACATTCTGAAAATATCTCCTGTATCTGATTTGAAATAAAGAATATTATTAAAAATATGTTTTGTTATCTTTTTAAAAAAATATGTATGAAAAATGCGAATGTTCAATTTATTTTGTAATATTTTCATTTATAAAATTGAACAAAAATAAGTAGACATTCAGTTATATCTAAAATATCTATGGTGGGCGATAGGTTCTGATGTTTCAACTGGTAGATGGCAGGTGCTGGGTTCGAACCCAATCGCGTCCGTCGGCCTAACCGTTCGGAGTTTTTCGTGTTTTTTTTCGAACATTGGATTTCCTTGTGTAAATACGGGTTAGGTTCCATTAGAAAGACCCCCCACGGAGGATATCTCACCCTTTTAGGCCTATATTCCACGTGTAGATAATCGACCGACATAAAATAAACCAAAACAAACTAAAATATCTATAGACAATTTCATGTCAAAACATTTTCATGGAAACTTTTTACTGAAATAAAGTTTCGTTTCTTTTACTTCTAGTTTTATTAATATTACATGAGACAAAAGGTGTTGAAAACGTTTCAGAAGTCAACGCAGTATCCACTGTCCCGATCCTTTCTTTCATTTACTATCGGCTTTTAAAGCCGATTCGTATTTCAACTCATCGAATCCAAAAGGAAAAAAAATTTAGAATTGGGAGATAGTAAAAGAAAGAAAGAATCGGGACAGTGAATACTGCGTTGGCTTCTGAAACGTTTTCAACACACTTTTGTCTCATGTAATGTTAATAAAACTAGAAGTAAAAGAAACGAAACTTTATTTCAGTAAAAAGTTTTCATAAAAATGTTTTGCCATGAAATTGTCTATAGATATTTTAGTTTGTCTTGGTTTATTTTATGTCGGCCGATTATCTACACGTAGAATATAGGCCCGAAAAGGATGGGATACCCACCGTGGGGGTCTTTCTAAGGGAACCTAACCCGTATTTACAATAGGAAACCCAATGTTCGAAAAAAAACCCCACGGAAAACTCCGAACAGTTAGGCCGACGGACGCAATTGGGTTCGAACCCAGCACCTGACGTCTACCAGTTGAAACGCCAGAACCTATCGCCCACTTGTGGGGTCATAGATATTTTAGATATAACTGAATGTCTACTTATTTTTGTTCAATTTTATAAATGAAAATATTAAAAAATAAATTGAATAAATCGCATTTTTCATACATATTTTTAAAAAAAGATAACAAATCATATTTTTAATGATATTCCTTATTTCAAATCAGATACAGGAGATATTTTCAGAATGTCTTTTCGTGCTCTTTTCCTCATACAGAATAATTTAAATCCGGGGGGGGGGGGGGGTGAGGACGAAAATATATTTCAGGATCTATGATGCTTTTTGTTATGAAGTTTTGAAAAGGAGTGACTATAAAGATATAAAAACAGGTACTTTTTTTTTCTTTTTAAACATCCTTCCATTTCAGCATAAATACGTTTGCTATCCTGGGTGAGGGAGGGAGGTGTGTGCAAAAGACATCTTAAAATCTCTCATGGCTTTCGTAATAAAATTTTTAGATACGTTAAATGACGAAATATGAATATAAAGTAGGGATGAATTCGGTTTTCGGAAAAAATAATAATATTTTATTTTAGGCAGGTTTTTGTCTTAGCAGGTAATTTTGCATGTTTCTTTCTACTTCAGGATCAATATTTTTTTATGTTTAAGACATGATTTGTTGTAGATGAATTCCTTTATTGTAAGATTTTAAAAAATCAATGTGCCGATTTATAAGTAATTGACCCGTTTTTTCATAGACAGGGGACTTGGAAACGCTATTTGCATACCATTGTTTTAAACATTTAACTGATTGGCCCCTACAACGCACTAGCAATAATAGTTTTCTTCTTCCATCACTTAAAGATTTCTGACACTACTAAAATTTTTTAATGCAATTTCATACTATTTAGTAGAAGAAACATTTAAATTAAATCTGACGATTATTTTAGCTTAAGAAAACTGGCGTTTATCCCATATTTTCAATTTACTGTACATGAAAAAGAGTATCAGTTAAGCGATTAAAATAACATATTTCGAAGAGAATTTTGAAACATTAAACAACATCCTGTAAATTAATTCAAATGTTTCTAGAATTGTTAAAACTATTTTTAGGTTTTTCAATAAATGTTTGCATGTCATAAATATTTATTTATAGATTTATACACCTTTGGGGATGTTTTACAGTGATTTTAAACTAGTTTTTGTAGTTCCCCGTGATATTTGTCTGAGGAGGTTAATACAATAGACATATTTCAATCTTAAATGTTATTTTAAATCTCGTTCCAAACAAGAAACCCTATTTCTGCAGTTGAGTGGAGAGTCGATTCAACACTTCGACTCAGATTCGACTCTGGAAAATGAGCCGGAAAGATCATGAGCTTGAAAAGAAGAAAAGACACCCTATTTCTGCAGCCTGATGCCGCCAGCGCCATCTTTTGGCCGGAATTCGAACTATTTTAAGGAAGTGCGTACTTTAAAATTTGTTGATATTCTAATAACAATACTGCAAACCGCGCATTTTTATCTCAAACCGTTTTTTTGTTATTTAATTTTAAAATGGGTCAGTCATTTACTGGACACCCGGTATGTACACAATTGTTCATTAAGATTGAAAGATTTTTTTTTTTTTTTTTTTTTTTTTTTTTTTGCGCAATTTTGCTGTAAGCCATCGGTGCAAGAGAACTTCATGTTTGTAGATCGATGCTTGGCTATCGATTGAATGCCGCTTAAAATATATATATATATATATAAATACATGGATGTTCATCAAAATTAAGACCTTTTTTTTTTTTTTCTTCATTCTTAATCCCCTTGTAAGCATCGGTGCAAGAGAGTCACAAGTTTATAAATCGGTGCCTGGCCATCGATTGATGACCGCTGTTCTTTAAAAAATGCATAAACACACGGTTGTTCATCAAAATTGAGAGTATATATATATATTTCCCCTGTAATCATCCGCAGGGCCGTAGCTAAGGGGGTGCTATGGGCGGCTCAGCCCCCTTTGGAAAAGATTCCAAGGTCACTCAATGAATTTCTGTTCGGAAAATTGAAATGAAATTCTGTTCAAACATCTAATTTAGTTTCGAGATCATTTTACAGTTTTGCGGAATAACTAATTTGTATCTAAAATAAGTAATTCAACACTCTCTCATCCTATTTGTTCATATGAAGCTAACATGATACTTAATTTTGCACCAGTTATACACTCAAAAATTTCATCATCATACACTTTTCTTAGCATAAAGTGAAGTTATTACAACAGTTTAATAAAGAAACATAGTACCTACAGTGTAAATATGCACTCATTTATCTTTCTGTGTCAGAGAAATAGAAAAAAAAAATATGAGCCCCCCTACAATCTTTTGAGTCCCCCCAATAGATCACTTCTAGCTACGGCTCTGATCATCCGTACAAAAGAGCCCGAAATTTGTAAATCAGTGCCTGGCCACCGATTGATGACTTCTGTTTTTCAAAAAATATTATAAGTACACGGTTAATTTACAAAATTAAGTTTATTTTTATTTATTTTTTTATTTTTTTATAACTTAATCTTTCTATAAGCATTGATGCAAGAAAGCCCCCAAATTTGTAAATCGATGCCTGGCCATCGATTGATAACCGCTGTTAAAAAGAAAAACAATTTCCAATTTTATGACAGAAGATTTAAAAAAATAAAATAAATGCAACAAAAATTAACAGATACCCAGACGTAAAAAGAATACGAAAAAAGCTGGAAGCAGCTATGTAAAAGTGAAGTATATTGGCCATGTGAGATAACCATGTTACGCAATGGTTGTTTATTTGATGAAGACTTACAGGCTACGATATGAAACAATTTCGAGCTCATTAAATATTGCTCTTGTTTTGGCTGAAGCAATCAAATTTATACGCAATTTGTAGTCATGTTTGTGTTTGATGCTTTTTCGCTGGCCATTATAACGCGAACGGCACGCGCCCCGAGAGAGCTTTTAACTGCTAGACACAGAGAAAATAAAAATTGCTTGGAAAAAGAATTATTTCATCACTGATATGATTGTGATATAACGCAGATGTGCAGTGCAGACACATGATAAGTATTTTTTGGAATATTTTTTCTTCCCTTTTTTCGGTAGTAATATGAAATATAAATACAATAAGAACTAAGAAAGAGAAACATTTGTATACCTAAATTCAGCCTTTAACAAAAGAGTTTATGCTCTCAAAAAAAAAAAAAAAAAAAAAAAAAAAAAAAGGTGATACAATTATAAGAGATGATATGAACGCTAAGTGAAAGAGCGGATGGATTTACACATGGATAAGCAATGGTCTATAGCAGCCATACTCAATCTTTTTTTTTTTTTTTTTTTTTTTTTTTCTCGTGGGATGCAACACACTTATAAAAAGGTTTTAAAAAGAAATTAAAATAACATAAGTAGTCTAGCAATGCATTATAACATAATTAATAGTACTAGGGTAAAATATTCGTTGCAAAAGATATATCACCAAATAATACGCTTTGCCTTTTTTTTTTTTTTTTTCTTTGGTACTGTAAAAGGTTTTCGGTGCCAATTTTTTTCCGCGACAAAAATTCAACCCAAAAAAGTTGTGTTATCTAAATAGTACCCAATCGCGGCTGTCGGCCTAACCGTTCGGAGTTTTCGTGGTTTTCTTCGAACCTTGCGTAAATACGGGTTAGGTTCCCTTAGAAAGACCCCCACGAAGGGCACTCCCCCCTGGTCCTATATCCCTAGCGCAGATAATCGGACGTCAAAAATCAACCAACCAACTATCTAAATAGTAGATATAAAACATATAATTATAACAACGCGTCATTTCCAAGGAGATTTTCTCTAATAAATCCATATTTTGCTCAATTAAAATATATATATATATATATATATATATATATAGTAGAAATAGACAATGCAAATTTAATTTGGAATGATGTTTTATTATTATTGAAGATTAAGAAAAGTGTACACCAGTATTTGACAAATAGGATTAAATGCACATTAATAAAACATTTAACTAAAGAAACAAATTTTAACACAATTTTCAGCTAAAATCTTGTCCTATTGTATATAATAATTACCTTAGCACGACCTTAACACGAAATTATACAAAAAGACACTGAAAATCATAAATGCTTTTTTATGTGCATCTCAATAATGTATAAACATGGATTAATGATTATGTGCCTCGAGTTGTACATAAAACGTCACTGGGCCGCAGGCTGAGTATGGCTGATCTATAGTGATGGGACATGTGGATATTTTTTTTTTATCAATTTAATCACTATTAATTATTATTATTATTTTTTTTTTGGTGACTTTAGTTAATAAATTGGTATTCTTAACCGATATCGGATCTGGTTTTATGAAGAATTGAATTTAAAAATTTAAGACTGGTTTTCCTGTTGAATTACTTTCACTTGTAAATATGACATTTTTTATTTACACAGTATCACGTTAACGCTTGAAACATTGAATATTTTGAAGCGTAAAATGCTTAACCCTTTCGGGACGAGCGTCTTTTACGGAATTTTCAATCTTTTACCACCGGTTTTAGGTAGATTTCGTAAGAAATACTACCTTTTGCAATCGCACCAGTTTATCTATCTATCTATCTATCTATCTATCTATCTATATCTCACTTTTTTATGGACACGATAACTTCTATAATTCTTCACCAATCTCCACCAAACTTGTACATAAAATCAAAGGGGTTAAAATCTTGGCTAAGTTCGTTAATGAGCAAAATCGGACCAAGGGGGTCGGAATAGGGGACGTTTTTGTGAAAACCGAAAAAACGCCATAACTTCTTAATTAAAGTAGATATCGAATCGGTTTAAAGTTTATATTACTTCATAAAAATGGGCCGAAAGTATATGCATAACAGATTTTTGATAAATTTAAATGTGGGCTCAAGGGTCGAAAAAAAAACAGGGATTTTTAGAGAAAAAAATTCATAACTTCGTCAATTTTCAAGATATCAAGTCCAACTAAACTTTTTGTAAATGTTCTTAAAATTGTCTAAAACTTTTGTATTTACAAGTTTTTGATCGGACCAACTATTACCGATGAAAAAAATTAAAAACGAAAAGAAAAAGGGCGCTGAAAAAAGAGAAAAATCCATAACTCCGTCAATTTTTAAGATATCAAATCTGATTAAATTTATTTTACATCTTCTCAAAAATATCTACAACTTTTATATTGACAAGTTTTTCATAGGACCAATTTGTATAGCAAAAAGAAATTAAACAAAAATAGGAGTTGGAGAAAAAACCTCAAATCCAAACTGCTTATATTCTGACTCATTTTTAAATTCATTTTTGATTTTAAACGCATCCAATTTACAGATTCTCTTATTTAGGAACTATATAATGTGATGCATTGGTCAGATTTTTGATAAAGACAGAATATATTTAAAAAAAGGCTACCAAAAAGGGTATTTTGAACAGAATTTTCCGAAATCGTGACTGTAAATTTAAGGAAGTGTTCAAATAAGAAATTGCGTTTTTTTTCTGACTCGTTTTTAAGTCCATTTTTGCTCTCAAATGCATCCAATTTACAGATCCTCTTATTTAGGAACTATATAATGTGATGCATTGATCGGTTTTTTGATAAAGACAGAATATATTTTGAAAAAGGCTACCAAAAAGGGTATTTTGAACAGAATTTCCCGAAGTCTTCGTGATTTGAAAATTTAAGGAAGTTTTCACATAGCAAATTGCGTTTTTTATGACTCGTTTTAAAATCCATTTTCGCTCTCAAACGCATCCAATTTACAGATCCTCTTATTTAGGAACTATATACTATGACGCATTGGTCAGTGTTTTGATAAAGATAGAATATATTTTTAAAAATGCTGTCAAAGTGAGTATTTCACACAAAATTTTCCGAAGCAATCATGATTAAAAAATTAAGGATGTATGGATGTATGCAAACAACAAGACGGTTATTTTATGACTCATTTTTAAATTCAATTTTTTTCTCGAATGCATTCAACTGACAGTTTTTTGTTATTTAGGAACTGTATAATGTACTGTTTTGGTCGATTTTTTAATAAATTCAGAATCTATTTCAAAATATGTTGGATTTTTTTTTTCTTTTTTGAAATACAGAAACAGTATTGGTCTTTCGATTACTTGTACAATTTCCGTATTTTAATGGAATTATTTTTTACAGTGTAGTCGCGCAATCATCATTATTGCAATCCTGGAAAAATCTTTAATTTCCTTCTGGATCAACATAGGAGAACAATATCCGAAATTATTTGAATCAGCTTTGTGGTCTCTTATGATGTTCCACACGACATACTTGTGTGTACAAGCTTTTTCTACTTTCTGATTTTAACTCTAAAAACAAAATGCGTAGCAGTTTTATCGCTAATATAGTTAGTTGCCCTCATAGGTAAATACCAGTACCAAAAATTGTCGCTGATTGTAAAGTTGCGTGTCGTTAATAATTAAACGTATTACGTATTCTATATTATATTTGTTGCTTTAATTATCATTCCACTTATACACATTGGGATTGTTAATACATTTTATTGTTGATAGCGCATCCTTCGTACGAAAATTTACTTTTTTGTAGAATAAGATAGTCGATGGCTTATAGAGGTTATACAAAATTCCCTTTGATCGATTTTTTTTTTCTTTCTGAAGGACAAATTGTAATTTTTTGTGAAATGAAGCCATCTGATGTGGAAAAAATAAGCGTTGTTCCATCCTTTAGAATAGGGATGCACAACCTGTGGCCCGCCATGGGCTAACATGTGGCCCGCGACTTTCGACAATTTACAACTGGAGAAACATTCTATTTTTGTGCATATGTCGCAGAAAAAAAAACCCGTAAATTTCGTCAATTTATCGGGGGAAAATATCAAATTTTGTCAGCCCCCCTGAATCGCAAATTTCGTATATCGAACACGGAAAAATTGAAAATTTCATGCATCAAGTATGGAAAAATAGCGAATTTTATTAATGATGCTCGGAAAAAATCTCAAATTTCGTTCATCAGGTATGGAAAATCGTGAATTTTGTCAGTCGGATGCAAAAAATCACACATTTCGTTGATTGAGTAAGAAAAAATCGACAGTTTTGGTGATGATGCACGAAAAAAATTTCAAATTAAATTTATCGACTGCGGAAAAATTGCATGTTTTCTAGGTTTATCGTGTGAAAAAAAAAAAAAAAAAAAAAAAATGCGAATTTCGTTGATAAGGCCCGATAAATCGCGAATTTTACGAAATGAGTGCAAAAATTGAAAATTTTGTTGATCGGCTGCTAAACAATAATGAGTTTTGTCAATTTATGAAGAGGAAAAACTCCTACTTTCATCTCTCTGCATAAAAAAATGCTGATTTCGTCAAAATTAGTTAAAATCGTGAATTTCGTAGATTGGGCACCAAAAAATGCGTATCTCGTCAATTAAAACCGGAAAATGCAGAAATTTCATTGATCGGAGAGAGGATTACGAATTTCGTAAATCGGCTTTATAAAAATTGCGAATTTCGCCGACCGGCTTCTTAAAATTCGCAAATCTTTCGATCGGCTTTGTGAAAATTGGGAATTTTGTCAATCAGGCGAAGAAAAATCATGAATTTTGATCGGTTTCATAAAAATCGCAAATTTCGGCAATCAGCTGCGTTAAAATTGCTAGTCTTATTGATCTTAGCGAGGAAAATTGCAAATTTCGTCGATCGGCTTCTTAAAATTAGAGAATTTCGACAATCGGCTTCATAAAAATTGTGAAATTTCTCGATTGCCTATGTCAAAATCGCAAATTTTCACGATCTTGCAAAGAAAAACCCGCGAATTTCGTCAATCGGCTTTGTTAAAATCTTTGTTTTTGTTGATCTGGCACGGAAAAAATTATGATTTTTCTCCATCGACTTCATAAAAATCACAAATTTTGACGATCATGCGAAGAAAAATCGTGAATTTCGTCGATCAGATGAGGAAAAATTGTGAATTTTGTCGATCAAGCGAAGAAAAATCACAAATATCGATCGGCTGCGTTAAAATCGATAATTTTGTTGATCTTAACGAGGAAAAGTGTCAAATTTTGTCGATCGGCTTCTTAAAATTCAGAAATTTTGTCGATTGGCTTTATAAAAATCGTGAATTTTCTCGACCGGTTTCGTAAAAATCGCTTATTTTCACGATCATGCTAAGAAAATTCGCGAATCAGGCGCGGTTTCATAAGAATTGCAAATTTCATTGATCAGATGCAGAAAAATCAGGAATTTCATTGTTCAGGCACAGAAAAATCTTGTTGATCGGCTCCACATTTTTTCCGGCACCAACAACTTATGTTAGTTTTTAGCACTTTTAATAAAATAAAATTTATTTTCCAGAATAAAGTCAAGGAATATTATTACATCTTGAAAACAATCCTTTCTATATCTGTTAGATATACAAACGTAAAAATTGCTCATATATCCTTAGCCATTGAATTGGATATTTTGACTATGTAAGTGAACTTAAAGCGGCAGCCCCCCCCCCTCTCTGCGCTGAAACCATATTTCTTTTATCAGATTATTGGCCGCAGATCTTCTTCTTCTTGAAATCAAATTCTTTCTGTGTTGTTGATGTGGCCCTCAACCATCCAGAGATATTTGTGAGTGGCCCTTCTCTTGAAAAGGTTGTGCATCCCTACTTTAGAATGTTGTTGATCAGCGACCACACTAGCTAAATTCATGGCATATAATGAGAATTGAAGTGTTTTTAGGTATGTGCCAGATGTGACACAGGGTACAGTGAAGGGTTAAAAAACGAGCAAATGAGAAAACATATAGCAATCCCGCATTATATTTATTATTAGAATTATGCTGTTCAATAAAAATAAACCGAGGGTTTTTTTTTTCTGTTTTGAAATGTATATTTTTTTATTTTATGTAGCTGAAAGAAGTCTGTGTGTGTTCCACGAGAAATCTTCTTTTCTTTATTATTATTTCTTTGGAGAACAATTGTCAGTAGGTGCTGATTTTACAGGCGGTATCTTTGGTGATGTATAGGTGCCGGCATATCGGTGAGTGTAAACAAATGACTCCGGTAATTACAGGTTAAAAAAACCGCAGTCCAATCTTGCACAGTTAACTTGTGACAGCTTCATCTGAATGGCGCCATATTCAAGAAGTCGCCAAGGGCGGCAGCCAAAAAAAGATCCTCTCCCAAAGAACTCAAGAGTTAATTTATTTTATAAGTTGAGATGATTAAAGCGGTTGAGGGATTCCCCAAGGTTATCACGATTGCCTGTCTTTCTTTTCCCAATTAAAAAATACAAAATCCTTGAACTGTATTATCTGATAGATAGAAGATATATAAATTGTTTTGGACACACAAACTATCAAGCAATCGAATATTTTCTTTTATAATTATAATTAAAATTTGAAGAATATTACCACTTAATAATTCAATGCGAGCCTCACAAAAGAAACTTCCATAGAATTTCACACCACAAATTAATGTCCCGCCCAACCATCTTATAATCTGTGTAATTTTTTTTCTTATTTTTTTTCACACTATTTATTTTATTCAACTTATTAAAAAGAATACTAATAAGATTCATGAAGGGTAAGAATTATTTATGAACTTAACATTAATTTTTAATAGTATAAAAATTTCAGTGCTACACAAGGCCGTAACCTGAAAAATTCACTGACAATTTGTGGACTAAATTTTTTATGATTTCCATTTATTATTGGTTGAACAGAAGCGAGTGTTATAAAGCTTTTCAGTGATTTTCTGCATCAGAATTATTCATCATTATGGAAGAGCTTTATACAGATATCTCGGTTAAATTTCAATTTTTTTTAATTATTATTTTTTTTTTCATTGGATAGCCGAGATAAATTTATATGCATGTCATTTTTAACTTTTTCGGTTTTAATTGCAGAATTTTTTATGAAGATGCTTTCACTTTCAAAACCTGTTCGGCAAATGGAAGCGTCTTCAAAAAATAACTAATTAACGTATTATAACGTATTATAGTTTCTCCTAAACTAATTAATCTATGGTAAATCCGATACTTAAAGGTCATAGAGCACACTTCTAACAAATAATTTATGTATAAAAAAATAGTTCAAAATGTTCAAAAGAGTAGCTTAAGATACATTTCAAAATTCATTTAACTCAAAATAATAATAATAATAATTTTTGAAATTTTACTAAGTAGGTTTTTGAAATAGTTTCTTCGTAGAATCATTTTCCTTCATCGAGTCCTATATTTTTATAGCAAAAATGTCCCTTAAAATAATAATTAAAAAAAATTCAAAGGGTACAGAGTCCCTTTAAATGAGCAGTATAAACATAATATAAATTAACTTAAGTTTTTTGTCATTACACCAAGTGCAAGGCAATTATTGAGCACTTAAACATAAAAGCAAATAGAAAAAAAAAAATAAATAAAAAATAAAAAATAAATAAAATAAAACATTGTTATAAAAATCAAAACTCCAAAAGTAAGCTTAATACCTTATTTCTGTTTTCATTAGGGGAGCGGGGACGGAACCTAGTTAAATTAACATTAGCTCGCTAATACTAATCTTATGGGAGAAGTGATTTTAGATATCTCGTTTGCCTTTCGGTATTTTTTAAATAACCTTACTGTTTTTGCATGAAATAGCTAAGATCGTCTCTATTAAGTCCGCTGTTTACTTTTTTGGTTTTTTTTTTTTTTCATTACAATATTTTCACTTTTGGAGCCGGTTTAGAAAATAAAAAAATCCTAAAAGAAAGAAAAAAAATCTGCAAGCAAAATCCAAAAAGAAAAAAAGAGCCTTTGTTGAGCCCGAAAAAGAAAAAAAAAAACCTTTTAGTTGCCCAATACAATAAATAAATAAATAAATAAAACTAAATAAAAAAATAAAATAAAATAAAAATAAATAGATAAATAAATTGAAGTGCAAACATAACTTATTTCAAAATTTTTACCATAAGATTAACACAAGCGAGCGGGGTACTTCCATGCTATGAAATAGCCCCTTAAAATAATTTTTAAATTAAGAAACACAAAAAGAAAGATGTATGCAAACATTGCCTTTCGAAAGGACGAAAATAAATCTCAGTTATTTTTTATTTCAGTGTTTAGTTATTATAAGTCACTTAAGATAGATGAAATTTTTATTTTCAAAATAGCGGGAAAAAAATTAATTAATTAAATTTTTAAATCCATAGAAGGGCAATGGTTTTTCCCTGCCACTTCAATGCCGATGGCCATGGTAATAAAGATGCTTTACTATGTTTAAAATCTAAAGATTTACAGTTTCTTTCTCGAAGCACAAAAGCTAAAAATACAATAGAAATACCACCAAATCCGATCTTTGCATCTGTTCAGTTATTATAAGTCACTTAAGATGGAGGAAATTTTTATTTTCAAAATAGTGGAGGAAAAATTAGTTAATTAAATTTTAAAATCCAGAGAAGGCATTCCCTGCTACTCCCCATGCCGGTGGCTATGGTAATAAAGATGCTTTACTATGTTTAAAATCTAAAGGTTTTCAGTTTCTATCTCGAAGCACAAAAGCTAAAAATACAATAGAAATGCCACCATATCCGATCTCTGCATCTGTCCAGTTGTTAAAAACTATTTAACATGGATGAAATTTTTATTTTCAAAATAGTGGGGTAAAAATTAGTTAATTAAATTTTAAAATCTAGAGAAGGGCAATGGCTTTTCCCTGCAACTCTCCATGTCGGTGGCCATGGTAATGGTAATAAAGATGCTTAGGTTTAAAATCTAAAGGTTTTCATTTTCTTTTTCGAAGCACAAAAGCTAAAAGTACAATAGAAATGCCACCATATCCGATCTCTGCATCGGTCCAATTATTAAAAATCACTTAAGATGGATGAAATTTTTATTTTTAAAGTAGTGGGGGAAAAGTTAGTTAATTAAATTTTAAAATCCAGAGAAGGGCAATGGCTTTTCCCTGCTACTCCCCACATGCCGCTGGCTATGGTAATAAAGATGCTTTACTGTGTTTAAAATCTAAAGGTTTTCTGTTTCTTTCTGGATGCACAAAAGCTAAAAATACAATAGAAATGCCACCAAATTCGATCCCTGCATCGGTCCAGTTATTAAAAACCACTTAAGATGGATGAAATTTTTATTTTTAAAGTAGTGGGGGAAGAAATTAGTTAATTAAATTTTAAAATCCAGAGAAGGGCAATAGCTATTCCCTGCCGCTGGCTATGGTAATACAGATGCTTTACTGTGTTTAAAATCTAAAGGTTTTTAGTTTCTTTCTCGAAGCACAAAAGCTAAAAATACAATAGAAATACCACCAAATCCGATCTCTGCATCTGTCCGCATCCCTTCGTGTGTGGGATGCTGTAACAACTATCCAGAGAAGCTCGAAGACCACCAAAGCGAGAAAGGGCAACCCACCTTAAAAACGGGGAACTATTGAGATATTTTAGGTGCAAACAGGTCCGCTTTGTTCCTCCGCTCGACGTCTTCATGCAGGTAAAGGAGACGGCTTTTACAGCCTTCAATTATAGTTCGATACGAAAAAGAGTGTTTATAAAAACGAGGCTCGGGGTGGTACACTCTTTGTAGAATTGCAAGTGAAATAACAGTCCTCTTCGCATGGGCGCCGGCAAGGATGTGGGGGAGCAGGGGAAGGTAGGTTGAGAGACAAGAGGTGTTGCCCCTCCCCTGATTATGAAATTTTTTTTTATGATTTTTAAAAATAATGAAATACATTCTTTCTGAATTATTTGAGGTAATTTAATACTAAGAGAAAAGGGATTTAAAAAGTCCTCAGGGAGACACCCCAACTCCCCTTTCAATACTCCGACAAAGTCAATATTTAGTCCCACTTTTCATTTTATTTCTATACATTTAAAAGATTTTTAAAAGTGCAAACATATATTTATTTATCGTATCAACATACATTTATTTTTAAACAAGGAAATTCAAGCGGCCACGGTAAGCAAAAAAAAAAAAAAAAAAAAAATTAACATTAAAATAAATATTTGTAGAAATTTATTTTTAAATACTTAATATTTCTTAAATGTTAAATTTATATAGTATTTTTTATGTTGATATTCTTTAAAAAAAAAAATCTTGCAAGAGGCTATGATGAATGATTTCTAATTCTTATGTTTAAATTCTCCATTTAATAAAACACGATTTAGAGTGCAGATCATAGACACACCTGCTCCAAAATCTTGGACGATTAAATCATAGGACGATTTACACCAAAATGTAAATAACACTAAGTCATATTAAGGAGCAACTAAATCTGAAGTTTTATGAAAATCCATGCATTATTTCTACAGATTTTAAGTTATTGCACAAATAACAAAAAATGTATCATATCAGAGCCATCTGTTGAACTATTTGCACCAAAAGGTAGAAAACGTCAATTCATGTTCAGGACTAACTGAATCTGAAGTTTGATGAACATCCATTTGTTAGTTCACGAGATTGAGCTATTGCGGAAATCGTGAAAAATGCTGCAAAATAGCGCCACCTGTTGAGCGATATTCACCAAAATGTAGAAAACGTCAATTTAGGTGACAGAGAGTAACTGAATCTGAAGTTTGAGGAAAATCCGGACAATAGTTCTTGAGGTGTTAATTTCACCATCAAACCTCCTTTATTAGGAGAAATAGCTGGAAAACTAAATGAGTGGTTTAATCAATTGTTTCATAATTAGCTTCATTAAGAGTTTATATTTATACGGTAGGTATATTTCAATTAATATAATTTTGTTGTTAATCTCAAGACACTCAATACAAATTCTTGATTATGATGAATATACAACTGCAAAATGATTTTAAATTGTAAGGTTTACAAAAAATTGCATGACACATTTAAAAGACCTAAAAATCAAAGGTCTAAAGCAACGGTCCAGTTTACATGCCAGATACATGCTTTAATCAGGTTCGATTCTGGAATTAGCGAAAGAGTAGTTACTGCGCAGAATGTATGCCTTTTGCCGAAAATTCGTCCTGCGAGCTTGGAAGTTAAAAAGTTTTGTAATTATTTCTTCTCCTCTATTATAATAAAATCCTTGGTTAAAAACCAGTGACTTATTAAAATAAAATTCTGGATGGATTTAAATAAATAGGATAATATCAGGAAATTGCCTTTATCAGTACAGCAATTTTATTTTTGGTTGACGATTTTTTATTTCATTTTTAAAATGATGTTTATTTTACAGCGGCTCAAACATGTTGTACTAAAAATATAGTCCATGCTGATTCAGCAAAACAGATCTTGGAAGTGCTCCATTTGGTATTGATAGAAAAATTGGAATGTTAGATTATAAATATGGATAGCTGATTATGAATACTAACGCATTCATGCTAATCCTTAAAAGGATTTTGTTTTCTAACTCCTTTCAGCTCGTTCATGAATAAGCTCGCTCTAAATCCACATTTATTATCCAATGTCATTATTCCAAAGTTTAAACTCGAGCAAGTAAACAAAGCATTGACCCTGTTATTTTTATCCATGGTGTTAATTAGCATTTAATAAAGTGGGTACCTAGATTTGCGTTTATCTGTTGTTTATCTCTTCACTCAGGTATTCAACTTTCACATTTTACAAATAGCATTATTTAAAAAGAAAAGTAATGCACGCTAATCGTGTTTATGCGATACATTTAAAGGATTTTATTTAATTAGATGATAGACTCGTCATTATTTATAAAAAATGAATTATTAATGCATTGAAGGGCGGTGGGATAAAATATATACCACTTAAAATTAATTGCGAAATGCCACATTGACACCAGAAATTTGGGATGAAAAATTTAATTATTTTAAGTATGTGAATAAAAGCTTTTACCAATTTTGAAGTAAATTTGTTTTTAAATTCTAGAGCTAGTGAAGGATTTTAACATTTTACAAACAGAAGTAAATTGTTCTTTAAAGGTTTAATAATGAAATAAATAAAGATAAAATAAAGAAAATAAAAAAAGAGAGTTATTTATGCTGGAAAACATATTTAAGGTACCATATTCCGAATATATTGAAATGGTCAATTTTTGCAAAAAATGGCAGCTTCAGTTTTTAAATTTATTGAATACATTTATTTATAAAATTACGTTTGCATTAGCTTAATGCTTGCTAAAAGTGATAAAAAATGTATTTACAAGACAAATACAATTTTATTACAATTTTATCTATCCACATCATGTTTCATCGTTCTGATGGCGACAATCTCACGATTTATATTGCAATATTAAAAGTGGATATTTGTGAACGTGAATTATTTTATATCATTGTTTCATTATTCTGTAGAGCAGCGGTTCCCAATCTATGGGTCGCGACCCACTGGTGGGCCGTGACAGTTGGTTTAGTGGGTCGCGGAAAAATCGAGGTTTGTCATCTTTTATTTCATCTGTTTAAAACGATATGAGAATTTCAACTGGAAATAATAATTTCAAGTGAAAATCTTTAATTTACTTCTAGATTAATATACGAATAGAATATCCAGAAATATTTAATTCGTGCTTATGAGAACATGATTTTTCTACTTTGCTGTTTTTGAAAGACAAGTACTGAGAAAATTTGCGAGTTAATATCTGTTCCCAGATTGGTAAACACCAGTACCAGAAATCTCACTGATTATAAAGTTATGTTTTCATAATAATCAAACGTACTTTTAACTATCTTTGTAGTTTGTGCATTGTTTTAATTACATATTCACCTACACATATGGCGATTACCGATTCTTGTTTTTATTGATCATGTATCTTCCGTACGAAAATTTGCGTGTTTTATAGTATAGGATAGCCGACCGTATAGATATCGTACAAAAATTGCTGTAGTGATATTCAACTTTATCTTGGGTAGGTCGCGATTTTTTTTTCTTCTAAAAGGTGGGTCGCGTACCAAGAAAGTTTGGGAACCGCTGCTGTAGAGCATCTCTTTCCAAATTTGAGGAAAATCCATTGAGGCTGAATCATTGCTTATTATCTCACTGCATAAAAATTATCTATTGGTTCTCGGGTAATAGATTGCAAATAAAATGTTGATGGATAAATTAATCTATTACTAAAATATTAATCTATAAAGGTTCTTTGTTATATAGGCTGGTTAAAATTGTAGTTTTCTTGTTGTAATTGATATCTGCTATATGTTCTTTGATCATTAGTTGTAAGCTTTCTGTTTGTCATTCCTATATGAAACTGCATATTTCATATAGAACAGTGCATCTAAAAATAAATATAAAAGTATTTTTTATTTTTTTATTTATTTTTTCTTTTGAGAATCACTATGTTATAAGCTCTTTTATTATTATTTATCTTTAAATGAGCCAGTGAATTGAATGCATTAAACGTTTAAAGTTTTTGTTCAGTTTATATTTTTAAGGTATGGTGATTTGTAATATGTTTTTGAAGCATTTCGTTTATTTCTACTCATTCAAATGATTACCATCAATACAACTTGCTGATTAGATTATTATTATTAATTTAAATAAGAAAATCTCTCTCTCTCATTTATTTTCCAGAATTTTATTATTTTAATAGTAAATGAAACTTTATCTTGTATCCTCATTTTACTAGTTTTTCCTTTTCCTCTTAGTTTTACTGGTACTAAAATCCGTTTTTCGAAGCACAACCTGGACTGTGACAGTGTAAATTAAACGGTCATCTTGGTAGGTCCATTATGAGACGCATGAAATTTTACAATGCGGAAAGTCTTTCAATACCAATGGATAATATCCATCATTTTTATCGTGGCATCTTTTTAGAGGTCGAAAAATCTACGCCCTACCGCCTCTCTATATTACCTGCCTAGGTGTTCTTTATCACAACAATGTTGTTGGGGACTGTTCCTGGAACTTATCCTCCCCTGAAACTAAATGCCCTGACCCCCTTGCACATAGATATTGGCATTTCAGAAGCCCAAAGAACTTCTACCTTTGATATGTTCCGATGTTTTTTCACAAAGATAGTGTTGCCAGACCAGATAAAAACGCCATTGTGACAAATAGAAACGTATGCATTTGTCAATTGAGTCTCAAAATATTTTGTTCAGAGAGAAGAATGTTATTTTTCTCGCACTTTTAAGTGTAACTTTTAAAAATGAGAAAGAAATACTTGTGATTACTCACAAGAGTGGAACTTGTGTTTTCAATGCCGCCATATTTCAGTAAATATCTTTTTTTTTTTTTTGACAACTACTTTTCCCCATCTTATCTACATGGTTAAAGTAAATCATGCAGGATTGAACCAAATTTTGGTGCTGTTGAAAATTTTGTGTTGATTTGAGTCAGCTTTTGGTGCTGTGGTAGTAGGAATCATAAGATGGTGAAATCCCGTTCCAACGTTTTGAGCTATGGTTCAACAGTATCTCCAAACGCTGCACAGTGTGCGATTTTGCAAATCTAGCGGGAAAAAAGTCCGAAAATCGACTTGCAGTAGTTTAACTTTTAAACATTTCAAATAATGCCTAATACATTGGAGGAAGAAAAGGTAAAGTGATAGCAGTCTAACTCTACAACAACACTGTCAAAAATTGTCTCAAGAACCAATTTTCCTTTTAGATTTTTCAGAATGGCGATCGAAGTAGTTGTAATTGCTATCGATATTTTTGGCTGAAAACAAACTTATTTTGTAAATAAATATACATATATATATTTTTTTTTTATGATAACATGGAACCTTTACAACAATTTAGATACCTTGTCTTTTACAATAGTTATTTAATAATTTTTTGAATCAATATAAATATTATTAGAAAATTTAATAGCATATGATACATTTAAAAAAGCTGCCAACAATTTTGTGCATGCCGCGGCGTTATTTAAAAAAAATTATATTACAAAATTATAATTACAAAATATAATAAAAAATTATATTACAATGCACCGGCGCGTCGGTGCATTGTAACATATTTTTTTTTATTTATTTATTTATTTTTTTTTTGTAATTACTCATGCACATAGATAAAAAGGAATCAATTTCAGCTGCAACTATTTGCAACTTTCGAAAGTAAGTATTTTTTTTTTTTTTTTTTTTTTTTTTTCTGGTACTGATTTTGTGTAATTTTGCATTACACGTGGCTATGAAATAAATATGCTTTTAAGCATTATAAATCATGTCATTAAAATCTGGGTAAAACTATACAGTTGCTGAAATTCACCCTGAAGTTTTAACATTCATATTTTCTTACAAATAATTAAAGAATAGCAAACGACATTAAATGACAGTGATCCACTTTATGATAACACTGACATCTATAGCAGTATGTAATTAATTAATTATATTTTTTAATAAAAGAAAACTGCATTGTTGAAAATTAATATATTACTATATTTTTAAAAATATACACTGAATAAAATAACACTACGCAAATGTCAATGTATTGAAATGAGAAAACATCTTTTTATTATGATTATAATGATGGAATTACGTAAATTGTACAATAAAATATGTAAAGATATATTTTTTAGTAATACATAACCATTTTACCTTTAGTAAGATCAACTTCATTATTTTAATACTGGCAATTTTCATAAATTGAATTCTGACCCGCAGATTCGAAAAATGTTACACTGTGCGCAGGATCGAAGTTTCGTCATCTTATGGTTACAGCTGTTGTAGTAGCAAAAATTGACTCAAATCAACATAAAATTTTTAACAGCGATAAAACATTAGTTATAATATAAACGAAACCTCATTCAGGATTTCAGATACGCTTTAAGAGCTATAATCATAAGGCCAGATTTTTATAGCATTCTTGCTAGCCTCTATCTAAGGAAAAGCAATCCTGTATTTAGATAAACGATTACAAAATCGGAATTTTAAACCAGCTTTAGAGACAAAGCAGTAAGAACAAAGTTAATTTCAGGGAGCAGTCGATCACAACTCAAGATGCATTACACGTAAATATAATAAAATGCAGTGTAACGATTACGGCACGAACTTACCTGTTCAATCACAGCTTTTCGCATTTATAAATGTGGTGATTCAAACGCTTGAATACATCATCTGGAGAAGGAAAAATGTAACTTCTCCCTTCAGGAAAATCCCATGCAAGTAGATTGCATTACATACATTTTTTAATTTATTCAGAATGATATTTTTCCCCCACAATTTCAGATTTCATGTGATATTTTATACCGAACCATATGACAAATAAGAATTTATCCTAAATTTAATACTTAATGTTTTCAATCGCATTTACAATAAAGAATTATTTCCTACTAGTCATACCAATACAGTAATTATTTGATCAGTCTGTTCTAATAATATTACAAGAGAAACAATAGAGATTGTAACGCGCAGAAATTCAATATGTAACGACGTAGCTACCTTAAACTTACCAAAATAATGGTTCCAGATGGGCTATAAAATATAATACGGCTATAAGAATAAAATAAACACCCAAATAAAATGAAAAAAAATATTGAGCAAATTATTAAAAGGGAGTGAAAATTGAATGATGGCTCTAATAGATCGTGAAATTTTAGTATAGCATTATTTATTTGTTTTAAAAATAACTCTGGTAGAGTTGAAACATGTAAACAGTCGAAATGAACGTACTTTTACTGTTTTTAAAGTGTTAATTGACATCTTTTACCATTTGAAATTAATATATTATTGGTCAAGCCAAGATATCATCTCATTTATAGCATAAAAGTTACATATATATACTTATAAAAGACTGGAGATAGCAAATAGCACACGAGGAAAAAAATAACAATCGTATTTTAACTGCAAGAATGATGTCACCTCTTTGGGGAAAATACGAAAAAAAAAAAAAAAAAAAAAAAAAAAATTGAATACCCATAAAATAAATTTTAATCAAATATAACAAAGTTGAGGAGAGAGAAATTGATTTGGCATCGGTGAGATTTGAACCAAGGATCTAATGATCTGAAGCCGAGAACATTAGCGTCGAGCAAAAAGTAAAGCCAGTTACTCTAAGCTAGTAACTCGCTTTATACTGATCAAGTGAGATGAGATCGCTAAGCACTACATCCCTAGTGAGAAAGACGTATAATGCAAGGTGATGTCAGACGAATGATATGCTCTTCTGAATGCTTCTGTCGTGCACATGTGTGGTGCATGGATGACAGGCTTTAAGCTATGAGCGTTTCACAAACTTTTGTGTGCAAGGGATGATTTTTAGTGCTACCATCTGTTGGTTATGAGATTGAGATGAGATGACTGCTGTTGATGTTTCCTGTTTGCTCGGGTCACCACTGAGGAGAGAAAATGAATTGGCGCCGTTATATTCAAACTAAGAATTTTATGATCAAGAGGGCGAGAAAATTAGCGTCGAGCAAAAGGCCAAGCCAGTTATACAGCTAATCAGTGGGACGTCACAGACAACTCAACCCTGCATTTCCACGCAAACTGGGTCAAAACAAACCGAGAGAGATAAGAGTGTGTTAGAGATGCACTATATACCATCAAAAAAGCTTTCAATATGAAATAAGATATCATTAAAAGGCTGAATTCATTGAACTGTGTGAAGTTTTAAAAGCTATCTTCAAGTGTTTGGGACGAATTGTAACTTGTTTACATCATTTCCAGGGTTGAATTTTTAGCTTCACGATAAAACAGCATATTTCATCTCTATCTTTTCTGAACTCTGTGGTTTGTTTTGACCCAATTTCTGGAGTTGTGATGTCACCACTGATGAATTCTATTCTAAGCTGGTCACTCGCTTTATACTGAGCAAGTGAGATGAGATCGCTACAAAGTAAAGCTTTTGGGCTATACTTGAAACCCCACTGTTTCGATCAATCGTAGTTATTTACCTAAAAACTCCAATTTTAATTTTGCTTTTTAATCATAAACTCGTGCTGAAATGCTACACTTTAACATTTTGTACTATTTATTATTTTTTTTTATAATAATCATTGCTGATAATGATATAATGCGATATTTTATTTTTGCGGAAACACTAGTTTGAGAAAATCTTTCATTTCATTTATGAAAGTAATGCTGATTTAATTTTTAACTAAATACAATTTCTTTTTAAACAAAAATATGTTTTAATGAAGTATGAGTGTACTATGTCAGAAGTCGGTTATTATTATTATTATTTTTTTAATGATACCTCATTCATCGTTTTGCATTTAATCCTTAGAAAAGGGAGATTTTGACAAATTTTAAACATGTTGAATAATGTTTCAAAATGATAAGAAAAGAACAAAAAAATTCAGAAATAAAGAAATGAAACTTGAAGATTGAGGATATTTTTGGTTAAATATAATATCTAAATCAAACTAAATTGTAGTTTAAACAAAAAAATGCAAAAGGTTAAAATAATAATAATAATAGTAATAAATCATTCCTAGCTTCAAAATTTAATTATTTTAACAATAAAAGTTATTATTAATGCTTTATCTTTTGATGGAAAGTTTCTTTTAGGATTATCCAGACAAATGTTAAGTTATAACTTCATTAACTTTTCAAAAGTCAACTTGTTTTAAGATTATGCAAGAAAATTACTTATTATAGTTAGACTCAAAGTTATGACACGTGAAAGGAGAAAATTTCAGTTTTTGTTTTAAGATTCAGCTTTTTTTTCAATACATGATAAAAGAAGAATATTGTGAGTTTTATTTTCACAAAGAGTAAAATTCAGTTACAACTAAAAAATTATCTATCTGACGAATCTAGGAAAAAAAGTGACCGGAAAAAAGTTATCGGAAAAAAGTGACATAAACTACAAAAGCGGAAAAAAAGTGACACGGAAAAAAAGTGACGCGGAAAAAAAGTGACAAGGAAAAAAAGTTACCGGAAAAAAAGTGACAAAGAATTGATTTTGGGGATTTATTATTGATTTTGGGGATTCATTGCTTAAGTATGAAAGGGGGATCGGGGAGGGGGCTCATAGTTTAGGTAAATGGGTTTTTCATGCTGAATTAACTGTTTTGGTTCAATTTTTGGATATACGTTCATCCTGAAAAGACGCTTGTCTGATTAGTTTTGGGAAGGGATGACTACCCCCCCCCCCTCCGTCCTCAATTAGATGAATGGGTTTTTATGCAGAATTGTCCAACGTGTGTCAAATTTGCATATAGTTTCTTTTCGATAAGGCTTTATATATAGTGTATAATGCCTGAAGAGATTTAGGAGTTCTAATGGTTAAGTATCGAGAGGGAACGGGGGATAACCTTTCTAAAATTAAATTAATAACTTTTTACGCATAATTATCCGATTTGCTTAGAATTTTGGACATAGGTTCATTATGATAAGACGTATCTCTGATTAGTTATGGGGTTCTTCTGCTTATTATAAAGAGGGGCGAGCAATTATATCCCCCTTAAACTAGAAAAATAGGTTTTTATGCAGAATTATCCCATGTATTTCAAATTTTAAATATAGGTTCTTTCTGATAAGGTCGATCTCTGAATAGTTTTAAGGATTTAATATCTAAGTATAGAAGGGGAATAGAATATAACCCACCTTAAATTAAATTACTTTTTACGCAGAATTATCAGATTTGCTTCAAATTTTGGATTATAGAACCATTATGATAAGGCGTATCCCTGATTACATATGGGGTTATTTTGCCAATAAAAAATTAGGGCGGGTGATTATCCCCCTTAAATTAGATTAATTTTTTTATGCTCACTTATCCGATATATTTCATATTTTGGATATATGTTCTTTTTCATAAGCCCCACCAGTGGCCGAAAGGTACTTACCTCAAACTGGTAGACGGTAGGTGCTGGGTTCGAACCCAATCGCGACCGTCGGCCTAACCGTTCGGAGTTTTCCGTGGTTTTCTTCGAACCTTGGGTAAATACGGGTTAGGTTCCCTTAGAAAGACCCCCACGGAGGGCATCCCACCCCATTAGGGCCTATATCCCATAGCGTAGATAATTGGCCGACATAAACAAAACCAAACCAAATCTTTCTCATAAAGTGAATCCCGAAATAATTTTAAAGGTTTAATGGCTAAGTAAACACTGGGGGAACGGATTATACCCCACCCCCCCTTAAATTAATAAATGGCTTTTTACGCAGAATTATCTGATTTGATTCAAATTTTGATTGGGCGTTCATTATGATAAGGCGAAGTCTTGATTAATGGTGGGTTATCCCCCGTCCATCGCTCTATACTTAGCCATTAAACCCTTAAAACTATTCAGGGATTCACTTTATCAGGAAGAACCTATATCCAAAATTTGAAATACGTTGAATAATTGTGAAAGAAAAAACAATTTATTTTATTTAAAGAGTGGAGGATTAATCGCCCGCTTCCCCTATTTAATTATCAAAAGATAACCCCATAATTAAGCATAGATTCGCCTTTTTATAATGAATATACATCCAAAATTTGAAGCAAATCGGATGATTCTGCGTAAAAAGCCATTTATTTAATTTAAGGGGGTTTATCCCCCGCACCCCTTCTATACGTAGCCATTAAATCCATAAAACTATTCAGGAATTCACTTTATAAGAAAGATCCTACATCCAAAATTTGAAATACATTGGATAAGTGTGCATAAATTTTTTTAAATCTAATTTAAGGTGGGTATAGCAATCACCCGCCCTCCTTTTTAATTACCAATAGAACCCCATAACTAATCAGAAATACGTCTTATCATAATGAACCCATGTCCAAAATTCGAAGCAAATCGGATAATTCTGCATAAAAAGCCATTTATTTAATTTAAAAGGGGTTTCCTCCATCTCCCCTTTATACTTAGCCATTAAATCCTTAAAACTATTCCGGAATTCACCTTACCAGAAAGAATCTATATTTAAAATTGAAATACATGGGATAATTCTGCATAAAAACATACTTATCTAGTTTGAGGGGGAGAATTGCTCGTTCTCCCCCTTTATAATAAGCAGAAGAACCCATAACTAATCTAAGATACGTCTTATCATAATGAACTTATGTCCACAATTTTAAGCAAATCGGATAATTATGCGTAAAAAGCCATTAATTTAATTTAAGAAAGGTTATCCCCCGTCCCCCCTCTATACTTTACCCTTAAACTCCTAGAATCTCTTCAGGCATTTTATACTATACATAACCCTTATCGAAAAGATCCTATATGCAAATTTGACACACGTTGGATAATTCTGCGTAAAAACCCCTTCATCTAATTGAGGACGGATGGGAGGGGGGAGGGGGAATCGTCCCTTCCCAAAACTAATCAGGCAAGTGTCTTTTCAGGATGAACGTATATCCAAAAATTGAACCAAAACAGTTAATTCAGCATGAAAAACCCATTTACCTAAACTATGAGCCCCCCTCCCGATCCCCCTTTCATACTTAACAATGAATCCCCAAAATCAATAATAAATCCCCAAAATCAATTCCTTGTCACTTTTTTTCCGGTAACTTTTTTCCGCGTCACTTTTTTTCCGCGTCACTTTTTTTCCGTGTCACTTTTTTCCGCTTTTGTAGTTTATGTCACTTTTTTTCCGATAACTTTTTTTCCGGTCACTTTTTTTCCGTTTACCCTATCTGACAAGATGAGAAATATTTTCGCAGAAATCTCGTCGAGGAAAAAAAAAATCCTATGCTTTCGGTACTTTTTTGAATAACATAATAGAGAGAAAATGATGTGGGTTGAAGAGAATGGTCCATAATCTTAGCATCGAAGCACTTTCATTATCCGGCAATCACTTTTTCGGGTACAAAAAGATAAAGAAGAGCAAGGGGACACAAATTTCGCCTTTGGGGACAGGCGGTGATGGAGTCGCTCACAGGCCTGACTGTGATGGAGCACTCGGAGAGACATTTTACAACCTTCACCTTGAAGGTGTCTGACCCTCCCACATTTACCCCACACCTAGTTCAGAACTCCACCTAAAGTCCGCAAGCAGACCACCCCCGATTTACCTGCATTTTTCGGTGATCTCAGAGAAATACGAATTTTTGGAGAATCTCTCTCTTTTTCATTCTCTCTTTTAGGTGCATTCGTAATTATATCAATACCTAACACTATACTCGTCATATGGTCCGCCCGTCTGTCTGTCTGTCCATCCATCTGTCCGCATATAACAACGCAAACTCTACCCAATCGAATGATTTGAAATGTAATAGTTGCAAAGTTTTGTAGAGTCATTTCAAATTTTATGGAAATCGAATCAAAATTAATCTTCATTCTATTTAATTCTATCATACGTAATTAATTCAATGATGTCATATGGCAGATAAAAATTTTAGGTTGCCATGGTTATTGCATCCTAGGCACATTATTTCCATATTATTGAATTTAATATATAAAATCGTTATAAATGTTGCATCCATGCACTTTTGCATACGAATGCAATAACTATTTCACTATCATTTGAACATAGTATAAACTACGAACTCATGTCATTTGCCACGTTTGACGTGTTTTTTTTTTTTTTTTTTTTTTTTTTTTTTATTATTATTATTATTATTATTTATAAGATATTAAATTCAAGAAAGTTTTTCTCTTCCAATTTTTGGTGAACTGGCGTGTTTTGAGATATATCTTCTAAAAAATAAATAAATAAATAAATAAAATAAAAAATAAAAAATCTGTGTGAAACTTTCTGGCAGAACATGGCAACCCAGGAAGAGCCTTGACGCAGTAATAGATTTTAATTCCAGCTATAACAAATTTATCGGAAAAAATGAAAAAGCTATTCAATTTGAAATTATACTTCAATAGTCTTATACCTGTAGAACCCGTGTTATTAAGTATTCTATGAAGGCGTAAGAATGTTTCACGTTGTTGAAAAATGGGAATATATTTCTTTTTAGCTTTAAACAAGCAAAATAATATTAATAATAAAACAGTCTCGAAGCTTTCAACCCTTCATAAATCTTATTTTTATGCATTTAGTATGAATGATTATTGACGAATTAAAAAAGTAAATGGAAATTAAATAACAAAAATATAAATATATTTTTAAACATTTAATGTTTTTTCAATCACATACAATTGTAGGACATGAATTAATACGATTCCTGCTACAGTACACTTTAAAACATTTATGTAACGTTACACCATAAAATTGGTGGCAGCTGCTGCCTCCAATTTTATGAAGTAATATTTTTTACTTATATAATGGTACAATTTAAGCATATATTACTGGTGTAACATTACAATGTTACACCAGTTATTTCAATTAAAGTACTCCATAAAATTGGAAGCAACAAGACTGCCACCAGTTTTATGGAATAGCGTTACAAAAATGTTTCACAGTGTACGTTGAATTGGCGCGAGTCCTAAATAATGAAAATTCATCGCTTTTATTGCAGTTGATAGAAAGCGCCAGCTAATGAAATGATTTTAAAAATTATTATTTTAATCCAACTTTCATTTTTAAAGTATAGTAATACTAAAAGAAAAAAAAATCTTATTTAAGCTATCTATTCAGAGTTCCTAAATTATTTTCGTAAATTATCGTCATTATTTAATTAACATTAAATAATAACAGATAATTAAAATTTTTAAAAATAAATTAAGATGTAAACAAGCATTTAATTCGTACGATTAAAACTTAAGGCTGTTCTCACCTGCTCTGCTCAACAAGCGAAAAACGTTTTGACACATTTACAAATTCATTTTTTTAACAGAAAGTTATAAAATTTTAATGCCTGACTATGAAAGCGATTTCGAATTGAACTTATTTTTTCATTTTATGATAATTAAATTACTTATCAAGTTATAAGCTATTTCGATGACTCAATCACCCGTTTTTCTCCTCCTTTTCGACCGGTTTTTCTGCTTTCGTCGGGAAATATGCTGAAAAGTGTCAACTTTGAAGGCTTGTTCTGAAAAATCTATTGTGTTTTTTAAAAAACAAAAGAATGAGTGCAATTAGACAGTTTCTGAATAACAACACCTGCTATTTTCATGCATTTCCGAACAAAAATAAATTAATACAAGCGTCACAAAGTTGCCCTTTTTGATTTAAGAACACCCTTAAGGCTGTTCTCAACTGCTCTGCTCAACAAGCGAAAACATTTTGCCACATTTACAAATTCATTTTTTAAACGAAAGATATGAAACTGGAAGGTCTGACTACGGAAGCGATTTGAATTCGAACTGAATTTTCCATTTTTAGATTAATAAAATATTTATTCAGTTATGAGCGTTTTCGATCATGTGACAAATATATTTTTTACCCCAGTTTTAATGGTTTTTCTTCTTTCGCGCGGAAATTCTGTTCAAAACGCGCACTTTGACTCCATTTTCTAAAAAAATTATTGTGTTTGGGAAAAAAAAAAAAAAAAAAAAAAAAAAAAAAAAAAAAAAAACAAGAAAATGAGTGCGATTAGATATTTTCTGAACACTGCTACTTTCACACATTTCCGAAAATAAATAAGTTAAGACTTATATCATAAAGTTTCATATAAGTTACATAAGACCACCCTTAAAGGATTTGATATTTAAAATAAATTACTATACTGTGGATACCACGAAATTTATTATTGTATTACTATAACACATTAATGTAAACACAATAGTTACACACCAAATGTTATGAATATGAAGTTTAACAAACTGGTCTTTGACTTAAGAACATCCTTAAAGGATTTGATATTTGAAATAAATTACTATGCTGTGGCTACCACAAAATTTATTTTTGTATTAATATAACACATTCATGTAAACACTATAGTTACACACACACTGTTGTAAATATGAAGAGCAAACTCTCTTTGACTTTATGCGGAGTGAGTGATCACTGTATAAAAAAATGCGCAACATAACAATGCCTTCAACTGAAAATTGAAATTCTAGATAGACTACATAAATGTACATTACATTTATTTTATAATTTTATGTATAAAATTTGGAGCATTTTTTTTTTTTTTTTTTTTTTTTTTTTTTTTTTTTTTTTTTTTTGCTCAATAAAATCTGAGGTAATATTTGATGTTATTCGCAAAAATCACAGCATAGCAATAACCGCTTTTAGACCGTTGTGCACACAAATTTAATCTTAATCATTATATATCAAGCAGGAACCGATTTACAAATCTGGGGGCCCTGGGCACAGATGCTTACGGGGGCCCTCATTATGCCGATATTTACAGAGAGATTGACTAAACATAATGAAAAAAGGTATTAGTAAAGTAACATTTGTTGACTTTAAAATATCCATTAAAAAATTAAATATAACTTACTTTTAAATAATTATTTCACAATTAAGGAATTTAAATGAGTAGATGTTTTATAATAAACTGTGGTGCTATTTATCTTTTCGTATGCAAGTCTATATATCTGAAATAATAAAGTATGCATCAACTAATCATAAATTTTTGACAACACCAAGCTGCAAATATTTAAAATATTATGGGGCTCTACAGCCTGCAAGTTGCGCTCCAATCTCAAATTGATCTGTCGAGAACATAAACTGAATTAATCAAGAATTAATAATACAATATATTTTTTAAGTGATAATATAAAATAAAATATTCATTATAATAAAGTAATAAATGGATGTTTCAGATAAAATATACTGTATAAAAATACAACATGAACGGAATAGAATGTAGAATGAAATGTAAAATTTCATTGGATATTAAAACTAGATCAAATTTAGGAGGATAATTGAAAAACCTTCAGCAGCATTTGAGGGCCCCCTGAAAAGCAGGGGCCCTGGGCGCGTGTCCCGAATGCCCTGCCTTAAATCTGGCACTTATATCAAGACACAGCAAAAAATGAAGTTTTGTGGAATTCCATCGTTTAATTCATAAGTTAGGACTATCATATATGTGTATAACATACAAACAGGCCGACATTTTCCAAAAATGGTTGAAGTGTATGCAGGAAATACCAAATTGCGTAAATTCATCAAAAATGGGATATCAATAATTTTCACGGACCTTCTTTACTTCTTACTTTTTTCTTATGAATATAAAAGTAAGTACAAAAAGAAAACAAAAAATGCAGATACAAAACTTAGAAGCGTATCAAGAGTACTTAATCGGTAAAATAATTATAAATCCTGTCAAGACGGGATTACAAGTAACATAAGCTACTTCAGATATTTATTATTTCTTCAAATATTAATTTATATATATATTGAAATAAATATTTGACATATTTATAATAAAAAATATAAACGTTAATTCTAATTTTATCGAGTTTACAAGACTCAATAACTATTTCCCTTCTCAGTTAGTATTGTTGCCGTAAAAGTAGATTTACAGGCCGTTGTCAATAACATATGATCTACTTTGACAACTTAGGGCAATTAAATTTTAACGATGAAAACATACATAAAAAATTCCATAAAACGATGTTTTTAGTAAAAATAAGCAAAATATAGAGTATGTTCTAGAAAGCTTGAGATGATATGATTAGAATATTTCTAAGCTTACTAAGACAGTTCGTTGAATTTTTTACTGGCTGATAATAAGTTCATAATGAGTTGTTGCTAAAAAGTTTTTCTACACTAAGACCAGAAAAATGCATTTTAATTAAAAAAAATAATAATAATCATTTAAACTATTATAACTCAGCGTAAATTTTGCTCGTATGAAAAGGATTTTTTTCCCCCATACTTGTTAGAGCTTGGAAAAAAGTGTTTTAAATATAACTTATTTGACTTAGGCGGAGTATAAAAATTTAAATTTTTGTAAATTAACATAACCTATCAAGTTCGAATATTACTCATGTACAGGAGATTCCATACAATAAATATATGAATTATTAACTAAGCATTGTATTATATAAATATACCATTAAAAGTTGTTATCCAGAAGTCGAAGGCGCATAGTGTTTTTAGGTAGATTTCGTAAGAAATACTACCTATTGCAATCGCACCAGTTTATATATCTATCTATCTATCTATCTATCTATCTATATATATATATATATATATCTCACTTTTTTATGGACACGATAACTTCTATAATTCTTCACCAATCTCCACCAAACTTGGACATAAAATCAATGGGGATAAAATCTTGGATGAGTTCGTTAATGGGCAAAATCGGACCAAGGGGGTCGGAATAGGGGGCGTTTTTGTGAAAACCGAAAAAACGCCATAACTTCTTAATTAAAGTAGATATCGAATCGATTTAAAGTTTATATTACTTCTTAAAAATGGGCCAAAAGTATATACATGACAGATTTTTGATAAATTTAGAAGTGGGCTCAAGGGGCGAAAAAAACAGGGATTTTGAGAGAAAAAAATTCATAACTTCGTTAATTTTGAAGATATCAAGTCCAACTAAATTTTTTATAAATGTTCTTAAAATTATCTAAAACTTTTGTAATTACAAGTTTTTGATAGGACCAACTTTTACCGATGAAAAAAATTAAAAACGAAAAGAAAAAGGGCGCTGAAAAAAGAGAAAAATCCATAACTCCGTCAATTTTTAAGATATCAAATCTGATTAAATTTATTTTACATCTTCTCAAAAATATCTACAACTTTTATATTGACAAGTTTTTCATAGGACCAATTCGTATAGCAAAAAGAAATTAAACAAAAATAGGAGTTGGAGAAAAAAACCTCAAATCCAAACGGCTTGTATTCTGACTCATTTTTAAATTCATTTTTGATTTTAAACGCATCCAAATGGTAGATCCTCTTATTTAGAAACTGTATAAAGTGACACATTGGTCAATTTTCTGATAAAGACAGAATAAATTTCAAAAAAAGGCTACCAAAAAGGGTATTTTGAACAGAATTTCCGAAAGTCATCGGGACTGAAAATTGAAGGAAGTATTCAAATAAGAAATCGCGTTTTTTTCTGACTCGTTTTTAAATCCATTTTTGTTCTCAAACGCATCCAATTTACAGATCCTCTTATTTATTTAGGAACTATATAATGTGATGCATTGGTCAGTTTTTTGAGAAAGACGGAATATATTTCATAAAAGGCTACCAAAAAGGGTATTTTAAACAGAATTTTCAGAAATCATCGAGACTGAAAATTTAAGGAAGTGTTCAAATAAGAAATTGCGTTTTTTTCTGACTCGTTTTTAAATCCATTTTTGCTCTCAAATGCATCCAATTTACAGATCCTTTTATTTAGGAACTATATAATGTGATGCATTGATCGGTTTTTTGATAAAGACAGAATATATTTTGAAAAAGGCTACCAAAAAGGGTATTTTGAACAGAATTTTCCGAAGTCTTCGAGATTTGAAAATTTAAGGAAGTTTTCACATAGCAAATTGCGTTTTTTATGACTCGTTTTAAAATCCATTTTCGCTCTCAAATGCATCCAATTTACAGATCCTCTTATTTAGAAACTATATACTGTGACGCATTGGCCAGTTTTTTGATAAAGATAGAATATATTTTTAAAAATGCTGTCAAAGTGAGTATTTCGCACAAAATTTTCCGAAGCAAGCATGATTAAAGAATTAAGGATGTATTCAAACAACAAATCGGTTATTTTATGACTCATTTTTAAATTCAATTTTTTTCTCAAATGCTTTCAACTGACAGTTTTTTGTTATTTAGGAACTGTATAATGTACTGTTTTGCTCGATTTTTTAATAAATTTAGAATCTATTTCAAAATATGTTGTCATAATGGGCATTTGAGCTGAATTTTTCTTAAGATGATTCTGATAAAACCAGTTTTTGCAGGAAAATGAAATTAAAAACTTTTCATAAACGGCCAAATGAAGTTATTAAACTGGGTTTATCTCTAATCATATATATTTTTTTTTGTTGAAATGAGCACTCTTCGAAATCTACCTCCGCCTATAGGCCCAGCCGACAGGGATTTTTTATGTATGTCCAAACAGTCCGTGCATTTCAAAGTTAATATTTCTGCAAATTATCGCCATTTTTTTTCTGAAAACCGTTATTAATATTCCTTTTATACTTCGACGATGACGATGATAGGTATCTCCAACGCTCTTTGACTATTTTGCCAAAAGCATGCAAAATCCAAATTTTTGTATGACGGAAAAATGAGCTTTTCTCAAAGACTATGTGACTTAGGATAATAATAGCTATAGTTTTCCTGCAAGGTTTAAATTAACTTTTACTAACCCTAATTTTTTCATAATTTTAGTTTCAGTAGATTTTGAAATGAAGGTAGGGATATATTTTTATATTACATTTTCAACGAGATCCGATGAAAATATTGTAGTTTAAATTAAAAGAAATGTATTTTTAAGTTCGAAACAAATTACAAAAGCTTTCACCCACGACACAAATATGATGAAAAGATTTTTTTTCAAGTAACTTAATTATCCTCTCTATGTTTTTCCTAAATATACACTATATGGGCAAAAATGACCGGCCATTTCCGATTTTAGACTTTTTTTTTAATATCTAGAAAAATACATGAGGAATTATTCTGAAATTCTAAGTGTATTAACAGAATAGTACCGGTTATATATTTCCGTGAAGAATTTTTCCCAAAGCCCTATAAGAGATCGTCAACAAATTGAAAACGAACGAATATCTTTTGATTAACCTTATCAAAACTATTGTAATTAAAGCAATCAAACTGTAGATTATGATTAAGTGGATTATTGCAATAATTTGTGTTCTTTTTTAAGAGAATAGCATGTACACTCGAAGAGAAATACAGGTTTTCTTATAAACACAGTCCCAAACTTTGCCAAGTTTTTTGCTTATAACTTGCAGAATTCTTAATATACACAAAAAGTTCTTTTCAGAAAATATGAGACACAAAAATATATACACAACACCCTGCAATCATAATTAAAAAATAATAAAAATTTGAATGAAAAAAGAGCAGTTTCACTGCTTATGCCCGAATACAATCAAAATATAATGTGCTAGCTAAAATTTATTATAAACGAACTTTTATAAAAAGTTCAAAAACTTAGCTTGAAAGTTCAGAAAATTATTGTCGATAGAATAATCCGTTGTTTCCAAAATGAAGCAAAAAAATGCGGAGCTTTATCCATATATCCAATGCCAATGTAGCATACACACTATTGTACGTTAGAGGTCTGCACGGGCCCGGGCCTGGCCCGTGGCCCGTACCCGGCCCGGCCCGCGGGCCGGGGGAATCGTTTCGAATTCTCTAACGGGCCGGGCCGGGCCGGGCCGGCAGATTTAGAATAGTTTTTTCAACGGGCCGGGCCAGGCCGACAAACAACATAAACGGGCCGGGCCGGGCCGGGCCGGCAAAAGAATTGAACGGGCCAGACGGGCCGGGCCGAAAAAAAAATTTTCGGGCCTGCCGGCCCGTTTTGAAGATTTAAGCAGAGACGATAAAATATGAGCTATTTTCAACGAAAATGGCTTTAACGAGAATAAGTATAAATGTGGTCATACTAGTTTGACAACATCAATATAAAAATGTACAGTGTATCGGCATCGGAGAATTACATTAAGTGTAACCCGTTTTAATATTTTTTTAGTTGACTCATGCCGGTCCGAGATCATGCTTACATTATTTTTCTACATATAGACTGGCCGGACCTGCACTAGACTTAATTATTGGCAGAAAACATGATTTGTAAAATTAACAGCGATAAAGAACTTATGTTAGCTTAGTCTTTGGATATGTACTTCATGATGGTTTTTAAATTAATTTCTCAATAGTGCGAAAGTTTGACACATTTTCTGATTAATTTTAAATTGTAAGAGTATAAAAGTGATAAGCCTAACTATTGAAGGGATTTGGAATCGAATAGCGTTTTTCATTTTTGGTAAATAAAATACTTGTATAACCTTGTTGAGATATAATAGTTTCTCAAATGATTGTAGGTTTTTTTCCATTCCCTTGCTATTGCTTCTGGAAATTCTATTCAAAACGCTAATTATGACAGTATTTTATTTGTTTGCAGTATTTATAAATTGCTTGTATCAAAAAATGGATAACGCCATTCGATTATATAGTCTCTGAATAAAGATATCTGCTAATCTTATGCGTTTTTGAGAAAAAAAAGAAATGTATCAGAAAGGAGCTTCTCTGAATTTAAGAATGAATTTGGATTTGAAATCTATAATAAAATGATATAGATATATATTTATAAATCTTCTTTTATTAAACAGCTTCAAAATTAACGATGTTTTTAGCTTTCTTTCTTTTTTCTTTTATTCTAAGCCATATTAATTTTTTAATGAATCTTTATTCGAATGTTGAAAGCCTAAGAATCTAAGTATAATCATTAACGTTGTTAATGTGTATTTGCTGTAAAATATACTGTAAAATCATTCCATAGATATGTATGCAGTATTCTTTAAAAGAATCTTAGTTATATGATAAAAATATGAATTTTTTAGAAATCGTAGAAATTGTAACGGGCCAAAACGGGCCGGGCCGGGCCGGGCCTGTTTTCGATGATTTTTGTACGGGCCGGGCCGGGCCTAAAATACAAAAATTTAAACGGGCCGGGCCCGGGCCGAACTTTTGAGTTTTGCAACGGGCCGGGCCGGGCCGAAATCACTTTCCTACGGGCCGGGTCGGGCCGGGCCTGGAAATTCCGGCCCGTGCAGACCTCTATTGTACGTACTACTGTATTTGGATACAGCTCCACATCTTTTTTTTTTTCCTTTTTAGGAATAAAGGATTTTGAGCTTATTCTATCAATGATAATTTTCAGACTTTTCAAGCCTTTTTTATTTTTTTAGATTTTCGAAAAAGTTGCTCTGTACATTTAGCTAACATATTATAAAAATTATATTTTGATTACATTCGGGCATATGCAGTGAATCATTATTTAATAAACCTATTCATTTTTCATATAATTTTTATTAGTTTTTAATTCTAATTGCAGGATATTATATTTAATGTTGTTTGTCATGTCATTTGAAAATAATTTGTTTTTATATTAATAACTATACAATTTATAAGCAAAAACTTGGCAAAATTTGGGACGGTTTTTATAAAAACTTTAATTCCTCTTCTGGTATAGATGCTATTCTTATAAAATTGAGCAAAGTTTATAACAATAAGCCATTTAAACATATTGTAGAGTTTGAACGATTTTGCTTACATTAGTTTTTACAGGCTTATCCAAAAGATTTCGTTCTTTTTCAGTTTGTTGATTTTCTTTTATAGGGTTAGGGAAAAAAATTTGAAAAATATAGAAACTATACTATTCTGTTTACACATACGGAACTTCAGAATAATTCCTCAAGTATTTTTCTATATGTTTGACAAAACACCTAAAATCGCAAATGATCGGTCATCATTGGCAATATAGTGTATTTGTGAATGGCTAATAATCCACAAATATGTGGATCAATAGTCTTTATTTCTTTCTCCAATTTGAACTTTCGTTGACTAGTATATGGGTAAAATGGCTATGGCAGGCGGACAAACAGACACAGCAGATCTTATTATGGTTCCGTTTTTACATTTTCAGAACGGAACCCTATAATAATAATAATAACAATCATTACTATTTTGACTAAATACCTTTTGATATGATGAAGATCAACATTTGAAACACTATTGAAACTGGAATTATGATTCTAAAAATTAACAGTTTATGTAAGAATTCGCTATGAGAGAATACATCTGCATATTTCTTCCAGCATTTATATGCGTATATTTCCATAAATTTATATAAAAAATATACATACATAAACACTAACTTACATTTATTAATATGCATGTATTAATTTTACTCTGTATTACCTAAAAATGTTTCTGAGGAAGAAACAATTATCAAGGAATTATACCACTCTAAAAAGTACCGAGAAATTTATTTCGGAAATACCCCCAGAGCGCTCAGAAGAAAAAAATCGTGTGTCATAAACTGTTTTCATTTTTTTTTCTTTTAATGATCAGATAATATTATTCAGGGTAATTTATTTTTTCAATAAAAAAAAAAAAAAAAAAAAAAAAAAAAAAAGGAAATTCAAATGCGGTGGTTGTAGGGAATAATTCGACTTAATGCCATAATGACATGAATAGAATACAAAGTATTCGAAGCCAAAGTAAAACCAATATGAATACAAAGTATTCGTGTATTGTGCAAGAGAACATATGAACATAAATTTTCTAAATTATTATGTTTGATATTTGAAATCATATTGTTTCAAAATTTTATTAATTGGCATTAGCCCTTCGTAATTCTATATACAGATCTCAAGCTACATGCACACTAGGGTGGAGCGAAAAAAAAATTTTTTTTGAAAATCAAAAACGGGTAGGTGCCAAAAGTTGCCTTTATACTAGTTCATCAACTGCGTGAAATTTTACCGCTGAAAAAAAAATGGCTTGAGTCTGCGCTTTTGCTCCAAAAATCGAAATTTTGGGTAAAATTTGTCATTTTTTGACATTTTTTCAAAAAAATTTAAAAATTTCTACAGAGCTGGTTAGTACTTAAAAGTGTTGCTTAGATCTTTATATTTATCTGCTTAACATATTTAAGCTATAAAACAATATGTTTATTCTCTATAGCTGGAGCAAAACAGACAACTTTTAGTAAGAAAACAGCATTACCACTCTATTGGGTCATATAACGAATTGTTGTTTTTAATACAGCTCTTGTTTTCAAAACTACCTTGGACATGCGTCGTGGAGGTGGCTATATTTCCTATACCGTCCGGCCCAACTATTCGATCATCTTAGTACAGTGTTTTATTTATACATTGTTTTGTGATTTTATTTATAAAAATTTGGCATGTTTTCGATGCTTCCACCTTGTTCATCAGTTCTTTGCATCCACATGCTGCTGTAACTATCTTCATGTATATTTTCACAGTTTATACAAAAAAAAAAAAAAGACAAGCAGAGTAATGCACGGGAATATTATTAAAGGGATCTATTCGGCCATCTATTATATTTATCAAACTTACATTCAGTTGATGAATAATGATTGGAAGTTATCTTACCACAACATTTTTTCAGTCAATTGTATTTTTTTTACCTAATGATTTGCTTCAAAGATGATTTCAGATATTTCAACTATAAGTATGCCATCATTTATTCTACTTTTGCATTTTTTATATGTTGAGAAGCGAGTTGTTTAATGTGATGGTGATCGTCAGCGAGAATCGCAATGAAAATTTGTTCTCCATGTGTAAAACAACCGCTGTTGTAAATAACTTTTTTTGCGTTAGTTTTATGCCGTTTTCTAAGTGTTTTCGTATCCAGTTAATTTCCTATTAACTTTTAGATACCCTTTTTATGAGTGGACAACATTTGATGGTGAAATGTCCTGGGCATAAACTTATAATGCATTGTGCTTTATGAGGGAATGGACGGATATCGACTATAAGTGCTCATTTAAAATTAGGAGAATTTTATTTGTCACTGTGAACCATTTTGCATGGGGTAAGCTCAGAATTGTCTATATGATATTGAATCATTCGCTACTTCAACTCCAGTGAATTTCCTCTGCGTCAATTATTAGAGAAGTCGATATAAAACGTTCTAAGCTACATGGATTCACTGGATCAATAAGGAAAATCTTTGTCTACGTAATATTCACTTCCTATTGCAATTTTTTTTTTTATAAAATAGAGAAATTATTTTCTCAAATTGAGAAAAAGATACTCAGAACAGACTAGAAATTTCTGTCGGAGATTGCAAAGCTAATTCTAAAGGAAAGCTATTTCTCAAAAAATGGGGAATAGAAATTTAGAAAACATCTCACAGAAAAGACAGCTCATAAAGTTAATAAAATTTTCCGCTTTATATAAGCACAGATTGGCAATCATTGTCTATATGTTCACTCACCAAATCTATAATCCAAGTTTATACCAAATGTACTACACACCTAAAAAAAAGATCTAAAATCTTATTAGAAATTACTAGACTACGGAACAACACAGGAAACGACATAAAGCATACTAAAACTTCTTTAGAAATATTGTTGTTTTACACGCAAATTTTGTTTGCAATCTCTGTGACGATCGTCATAATATTAAACAGCTAACTTCTCAGCATATATTCAATGTAATAGGTTCAATAAATGATGGCATGCTAGAAACTGAATTCATACAATCAATTTTCAGGCAAATAATTGCATATAAAATGTAATTGATTGAAGGAATGCTGTGATAACAGAACTTCCAATCATAATGTACTAATTGCATGAAATTTTAATGAAGATAATAGACTGCTGACTAGGTTCAACTAAGAATATACCCAATACATTACTCAGCTTCTCTTCTGTTATACATGGTATAAAAATATACGTGCAGCAGGTCACACCAGCATGATTCAAATCATCCAAAGTCTATAAATACAAAGAATAGATAAATTACTTTGATATATAGAAAACTTATACTCGTCTTCGGGAAAAAAATAACAATTCAATACATAAATAAAACACTGGGCCTAGATGATTGGGTGGTTGAGACGGGTGGGATAATACAACCACCTCTATGAGTTATATACACAGTAGTTTTGAAAGCAGCTAGGTAAGAAATGCATTCAAAAGAACATTTCGTTGTATGCTCCAATAGAGAGATTAACTCTGATTTTTCACAAAAAGTTGTCAGAATTGCTCCAATTATACAGACTACAGATATTGTTTTATAGTTTAAATATGTTAAGCAGATAAATATAAAGGTCTAAGCAACACTTTTAAATACTAACCAGCTCTGTAGGAATTTTTAAATTTTTTTGAAAACATGTCAAAAAATGACAAATTTTACCCAAAATTTCGATTTTTGGAGCAAAAGCGCAGACTCAAGCCATTTTTTTTCAGCGGTAAAATTTCACGCAGTTGATGTACTAGTATAAAGGCAACTTTTGGCACCTACCCGTTTTTGATTTTCAAAAAAAAATTTTTTTCGCTCCACCCTAATGCACACACTGTAAAAAATGTCAGATATTTCTGAATATATAAAAATGTACTGTAATAAAAAACGAAAATATGCTGTGATCTCTTCTAACTCACCTAAGGTTTCGAAAACCGTTCCTTTACCTTTAAAAATTTCAAAAGGCTATTTGTTTTTGAAATTTAAAGAAGAATTTATAAAAAATTAATTTTTATTAGCTGCCCGTCCTTTTCGGAAACGTTTCTAAGTAGCTTTTACACTCACTTTAATAATCACTTTTCTCAAATCAAAATATCACTTTTTCGAATGCTACCAATTCATACGAAAATATTTTGATATTCAGAGAACATGTTTAATAGACAAACATACAATATTAACAGTATTAACATTAATATGAAAATTAACATTTTTTTTTTTTTTTTTTTTTTTTTTTTTTTGGGCTAGAATTGCATGCACAAAATCAGTTATGCAGCTGAAAATGTTTATTTGAGAGTTGGTAGTATCCGAAAAAGTGATTTTTTGATTTGAGAAGAGTGATTATTGTACTGTAAAAGCTACTTAGAAACGTTTCCGAAAAGAATGGGCAGCTAATAAAAATTAATTCTTACAAGTTCTTCTTTAAATTTCGAAAACAAATAGTTTTCTGAAATTTTTAAAGATAAAGGAACGGTTTTCGAAACCTTAGGTGAGTTAGAAGAGGTCAGAGCATATTTTCGTTTTTGAATACAGTACATTTTTATACATTCAGAAACATATGACATTTTTTACAGTGTAGACGTGTTATCCGGTCTCTGCTTATAATGAACGTATGTCTATTGAAAATAACTGTTAATTAATTTTATTTTTCTTTTGTATTGAATGTATCGGTATATCACAATCTGAGTGATATACCGATAACCGGTGTTTGGGTTAGGGATACATTTTTTTTCTTATCTTTGGAATTTGGGATGAGTACTATGTATTCATATCTGTATTGTTGAAAAAGCAGTTCTATTGTATAAAAAGAAATACTAGAATATTGTCGTTTTTATATCAGAATGTAAGTAACAATGGAGAGCAGATAAGGAGAAGAAAGGAGGGTAAACTAAGAGAACCTACGATTATGGCTAGTCGTCTCCTGTGTGAAGCAGTGCATGTAATGAGAGTGCCATAGCACGATACGTAGGTAATATCCAGGGCCCTCGCGAAAACTTTTTATTGGGGAGGGGGGGGGGAGAGAACCTAAAATTGCCAAGTCAAAATTCAGTATTTGCCAGCTGAATGAAAAACAAACATAAATAGTTCTCAGCGTTCGCCAACTAGTTTTACAGTTTTACCAAGTTATCACAATTAGAAAGTGTAATATATTTTTTATTTGTAAAAAGCTTAATAATATTTCTATTATATTGGTAACTTTTGTCAAATCTATCAGAAATAAAAAGTGTATATAGTTTTTTACTAAAGTTTTGAACTAATTTGCCAGTTCATTTTGTAAATTTGCCAACTGTAACAGCATGTGCAAACGTTTGGGGGGCGGGAGGCTCCCCTCTGCCGCCCCCCCTTAGCGAGGCCCCTGGTAATATCTTAATGTGTAACTTAATGTTGGTCAGGATGTGCTACATCCATGGCTACAAATGTAAATCGCGTCATTTAATGTAAACAAATTATCCATTATTATTACTTGAATAATAATTAACAAGCTTCTCGCATTGTGTTTGGTATCGTGTACTTATACAGCTAGCGACAGCATATCAACTAAAGAGGGGTTATTTGCAATTTTACATGTGGTAATCAAAAAATTTAAGTGATAATTCTTATCTATCGGCAACGAACCATCACATGATGTGTTCCGTTCCCAGGTATCTGCAAATAACCTGGGATGATTGCCGAATGAAATTTGAAAGTACGACCTTCAGATGCTGTTAGTTTATTGTTATTTATATATATGAATTAAAAATATTATGTTTAAAAAGTTATCGGTTAAAAAGTCTGAAATAAGCAATTTTTTCACAATGAGCTATCGTATTTACAAATCGAAAAAAAAAATTATATATACATATACAATGCGAAATTGCGATATATAAAATAAGAAAAATTGCGATTATTTCGCGCACAGGAACGCGCGTGAAACAAAATAAGCATGCCTGAATTGCATGATTGTAATATTTGTCCAAAACAATTTTACAAATCAAAGATGACTTGAAAAATAAGAAGTTGGAAATTGCAAGTGAAGCGTAGCAAATGAGGTGCGTTCGTACGTTAACCAAATTTTAAAAATATCACTGTCATATGTCAATCTCATAAAATTGTAAATAGTTAATTACAATGAAAATGCGCACCAAACAATGTTCTCCCTACACCATTATGTAGTGGAATACTTTTGTGTGGCCTTTTAAATAACAAATGTTCTTTGCACCACAGATTAAGCAAAATGTATATAATAATATGTACTTTACAGAAGCATATCAATTTTATTATGTTCGAATGAGTGTAACACCATTGAAACATTTTTCCCCATTGACTAATAATGTAACGGAATACTTTTGATTGTTCCTGTAATTGATCTATGCATCAGATTTTCATAAAATTTAAAATGACTCGACAAACTTATGTAATAATTACATATTTTAAATTTCAAACGATTAAAATGCATTTCATGCTTATTTCCCCATTGACCGTAATGTAACGGAATACTTTTGATTGCTCCTGTAGTTGATCTATGCATCCGATTTTCATGAAATTTCAAATGACTCGACAAATTTATGTAATAAATATATTTTTTAAATTTCAAACGATTCGGTTGGGTAGTTTTTGCGTTGTTATATGCGGACAGACAGTCGGACAGACGGACGGAATGAACGACAACTATTTACATAATTCCGAACGCATCTAAAAAGAATGATTGAAGAGCAATGTCTGATTGATTTTTCTTTTTTGGCAATAATGTAGCAATTTATTAATGATAACAAAAGTTGCTAAACTTGCCTTTTATATATTGTTGCTTAAAAAGTAGATAGGAGAAAAAATATATTTGCAAATAAATATTAAAAATATGTTTCAATGAGACTACTCATAAAAAAAAAAAATAAAAGAGATTGATATACATGTGCTAAATAGTCAAAAACCATATATCTGTAATAGAAGCCCTTTTAAAATAAGCATGTGTTTATGGAAAATACCAAGGAATTTGCTTTCGAAATAGCTGGTTAAAAATCTTAGGTGGCAGACATTTTTTTTAGGTGCTTTCGTAATTATGTAAATACGTTGCATCTATAATACACGTCTGGTTCGTCCGTCCGTTGGTCTGTTTGTCAGCGCAAAAACTAAATGAATAGTTTGAAATTTAATACGTATAATTATTGCAGAGTTTCGTTGAATCATTTTAAATTTAATCGAATCATTAGACAATTAGACAGTTTCTGAATAACAACACCTGCTATTTTCATGCATTTCCGAACAAAAGTAAATTAATGGATGTGTCACAAAGTTGCACTTTTTGATTTAAGAGGGTGTTCTTAAATCAAAAAGGGCAACTTTGTGACACATGCATTAATTTATTTTTGTTCGGAAATGGATGAAAATAGGGTGTTGTTATTCAAAAACTGTCTAATTGCACTCAATTTTCTGTTTTTTTTTTTTTTTTTTTTTTTTTTTTTTTAACACAATAGATCTTTTATAACAAGCCTTCAAAGTTAACGTTTTTGAGTACATTTCCCGACGAAAGCATAAATACCGGTCAAAAAGCATGAGAAAAACGGGTGATCACGTCATCGATATAGCTTAGAACTGGATAGATTATTTAATTATCATAAAATGGAAAATTAAGTTCGATTCAAAATCTCTTACAAAATCGTACGGTAGCTGTTGGAAATATTTCAACTCGGTATCATAATATGAATGTGATGCATGCATATTTTAAATAGACTGCAGGGTGTTGTTAGAGCTTTATATGTTTTAGGTAGCCCAATTAGATAGTGATGGCTTGGGGCACGTGCCAAAAATGAAGTAAATCAAAATGTCAAAATTAGATAATGGAAATAATCAGTGTGATAAAACGGAAAAATGAGCAAATTTATAATAAGATTTCATTGCAACGTAGTAAAATGTAACTTTTATGTATATTTTTGTTTGCACCCACATTTTTAAAAATGAAGCCGTGAATTCAAAAAGCTCCAAATTAAAATTGTTTGTAGTTCGATAAAACTACAGGTAGCAAAGGTGCCGGACTTTGACTTTATTCGTTTTGTTAATAGATTTTCCATTAAGGGTGTTCTTAAATCAAAAAGAGCAACTTTTTGACATGTGCTTTAATTTATTTTTGTTCGGAAATGCATGAAAATAGCGGGTGTTGTTATTCAGAAACTGTCTAATTGCACTCAATTTTCTGCTTTTTAAAAAACACAATAGATCTTTCATAACAAGCCTTCAAAGTTGACGTTTTTGATCACATTTCCCGACAAAAGCAGAAAAACCGGTCGAGAAACAGGAGAAAAACGGGTGATCACGTCATCGATCCAGCTTAGAACTGGTTAGATAATTTAATTATCATAAAATGGAAAATTAAGTTAGATTCAAAATCGCTTCCATAGTCAGGCTTTCCAATTTTATATCTTTCTGTTAAAAAATGAATTTGTAAATGTGTCAAAACATTAAAACACTGTTAAAAATAAATCTGTGAATTCACGGTGAAACTACTGGCAGCAAAGTAGCCGAATTTTTACCGTTCCGTTAGTAGATTTTCCGTTGTGGGAAATACAAGAAAGGAAAACTGTTTGAAGAAGCAGTAACTTTTCGTTACAAAGTTTGATTTTTAATAATAATAATGTAATATAATTTTTAAAATTAGCGAATCGATTAGTCGTCAAATAATTCGAAATTACCGAGTGATTTTAAGCCGCTATCTTATTTTACTTACTTATTATTTTTATTATTATTTTGTATAATTTAGTTCACGCCGTCCTGAGGATCGAACTCGGGACCTTTTGATAGCGAAACAAATCTTTGCGAACTGAGCCACAGCTGCTGATGCCGGACTGTACAAAGTATGTCTTTTATGAGTTAGTGGGAAAATCTGTTGTACTTTTTAAAGATTTCCTTTCAAATACACTGTAAAAAAAAATTCAAGAGGTTACTAAAAATTTCTTAGTAAATTTGTATTCCACAGAATTTTTTAGCAACCTATACAAACTTTTTTTTGCAAGTAAAACAAGCATTTCTTTTGTAAACTGAACAAAAGAATTTTTTGTATAACTAACTTAAAAATTTTTAGTATGAGCCACCAAGCAAATTTTAGTAATAGCTCCAAAATTATTTTTAATAACCATTACGTGCGGCCGAAGGGCAGGAGCTTCCTTCGAGCTGCATCCAGACTTCTGAAGCGGAAAATTTTCGGCAAAACCGCAATAGATGGCAGCACCAAACATTCCTACCTGCTCCGACAGGATTTTCATAATACCTTTATTAACGAGACACTACATACATTCGGGCGTATTTGGCAGTGGCAAGGCTTGAACCCGGGACCTTTTAGCCTGAAGTCCGTTACTATAACCACTATGCTATCAATGCACACCAACTGAGTTTTAGTAAGAGCTATTAAAGATATAAAACTATTAACTCTATTCGTTGCTAACTTTTTTCTAGTAATTCTTACAGATTTTTTTGTAACCGACTAAGATTACTAAAAATTTTTTAGTAATTACAAGGATCACTAAAGTTTTTTTAGTAGATCGACCCCTTTTTTTTTTACAGTGTATATTCCTTCGAATAGTATTTGCAAACGGTTTATTTTATTTTATTTTAGACTGATGCATAATACTTATTATTTTTTTTAAATTAATTTTAATTTTTTAAATAGTTTAAATTAAAAAAAATCACTGTTTAAAACCACTCTTTTTTTGAATGAATGAATGAATGGAAAAAAGATTTTATTAACAATTAAAAAAACAAAACAGAAAAAGTATAGACAATTTTTTGAAATTGTCGTACACTATTTATTTATTTATTTATTATCTAATTAATGAAAAAAAAATTTTAATAAGAAATAATAGAAAAATAAACAGAAAAAATGTAATTTAAAAGGGATTTTTTATGTTTTCATTATTCCATGGCGCCGTGGGACCCGAGCCCACAATCTGCGCTTGCAGGTGATTGGCGGTGTGGTGCCTTGACCACTCGGCCATGAAGCCCCCCCCCCCCCCGCGCACAATGGAGTGTCTCCGTTTTTTGTTTCTATTTCCATCCGTTTCGTTATTTTCAGGAAATATGGCGGAATTTTGTGATTTGTAACGGAAAATGCCCTTTTGTTGTGAAATGGGACCTTTTCTGTGAAATTCAGGAAAAAAAAATGTTCGCGAATTTCAGATTTTTTTTTAACTGTGCGGAGCAGTTGAGAACACCCTTAAGGGAGATAAACCAAAGAAAAACCCGGGTTGAAGAAGCGGCAACTTTCTTTTTGTTATAAAGTTGGTATTATAATGTTGTTATGACGTTGGTAAGAAATAAAATTATCTTTAATCTCGATAACAAAAAAGCAATACAAATGTAATTCAGCCGCACGATAGAAATCTCACAAAAAATCCAGGAATCTTTCGTTGAGTTTTTAATTTCTGTGCAGCAACATGTCAGTTTTCTAAACATTTAAAATAAATTTGAGATAGATAATGGAGTATCTCCGTTCGTTTAATTATTTTTAGAAAATGTGATGGAATTTTCAATTTTTAATGGAAAATGCCCTTTTGTCGTGAAAAGGGACTTTTTCTGTGAAATTCAGGACAAGTACTTGCATAAATGAATATGTATTGAACAAATTTATACTTAAATGCACGTATCTCGCAGTCATTAACATGCATGTACTAATCCCATTTTATATTATCTAAAATAATCTCCGAGTCATTTTCAAAGAAAGTGCCACTATTGAAGAAAAAAAAAAGTTACCAAGAAATTTATTTTAAGAATAGCTCAAAAGCGCTTAGAGAAGGGGAAAAAAAACGTAGGTCACAGTCATTTTTCCCCCGCCGTTATCAGATAATTTCATTGAAATAATTTCTTTTCTGAAATTTAAAAAAGTCGAATGCGGTAGCTGTATGGAAATAATTCAACTCAATGTCATAATATGAATATGGAAGCGTGCGTGCATTATGTTAGGAGAACGCCATCTCGCACGCAATAGACTATCATTAAGGTTGCGTTTGCAGTACAGAGGTTTCGGAATGAAGGTTGAAGCCTCTCAAGGCACCTACCTGACTAAGCAGATTGTCTGCCGTTGCTCCCGATTACGAAAAAAGGAAAAAAATGTTTTTAAATTTATCATATCAAAGTCAAGATGTATTCCGAAGTTAATCTCCTTAATGTGAGCTTTAATGGAAAGATATCTGATTTGGAAAAATTAGCATTCATCAGAAATATAGCTTGTTGAATAATCTCTGTTGCGCCTCCTAAAAGGACTGAATTATAAGAGGTTTTTTTTTTCACCCTTCAATTCTAAGGAGAAGTCACATAAAATTTCATAGTTTCTGAATTGTGATCAAGCAGTTTTAATATATATCTATACCAAATGTTACAACTGTGTTTCATTTTGAGTCAATCTATTTTTATAATAAAGTAAAAATTGCTAAAGGAGAATTGCAACCATGACAGCACTTTAGAAAATTTTTAATCTCGGAAGGCAGATTTCTATTCAAATTGTATTGGATTCGGGATTACGAATTTATTCCGCCTGCTGTCAAATCACGGTTTTTGCGAAAAAAATTCGTTATTTTTTTAAATTATTTTTTTAAATTAAAGTTTAAACATTTAGAGTTCTGAAAGTGCCTTACTTTGGGTTCAGCAATAAATAGAAGCAAAGATATAGCCCAAAATATAAACAGGAAATGAACACTCTGGATCAGGAAGTGACTATTTAAAGAGCCACAGAAAGGTAAACTATAGATTTTAATACACAAAGATATAAACACCTACAAATATGGTGGATTTTAAAGTTGTAAACCTTATACATAATTTTTCTGCTATGTCAAAATCTTAGTTTGCGTTTTTTATTTTTGGAAAATTGCGTTTTTCATTGTGTACATTTACGAGAAACATAATTTCTTAGACAGTTTTTAAGATATTAAAATACAAATTTGCCACAAGATTTTGCGTATCTGTTGGTTTCACGTTCTTGAGTAGGGAATTCTATATATATATATATATATATATATATATATATATATATATATATATATATTTGAGATTCACATTAAATGACAGCCAGATTACCTTAGCTTTAAAAATGTAATTTCGGTAAACAATAAAATTTCCATGCGAAATGAGGATGACTATCTTAAGAAACCATCGAATATCCTTTGAGTTAATTTCTTCCCAATTTTTTCACAGTGGGAGAGATTGTGCAATGAACTACTTTTACAAATTAGCCAATAATAAAGTCTGATTTTAAAAAAATCGTCCAGATTTAAACGATTATCGTAAAACATACGGCAGAATTTTTTTTTTTTTTTTTTTTTTTTTTTTTTTTTTTTATGTATATACTTGCGTGAGAAAGGCGGCAGGCTTACTTACGTCCACCCCCTGCAAAGCGAGCGAATTTTCGGAATTAATCGGGCGCCGGAGGGTGCTGTAATCTACTCCCATAACAGATGCTGAAACGAAAATGTGATCAAACCGATTGGGGCACCCAGCAGTGAACGCTAGCCATTTTGTACATCTCTGTGCATTTTGTACATCGTTGAAGGAGAGAAGAAGACAGTTTAAATGTGTGGGAAAAAAGCTGGATACCACTGAGAGAAGTGGAAAGTTCGACTGATTTACGAGTACTTGAAAAGTTATCCAATTACTGTGCACAGACGTGGTGATAACTTATTTTATTGCCAAGACTCTGGATTTTATTCGCTATTTATACTCTTATGTGCTGAATTCTAAACTCGTAGTTAATTAAAGTTGATCGCTATTTATTTTTTTGTGATTTACTAATACGCAACATATAGTAGTGAAGCCGCCTTTTAAGGTATATTTGTTAACAAATTTAAGTAACGTACAAAATTTTTCTTAAATATCAGGGAAAAACTGCAGAAATTCGAATATTTAAAATATTACAATACAGGAGCCTGTTTTGCCTAAGGAAAAAAAAATGTAATTTGATTTTTATTAGGCATTAAAAAACATGTTTTTTGTAAACTAAAATTTCTCATTAAAATCTCATATTTTAAAAGCAATTTTTACTGTGAAATGTTAAAATTTAGTTAGAAAAATAAATTTAATTGTGAAATTTGATTTTTGTTCATAACTACAACAACCCGATAAATTAATAAGCATATACTGACGTACATGAAAACATATTATAATTAAAGGGTTTCAGTGATAAAATACAAGTATATTTAAAAAATATATTATTAATTTGTCAATACTATTTTAATAATGCCGAATAAATTGTATAGAGGAATTAATTTCAATTTGATGGGAAGAAACAAATATTTTCATTATGGAACACAGCTTAGCAAATAAAATAGCATAAAAGCTGTGAGCAGCTTTTATGCAATTTTATTCGTTTCAATAGGTGATATGCTTTTTTTTTAAAAAATCCATTGTAATCCTTTGTATTTTTATTTAATTATTTTTATTTGGTGTTATTTCGAGTTTTTCAGGTTTGTGTGCGGTAGTCTTTATTTTGCATTTTTTAGTTTGAACAAAGTGGAAACACACATTTCATCTGTGGCAATCAATATAATTTGGATCTGATGATTCTCTATTCCACAAATATTTCCATTTTTCCAATGTTTATTATGTTTTCAAATATAATTCAAATAAATGTCATAAAATAAATTAAAAACTGATAATAAAGACCCATGCAAAGTGATAACATGAAAATTATACCATATACCATAGTTTACCCTGATAAGATGTAAAACAAAATCATTGAATTTGACTATACTAACCTAAACTCAATACCTTAACATAAAATGAAATATGAAATAAAAATAGATATTTAATGTATGCATTTTATACTCGGAGAAATAATATTTTAGATATCCAGTTAAGCTAAAAGTTAGGTACAAGTTAATCATGGAAATTAATTAAATTATATCAATAGAATTAATTGATGCAACTATGCAATTATCATTACCTTAGTGTCAATTGAGCATCCTGTATAAAATGTTTTACAATTTAGCAAATGCCTCTCCCGTTTCAGTTTTAACAACCATTGAGTATAACCCAGACATTACTTCCCTCCTCCATACTCTAACATATACCCACCCAGCCATCCTATTATATGCGTTCTTTTATATACTTTTTTAAACTTTTAATTTTTATTATTATTTTTAAGTTTTAATAATTTTTTATACATTTTTACGTAATGTGTTAATTATTTTTAAGATCCTGTAATAACTAATTGTATATTAAAGAATATATGAATATCTTAGAAAAAACATTATTTAGTGCATCATAAATTAGCTTTTTTAATATATGCATTAATTAGATGACAAGAACATAAACATTTTATTCTATATAAATGATTAAGTATTATATTACGATATGCAAAATTATGAAGACAGGATTTAAAATTAGTAAATGTATTAACTTTAAAAATAAATTCGTTCCGTTTGTCATATATATCAGTTATTAATTTGTTTTCTTTTAATATGTTTTACTATCTAAAAAGTTAATGGTATTGTTAGAAAACAGATTTTTTGTAATTTCTAAATTAGCTGGATAAGTTACTGGAAATTGATATATACTGGTATTATCAATGTCAGTTAAAATTATATCATCAATATATCGATATAAATGCATTTTGTTATTAATATATTTATGTTTATAATGATATAAGTCTGATAATATACCAGATAAACAACCACCTTGTGGTATACCGACTTTTTGTATATATATATATATATATATATACAGTCCCTGGCCAAATTATTAGACGCACTCATATTTTCTTGTGTCGAATCATATTACAAGTTTCATAGAGATATTACTATGCCAATAGTTACAATTGATTATATACATCATCTGTAAGATTATAATAAATTAAAAACATGTCAATGACTTAAAAATTATTTATTTTTGTAAATTAAATTAACAATTGCTAAAATTGTAAAACTTAAAACATGAAATTAAAAAAAATGTCAATATTTTTTGGAGTCTCTTTTGGCGGCAATCAGTGCCTCTGTTCTTCATGGCATGCTGTTAGTACAAAGTTGAAATGTTTCTTGCATGTGTGAGTGATGTTTCCAGACAAGGATAAGTTTTTCTATGAGCTGTGTTTCGTTCGTTATGAGCTCTTTGTCCAGTTTTTTCTTCATTAGCTCCCAAACATTTCCAATGGTATTCATGTCTGCCGAATTACCGGGAGCAGTTCAACACAGGAATATTTTTTATTGAAAGTAGACCTTGACGGATCGTGCTATGTAAAAAAAAGCTTTACCTTGCAAAAATACAAATGGTTCTTCATTTGGAAACAATCACTTTAGCTTTAGAATAAACCGATTTTGAAAACCTCTTTATATTGGTCTGGAGAATTGACTAAGAAGTTATAACAAACAAAACCCAGCTCATAGAAAATCTTATCCATATTTGGAATCGTCACCCACGCATACAAGAAACACTTCAATATTGTATTAACGGCATGCCGCGAAGAATAGAGGCACTGATAGCCGCCAAAAGAGGCTCCAAAAAATATTGAAATTTTTTTGAGCTTCAAGTTATAAATTTTGCAATTTCAGCCATTTTTCATTTAATTTGTAAAAAGAAAGCGTTTTAAAGTCGTAGGCATGTTTTTTATTTATTATAATCCTACAAATGATGTATATAATTAATTGCAGTTATTCACACCATAATATTTCTATGAAGCCAGTAATATGATTCGACACAAGGAAAAGGGAGTGCGTCTAATAATTTGGCCAGGGACTGTATATGTTACCTTACATTATAAAATTATTATAGATAATGAAATTTGTTTAAAGTATGAAAATAATCAGTAGCAATGTTCGTTGATATATTCAAATCATGTTGCTATTTTTAAATAGTTCATTAATTATGTTATGTAGATCTAATAAATCTATATTAGTAAAAAGATTTTTGAAATCGTATGTAGTTATATTTTTTATACATTTAAGATTATTCATAATATTGACCAGTTCATAGTTATTCATTATACAATATGTATTATCACTGGTTTTTGTTATTGCATACATTTCATTAAGAATTTTTAATAGAAGTTTATTAGCTGTACTATTATATGTATTGCAACCAAATGTAATAGTTCTAAATTTTATTGGATTCTTATGAAATTTGGGTATAAGAATTCTATAGAGATAATTTCTTAAAATTAAAATTGTTTAAATATTCCTTTAAATTTTGCTTAATGGATCTAGTATTTTTAAGATAAGATATCTTCGAAAACTTTTGTGATTCCAAATTTATCTGACTGCTTAATTGGAATTCAAGTTCACATAAACAAATTCAATACGAAATAACATAAGTTACTTCAGGGGAGAGTTCGAAAACGAATTCACCCCATAGAGAAACATCCAGCCGTGAAAACTATTAAGAATGCAATAACTTAGCAAAAACGGTGAGAAAAGAACGATTTTTGAGATAATTGGGTAGTTCTTGAATGTGGGAAAATTTTGTGAATTTACCACGATGTAAATAATTAGATATATACCTGAAAATATATATCTGTTAAAAAAAAAAAAGTGTGGCTACACTATATTAGAGTATTGTTTACAAAGCCACGCATGACGCTATGTCTGCAGTCCGTAAGACTGCGAGGTTGTATGTTTTCTCAATAAATTGTGCAATTTTTTAGACTTCTTGTAAGTTATAATAAACATTTCCCGTACGACGATTTCATTTTTCTTTCTTTCTTTTGTTTTATTTATTTATTTTTTAATTTTTACACCTATAATAAGTTTGACTTATATACAACTATAATAAGTTTGAGGAATTTTATTAGTTTAGATTTTTCTACTTTACAACAAAAATAGAAAAAAAAGTGAATTTTTTTTGTAGCAAAATCATTACGCACATGCGTTTATCCGAAATACAAAATCACTTCTGATCAGGGTGCCAAAAATGTCGGTGCAGTTGTAATTAGTATTGCCAGGTTTCCTGTCGCGAAAAATGGGACAGAAACTAAAAGAGTGGCACAAGGACTTCTAAATTAGAATAAAAATACAACAAATCCTCAGAAAACGGAAAGTGCTTATAATGGAATTTTGTCTTAAAAATAATCCGTTTACGGCCCTTGTAGCAAAAATACCATACAATTATACCTAATAATTACCTGTGTAAAATGGAATCTTTCTATGATCCCTTGAAATTTCGCCTTAGTTAGTAAGTTTTACTGTACTAAATAAAAATAGTAATTAATCATACAGTAAAATCTGTGAAAACAGAATTGGTAAGAGCCAAAACAAATTCCATTTTGAAAATGTTCTTAAATTTTATGCTTAAGATTGGATTCCGTTATTAACACGTTCCATTTTCACAGGTTTTACTGCACAAAATACCGTAAAACTTGTAAAAATAGAATCAACAGATATAGCAAAAAACATTCTGGCGTCGATAGATTTTCAGTTTAGCAGGTAACTCAACTTTCCTCATTAGCATGCATCAGTTTAGCATGCATCAGTTTTTCATCTTAGCAGCGTATTGGTATTTCTTTCGGCGGAATCACATCGGTATGTATTTTTTTCGGTGGATCATTAAAAATCCCGCGATAGAAAAGTTTTGTTTTTACAGATTTATTTATAAAGTTCCACACAATGCTGACTAACGACTAACATGTTTTGAAAATAAATTGAAAAGAATTTGTGCACTCTGAAAAATAGAGATTTTTGACATTCCTCGCAGTGGGTAATGAGGCAAGATGAGTCTAGGATTTCCTGAAAATCGGGACGCGCATAGTACGACAAAATTTTTCATATGGTGAATAAACAAATAATCCGAGTCGCCAAATTGCGAGTGCTCAATTTCTGTTCTTTTTATGCATATTTTTTGTAGAGCCCAGATTTTTATCTGCTTTACTGAACACTTGATGTTTCTTTTCATGCTCAATCGCAGCGTGCCATTTACATTACTTTATTTATAGAGATATTAAGTCAAAACCAATTCAGTTTAGCACAGAAAAGATTATTCGATAGATCAGCGGTTCTCAATCTTTATTAGTAGCGACCCACCTTTAGTAAAAAAAAAAATTTCGCGGCCCACCTGATATGAGGGTGTATCTAATACCAATATGGAAATTTTGTATGACCTCTATAAGCTATTATCGTGTATCATATCCCATAAAAATGGCAAATTTTCAAAATACGCTATCCCCCCAAAAAAAATTTTCGACTTACTTGATATGAGAGTATATATAATACCAATATGGAAATTTTGTATGACACGTCTATAAGCTATTATCGTGTATCATATCCTATAAAAAAGGCAAATTTTCAAAATACGCTATCAAAAGAAAAAAAAAAAACTAGCGACCGATTTGATATGAGGATATATCTAATAGAAATATGGAAATTTTGTATGACCTCTATAAGCTATTATCGTGTATCATATCCTATAAAAACGGCAAATTTTCAAAATACGCTATAAAAAAAAAAAAAAAAAAAAAAAAAAAAAAAAAAAATCGCGACTGATTTGATATGAGGATATATATAATACCAATATGGAAATTTTGTATGACCTCTATAAGCTATTATTGTGTATCATATCCTATAAAAACGACAAATTTTCAAAATACGCTACAAAAGAAAAAAAAAAAAGAAAAAAAAATCTAATTTTAATGTGTATAAGTTGAATAACAATTAAAACAACAAATATAACACAAAATAAGGTGTAATTATTATCAAAACATAACTTTACATTCAAGTAAGTTATCTGGCACTGTCGTTCACCTAGGAAGGCATCTACATCAGAGTTAAAATTGGTTTAATTTTAAGTCTCCTTTTACATGTAGTTTATTTCTTGTTTTTTAAAAAAAAGCACTTCACACAAGTATGTTGTGCTGAACCTTATCAAAGACCTCAAAGCTGATTTAGATATTTCATGATATTCTGCTCCTATGTTAAGGGTGTTCTTAACTGATCCGCTCAACAAGCGAAAAACGTTTTGACACATTTACAAATTCATTTTTTAACAGAAAGTTATAAAATTTTAATGCCTGACTATGAAAGCGATTTCGAATTGAACTTATTTTTCCGTTTTATAGTAATTAAATTACTTATCGAGTTATAAGCTATTTCGATGACGCAATCACCCGTTTTTCTCCTCCTTTTCGACCGGTTTTTCTGCTTTCGTCGGGAAATATGCTCAAAAGTGTCAACTTTGAAGGCTTGTTATGAAAAATCTATTGTGTTTTTTAAAAAACAAAAGAATGAGTGCAATTAGTTTCTGAATAACAACACCTGCTATTTTCATGCATTTCCGAACAAAAATAAATTAATGCATGTGTCACAAAGTTGCCCTTTTTGATTTAAGAACACCTTTAAGGAAATTAAGATTGGAAGGAACAGGGCCGTGCTTAGGACATTGGCGGCCCTGGGCGAAATATATTTTGGCGGCCCTTTTTTCCGAAATTTTTTAAACGGATATAAAATGTTCTAAACTGTACAAAATGTATCACAAGAGTGAAATTAGTATGAATTTTTTAACGCAAAAAATTTAAAAAAAAAAGAGATCATAAAAATTATTACCAAAAGAATCAAATTTCCCTTGCACATCAGTATTTATAATAATCCTTTTAGTTTACCATTTTTTTGGCTTTTCATGATAAATTACAGTTCATTTTAACTTATAGGTTTTAGCATCATAAAACGCACGTAATTTATACCTATATTATAAAGAAGTAAAGTTTGTTTAAATGTAGGGACTAATCTCTGGAACTACCGAATCGATTTCAAAAGTAATGTTACCAAAATTATGGTGTTCTTCCCCAGTGGTGACCATCCCCCCAAACCCAATGACGCAAATTCCTCCCCCCCCCCCCAAAAAAAATCTTCATACTTCAACATTGACAACCCCCCCCCCCCACACACACACACACTAAACAAAATATCAATTGTAAAATATATTCTACTTATAATCTACTGCTCATTCAAAAGATAGAGAGTTGAGCGTAGCGGAATGAGTTCTTATTGCCCTTATCTAGAATTTAAAGAAAGAAAATACTGGAACATTTCTCAAAATTCAATGTTGAAAAAATTTAAAAGTGATATTAAAAAAAATCAAGATTTTTTTAACAGTAAGAAAAAAGGAAATATTAAGAATTTAAAATTCCCCCCCCCCCCAAAAAAAAAATATTATACTTTTTCTCAAATTCCCCCCCAAAACTAAATTGTATGACGCATCTTGCGTCACCAAACCCCTCTCTGGGCACCCCTGTTCTTCCCTGTTCAAACATAGGCTCTTTCTTATTCCGATGCCGCGAACCCAGGGAGTACAGGCGCAAAAAACGTTCTAAAAATGTACAGAAAAGCATTCTAAAAATGTTCAAAATAGCTACTTTTAAACAATCTTGGGAAATAACGAACCGATTAAAAAATAATAATGTCAAGATGATGGTAACAATCTTTAGTTCCAATATTGACTATATTTTATGTTGCCGTCAATACCCCATAGGAGGCAAAAAACGTTCTAAAATGCAACTTTTGTGTTACTGAAGGACCTAGAAACATAAAGTTTGGTTTGTTAGTTATTTATAAGACATGAAGGATCTCAAAGAGCGGTTTTAAAATAATACAAAATTTAAAAGCGGTGAATATGCGCAAAAAGTGTTTTAAATTGCAATTTTTAATCTATCTCGGAAGTACGAGTAGATTAAAAAAATAATGATGTGAAAATGATGGTGATAGTCCTTGCTCCAACATAGGCTATATCTTATGTAGGTGTCACTACTTCAAAAGGAGTGTAGGAGCAAAAAAGTAAAAAAAATTTTAAAAAATCTGACTTTTGTGTTATTGACGGATCTAGAAACATAAATTTTGGGATGTTAATAATTTATAAAATATAAAGGATTTCCAAGAACAGTTTCTAAAAAATATGAAACATAAAGAGGGTATAAAAATGTACGAGATGCAATATAAAAACTTTCTAAGTTGAGTTTTTTAAGCAATCTCGGGAAGTAACAAACCAAATTTTAAAAAAATGATGTCAAAATGATGGTGTCAGTCCCTGCTTTAACAAAGGCTATATTGTATGTCGATGTCGCTACCCCAAAAGGGGTGCAGGAGGAAAAAAAAAACTCTCTAAAAATGCGATTTGTGAAATCTAAAATTCGCTCTAAAATTGCGATTGTTACTGAAAGGCCTAGAAACAAGAAATTTAGCATGGTAGTAATTTATAAGATATAAATGGTCTCTAAAAACATTTCTTAAAAAATTCGAAATTTAAAAAGAGGGTAAAATGAGCGAAAAGCATCCTAAAAACGCTCTGAATGGCGATTTTTAAGCAATCTCAATAAGTATCAAACCGATTCCAAAAGTAAATTGATGGCGATAGAGCCTGTTAAAATGTAACAAACATAGCTATATTTTGTATTCGGGATACTATCAACAGAGGGTTTCAATAGCAAAAAAATATTCGAAATGTCTATTTTTAAATTGTAAAAAGGTAAAATAAATAAAATGTAATAAATTAATTCAAACACTATAAACCAGAGGTTATATTAGGTTTGGCTCAGTAGAGTGAAAAAGATGAAAGATTTCATGTTTGAATCTTGTGCTAATTTTACCATTTTCTAAAGGAACAGTAAAAATGTTTTATACAGAGAAGATCTCAGAAAAATTTTTTTAATTATAAAAATGATCAACAGCACCTAGATATGTTTCATATATATTAACACGGTACAAGGATTTACTGAAAGAATTATCATAATAGCTAAAAATATGTGAATTGATATGTGCTATTTTGAATTCTAACATTTTTATTTTGCACATTTTCATTTTTGAATTTGTTTACTAATTTTATGAATAAAAAGTAGCTCATTTTCTGCACCTGTAAGAAGTTATGTCAGAAAACTGTGTCGTCACTTGTCACAAATTAAATCGATGTTCTCAACAAAATCGCTTAGAGAATCCCTTTGAGGGAAGTCCTAGTTAAAAATATATTTACAAGTTGAAATTAAAATAGAAAGAAAATATTAAACCAAATAATCCGCGCGAAAAACATTTAAAGACGAACATTAAGGCATATTTAAAACAATATTATTAAAATTATTTCGAAAAAATCCCTTTTTTAATACTTCCCCACAGAGTTAAAAATGTTTATGATTTCAGTTTGCCTGTCCGTCTGTCTCTGTCCGCGCTCTAACTTCCGTAAATAACTTGAATTGCCCTGAAAATTTTCGACGTTATTGACGTTTACCTTATCACGAACCTTGTTTCAAATGAAGGTTCTAGCATGATTAGTTTATTTATAGGGACAGTCAAAGGTTTACCGTTACATTACTTCCTATAGGAAAAAATCGTTTCAAATGAACGTTAAAGATGTTACACGCTGTCAAATATATTACAAATTGTATGTATTTATGACGTGCACTAAAATAAGCTTTCTGTAAAATATACTGTGGGAAAATAGCTGTTATTCATTTACAAGGTCACGCAAAAGAGTTCCATTACATAGTGGAAAGAAGGGAATTGTGTGCGACATATTTTAATTATTTTAGTTATATTAAATTATTTCATACATAATAAAATTGGCATATGTGGCTGAGACTTAACATAAGTTATACGATATAATCATGTGTATTACGAAGTACACAGCATTTACAGGGACACACAAAAGATTTCGAATAGTATATTCCTTCCGACGTACTGCCTATGTATCCGGTGATGGCTGATGGATGGATAAAATGCATTTTAATTATGATATGTGCTTTAAAGTTTCTCAAAATCTATTCATATTATATGGAACGTATAAATGCTATAGTTGATATACGGGGCTATAATAAAGAGATCGCAAACGTTACTGAATATGAGCGTAAATTACTCAAAGGTGGTTTTTAAATAACTTATGCATATTTATGCTAAACTGTATTCAATTTACTAAGAAATAATTGTAGAATATGGATAAAATGATATACAGGGCCACGCAAATAATCGAATACATGGACGCTTGGCAAATTTAGCACAGATAAATTGTCAATTAAACTGGGAAAATCCTGCAAATTGTTGGTAAAAAATGTACAGTTCTCGAGTGGAAAAAACTTAAATTTGGAAAAACGATGCATTCGGCTTATTCTTTATCAAGTTAAGGAAGTAAGATTTATATTCAGTACAAAATTCCAAGTTCTTTAGATTAGTAATTAGTTCTCTCTATTCCTTATGTATAGATCTATATTAATTAAACAAAGTTTAATTCTGCCTACGTGTGTATGTCAGTCTGTGTGCGATGGCTAGTAGAAATAGACATGTACGAGGATGAAATATTTGATAAGGCTAGCCCAAAGTGTCTCATGACACACCTGAAAATTTTGAACTCGAAATTAAAAACCTCTTATAAATAATAGATTTTTTAATTAAAAACCAAACTCACTTTCACTTAAAACTTATCTCGGTCGTTGCGAGTAATGAAAAGCTGCGGCCCATTTTCTAAAGGTACATTTATGCATTGGTTGAAAATAAAGAACAGAAGAAGAAAATTTCCTAGGATTTTTGTAATTATGTAATAACTTACATCGTTCAAACCGTTTAGTTAACTTTAAAACGCAAGACACATTCTGAACGATCGTATTCTTAAGTCTCAAATGTTGCAATCAATTAAAAAAAATCTGCAACAGTCTTGAAAATTTATAGCACTCTTGAAAGAAAGAAAGAAAGAAAGAAAAAACAGGATGCAGTTTTAGAGGTATCGACAAACCAAAAATATGTGCTTAAAAGCTGAAAGCTTCTTCTAATTAATAATGTAATTTGTTTTAAAAAGCCAGAATTTTAAACTTTTCTAATGTACCAGTAATCACAGAGACGATATCTTTTCTTCACTAAAAGAAACTAAGCTTCCGTATTTTAATACAATCTTTTTAGAGCATCTCAATAGACCAGATCTAATCACCTACAAAAAATTTTAAAACTTCTGACAGTAGAAATATTTTTTACAAAATTAAATTAGTGAAAATTTCGACAAAATCTGTAAAAGATTGAATGTTTCGCCGCGCTTTCGCTCTTCTATAGCGCACTTTTAAAGTTTTTAAGAAACCAAAAGTATACTCTTACAGATGAATCTTCTAACCTATAGCTTATCTAGTTGTAAAGTGTATAAATTTTACGATAACTCTTTTAAAATACACTGGCGAACGTAAGTCATTTCGCGCCGAACGGAAACATTTCCTGCGTTGAAAGTAACTAAAGTTCGCAGTCTAACAAAATAAAACGTTAGATATGTATTTTTTACAACATGAAATATGGAATATTTTGACAAATCGGTAAAAATCTGAGTGTTTTGTCGCGGTTTCATTCACTTTTGGTATGCAAGAACTCTAATAATCAAATTAAGCAGAAAATAAAATGCAAAATAGCAGACACTTTCAATTCAATACTTTTTTCACTTAAAAATATAAATTTAGATAGAATGGAGACTTGACATAAAATTCTACAAATTTCGGGTCAATTTAAAGGTCATTCATAACGTGCTCTTCTTAATAACTGGAGAAATGTAAAAACAACATCAACTTTTTTGCGGCCCCAAATTTTCGCGGCCCTGGGCAAATGTCCGGCTCGCCCCCCCTTAAGCACGGCCCTGGGAAGGAAATTGAGAATTTTTCCAAGATTGTCATGATGATAGCGCGACAAGTGACAAATCTCAGAACGAGGTCCTAACGTAATACCGACTGACTGTTAGAAAATACAGTGTTCTCACGAAGTTTTAGTTTAACCTAATAATTTTTATCATTATTGCGGCTGTAAAATATTGAATTTGTTATTTATTTTCAAATAAATGAAATAAAACATATACTTCGAAATGATATTGCGAAAGATAAGCAAACCTCGATTATTCTATGATCCACCAAAATACCCGCTGTGACCCATAGTTTGGGAGCCGCTGCGATAGATATTCCTTTATTACAGCTCATCAGTATCTATACGACGGCATCGTGACGGCAAAAACACAGACAAAATTGCTCGTATCAAGCGCCACAAAAGGTAAATATGAATGGAAAATTATCTAAGCAGTGTTGATACTATAATACAATACAAAAACATTGGAATGTAAAATTATTGTTAATTAATGAAGTTTAAAAAAAACTTCCTGAAGGAATTCAATACTGACATTATTAATAATGTCGATAGTGCAATAAAATCAAAACAAACTAGTGTCAATAAAAATTTCACCACATGTCTCCCTCTCCTCATATTTTGATAGACAAATCTGGCAACCCTAATATAGGGGAAGATGGGGATACTTGAGCCATTTTTTGAATTTTAATTTTTTTAAATTTTTTATAATTTCTTATAATAAAATAAAATATTGAAAATGAAAATTTGATGTTTTTTCTTCAACTGAAAACCACTTTCAATGAATTTTGAACTATTTTTCTATGTATAAAAAATGTTTATTTTTTGTTTTACATGGTGGCTCAAGTATCCCCATGGGAGGGATACTTGATCCATGGTGAAGGGATACTTGAGCCACTACGGAAAAATACCTACAAAAGTAATTTTTTTCGCTTTATTTTTGCACAAACATTTTACAGAATGATAAATTATGAAACATAAAGTCCTTCCAAACCAATTGAGAAAACAAAGTTAGTAATACGATCACTTTTTGTCGTTAGAACTGGTTGTCAAATGATAATTTCAACTTGAGTTATAACGACGGTAGAAACTCCCTCAGTTCAGAGCCTTTTAAATATGGAATCTGCTATTCTTCGGGCAAATTTCATTTTCAAAATATTAAGTGCTTATCCAACAAATATTTTTAGTTTTCTTTCTGGCATATTTTATTAGTAACCAACCATCAATAGAAGGTTTTCTTTTCACATCATCACCATCATTGGCAGAATTTTCCTCTAATGATAATGTCGAACTCATGCTTTTAATTTAGTAGCTGTCGGAATTTAAGCCAGATGTATCATTCTACTATTTCAAACACTTTTTTGATTTCACAGGAAAAGATTTTGTCTTATTCTTTGGCTCCATGCAGGTAAGTTTGAACTGGGATTTTTGTTGCTTTTCTTGTTTTTTGTGCGCTCTTTTTACCAATTTTTCTTCAATTTTCTTAGTTAAAAAAAATTACAGCAACAGAGGTTACGATTTCAATATAAGATATTAATCTTAATATGTTATATTAAAAAATAAATATTTTAATATGTTGGACCTAACTAATTAAAGTATTAGAGATTATAGCCTGTAAAACAGTTTTAAAAAGTTATTTTAATTTAATAAAAGTTAAATTGAAAACTATGTTTACATTTATCTAGACAGGCTATTTTGCTAGTCAAAATGAAAATTAAAATGGATATTTTCATTTAAAAAATATACATTTTTAAACATTTTTAAGTCGTTATTTTTTTAAGAAAAATAAAATAAAATGAAAAATTATTCTCTCTTTTATCCAGAAAAAAATCTATTAGTGAATATAAGGAAGGAATTTTATTTTTTGTTTGTTTCTCCTATGTTTAATTTCTAGTGGGGAGGGTTGAGACATGGCTCAAGTATCCCCACTCTCACTGGCTCAAGTATCCCCACTACCACTAGTTTTGTTTCCCAGAGTTTTACTAAATAAAGCATGCAGCTATTAGAACTATTTTAGATTCAAAATACAATTGAAATTATGCTTATTAAATTTATGTATATAGTTGCAACTTTAAACAAAACTTTGATTACAAAAAAACAAAAAAACCATGTACCCAAAAATTTACTTAAGATAGGGAAAAGACAACTATTGATCACTATACTTTCAAAATGGTACCAAGATGTGTGATTTCTTTTTTACATGTTCAGAACTATAAATGTGTTAACATATTGGCAGTTTTAGAAAGAAAAATTAACCAACTGTAGAGATAATAGGGGTGGCTCAAGTATCCCCTATGCTCAAGTATCCCCACTCTCCCCTATTCGTCAGCCAATTATTAAGGTGGAAAATCGCATATCGAAAAATTCATCATACCAAATGCTGCAAAATTTAGATATAGCGCAAAATTTGGAAATAGCAGTGGTTCAAAATTTGCTCAGTATAAATATTTTTAGTTAGGTGACATACTTATAAGTTTTCATATATGTCGCAAACGCAAAAAGAGAAAAAAAAAGAAAAGAAAATTAAATAGTTGAATTACTTAAATATAATTCACTTGAAAAATTTGAAATGCGTACTACAAAATATTTAAGTATATACCAATATAAAATGGAATTTGATGTTCTGTTTTCTATATCTACTATATACCCTAGCAGACTATGCCCGCTACGCGGGAAGGTCCTCTTGCAGGAATCTTGAATCAAATGAAATAAATCTAGTAAAGATTTTAAAAAAAAGAAATAATAATAAAAAAACTTAATATCTAATCAAATATTTCTAGTTGTTGTCTTATTCGTATAGTCTTACATTATCCAATTCAAAATCGATGTTGACGACATAATAGAAAAATAGCTCTAAAATGAAGTAACGGTGTGAGATATGGCGAAATGTCCTAAAAATGCGACCGCCCCATTAAACTCGTTTAGGTGAGAATTTCTAAAATAAACTCAAATTCATGCTTCTACCTGAAATTGCTGCCGAGGTATGGTGGAATGGAATGACTAAATTTTCGTACTTCCAGATAATCTTTTTGGACAAGGGAGGAGGGGGGGGGGGGGGGGGATTTTTAAAATCGTAAAAATGTTTTTTATTAGGCTTGTTATTTTGAATTTCACATTTGTACCAAAAACTGCTGCTAGGATATAGCTAGTGATGGCCGATTTTAGAAAATTTACCAATCGAAAAACATCGTCGTCGTAAAAACACAATCGATACAGTCATCGATTACTTCTGTGAATATGGAATAGAGATGTCCTACAATCAATCATTAAAATAATTGTTTTTATATGCTTATAAAAAAATTTAGTAAAAACATGGCAACTAAAAACGGATGGAATAAAAAAAAAAATCCCTGCCGGCTCGGCCTACAGGCGGAGGTAGATTTCGAAATTAGGTATAAATTTCACCAACAAAAACTAAATCAAAATTAGAGATAAACCGAGTTTCATCACTAAGAATTAGCACTAGGGACCTAAATATTTTGTGAAAATTCAAATATACACACATTCACATACGCATATATGAATGGAATAGATTTAAAAATGGCGAAAACAAAATCAGAGAACATCAAAATATTAAAATATGCCAATGTTTCCATAATCTGTTTTTTATCGTTTCAACACATTTTTACAAACTTACATGACATTAAATATTCACTTGATTTTCATCCATTATATTACCAATGTGTGACGTAATATTTGCTTTTTAAAAAAAATCCTTCATGCTATTTATTTCATTTTCCGTTTTCATGTAGAAATCATGCTATAGAAAAGCTATGACATAATATTCATTTTTTCTTAAATTCGACAAACTATTTTTTTTTTCATTTTTTCACGATCAAAATACATGTTGTAAAAAGAATTTTATTGTGTTTTTTTTAATAGTTGGCAACTGCTATGACGAAAAATGTTTAATTTTTCCTGTTATTGTTTTGTAAGAGTTGATTTGGTGAAAGCCATGTTACGGCAGTATTCAAATTTTTGAACTCTCCCCATTTCCACCCTCTGGGGCCGATTTTGCTCATTATCAATCCACGCCGAGATATTAAGGGTGTTCTTAAATCAAAAAGAGCAACTTTGTGACACATGCTTTAATTTATTTTTGTTCAGAAATGCATAAAAATAGCAGGTGTTATTAATCAGAAACTGCTCAATTACACTCAATTTTCTGTTTTTTAAAAAACACAATAGATTTTTCATAACAAGCCTTCAAAGTTGACACTTTTGAGCACATTTTCCGACGAAAGCAGAAAAACAGGTCGAAAAGCAGGAGAAAAACGGGTGATTACGTCATCGAAATAGCTTAGAACTGCATAGCTAATTTAATTATCATTAAATGGAAAAATAAGTTTGATTCGAAATCGCTTCCATTGTCAGGCATTCCAATTTTATAACTTTCTGTTAAAAAATGAATTTGTAAATGTGTCAAAACGTTTTTCGCTTGTTGAGCGAAGCAGTTAAGAACACCCTTAACCATCTCAATGTACTTGGCGAGTTTAAAGACAATTCGTGCTTAATTGCGATTTTTATCGCGCGGACAAAATTTAGTACATATATATATATATATATATATATATATATATATATATATATATATATATATATATATATATATATATATAAAATTTTTACATGGGTGTGATTTTGGGTTCCTGAGGTTAGATAATGAAAAGTTATAAAGAAATTTTTTAAAACTCCTACCATGGTAATGACTACAATAGGTAGTCTTTTTAACGAAAACTTACCTGAAAACAACACACAGAAGAAAGGCTAAAAGAGAGCCACAATAGTGGAAAAGTCATGTGACGACATCACCTGGTTGAAAAGGCGCGAGTATGTATAAAACAGTAATGGAGTTTAACTATCAAAAATTACAATTTTTCTGCAATTAGCAGCAAAATAGCCAAAGAAATAAGATTTAAAGACACCCCTACCCCTCGAGGCAAAAACAGGAACTAAATGGATAGTAAATGGGATAAACATTTTTTATTGATTTTTCTGCGTTATTGAGATCAATTCTATAATTTCCCCATCATTAGAAGGCCTCCCTGGAGGAGTACGGTAACCGTCCCCCCCGAGAGTGGCAAAGCGGGGGTAAGGGCACGGGAGGTGCATAAATTAAATAGTTGTCTTAGGGCTTTTCAACGATATATCACATGAGGAGTGTTGGCTAAATTTAGAAAAGTGTCTCCCCGCGGGAGCAAAGTGGGGGGAAAGACTGAAGAAATGTATAATATGAAACAGTGGTCAGAGAGCTTTCCAATGTTATATAACATAAATGGGATATGCCAATGTTAGAAAATTGCCCTTCAGAGTTCCAACTATCACGCCTTCACCCGGAATAGACCCTTTCTTTCTCTTTAAAATTTTCACATATCACAAAAAACTATATTTATCAGTGGGGTATCTAAAATAGTAAAACGCTATGATTTTTAAAAAGTTCGAAAACTTTCCCCTGGGGGGAGGAGGGGGGGGGAAGCAAATTGTAGGATATGAAGAAAATTTCATAATATGAAAGAGTGATATGAGCGCTTTCCGATGGTATGTCACATGATTGGCCTAGAAAAGTTTTCAAGGGTGTTCTCAACTGCTCTGCCCAACAAGCGCAAAACGTTTTGACACGTATACAAATTCATTTTTTCACAGAAAGATATCAAATTGGAATGCCTGACTATGGAAGCAATTTCGAATAGAACTTAATTTTCCATTTTATGATAATTAAGTAACCTATCCAGTTTTAAGCGTTTTCAATCACGAGATCATCCGTTTTTCTCCTGCTTTTTGACCGGTTTTTCTGATTTCGCTCGGAAATGTGCTCAAAGTCGTCAAATTTGTATGCTTGTTATGAAATAACGATTGCGCATTTGAAAAGACTGAAAAATGAGTGCAATTAGACAGTTTCCGAATAACAACACCTGCTAGTTTCATGCATTTTCGACCAAAATTAAATTAAAGCATGTGTCACAAAGTTGCCCTTTTTGATAACACCAACGCTCGCGAGCTAATGCTATTCCTATGGGGAAGCATTTTTCTAATAACTCTTTCGCATTTTGACATTTTTGAATATTTTTTTTTTTTGCATTGGATAGCTGAGGTGCATGCCGACAGACACTTGTTTTACTTTTTCGATTTTGGTTGTAGATATTTTTTACAAAGTTAGCTTCACTTTCAAAACCGGTTTCTAAACTGAAATTAAAAAAAATATATATATATATCAGCTATCCAATGCAAAAAAAAAAAAAAAAAAAAAAAAAAAAAAAAAAAAAAAAAATTTCAAAAATGTTAAAATGCGAAAGAGTTATTAGAAAAATGCTTCCCCACAGGAATAGCATTAGCTAAGATTTTCGTTTTTTTCAATTTTCACAAAAACCCTCCTATTCCCACCTGTATTTTTATTTTTATTATTATTGTTATTTGAATCATTCTTTTAGGATTTATTTTCATTTTAAATTCAAATTTTCAGATCTTTTGAGAGACATTTTTAAAGTATCTTAGAAAAAAGTATTATTTTAAATTGTTGCCAAATGTATCAACAGCGCAAAAAATGACATTTCTTTTAAGTTAAAAATTTATTTACACGTAACAATTATAAATAGAAATAAAACTTTCAAATTGAAACTAAATGATTACGTATTCATAGCAGAGAAACATTAAAATTAAATAATAAAATCTATACTTAAGGGGGTAGTAAGGTTAATTCGAGGGAAAAAAAGCATATTTTCTATCATTTTTTGTAAGGATACAATTAATATTTATTTATTTGTATAATTATAGTATAATTATATGTCATTTAAAGAGTATTCTGTGAAATTTTCATTAAGAAATATTAAAAAATGAGCTGATGACAGCGAATCTTCGAAGACGTCCCCAAAAAACGTTGATTCGCGGTGAACCGCATAACTCATGACTGGATCAACTCAAATTAAAAAACCAAATTGATTTAATTAGTTGATAAGTTTCCTCAGGGAACGCAGTCGAGTTTTTTTTTTTTTTATTATTGATTTTTCAATTTTTTACAAGGCTCGGAAATCAAAATACTGATTTTTCATCAAAAAAATCTGATATTTTGTTTTTTAAAAGTAAGTTAAAATTTAAAAAAAAGAAAAAACTCGACAGCGTTATCTCGTAATTTATATAAAGAAAGAGTGTGTAAAATTTAAAAAAGATCGGTTCAGTAGATTTTGAGCTACAGAGTTCACCGGCTTCGAAAAAGCGAAGTGTTAGAAAAACGCGTTTAAAGTTTCACAGACGCTTTTGTCGAAATCGGAGGGCGGAGACTTACAAGTGTATATCTCCGTCAGTTTTACTTCAATTGCTTTCAAATTTTCACAGAATAATCTTAAGATGTTGTACATTAATATAAAATAAAAATAAAAAAATGCAAAAAAAAAAAATACCTTACTACCCCCTTAAGCGTGAATTTTAAAAGAGAAAGAAAATTGTAAAAGAAACAATTCAATAAAATGAATCAAAAGTCGTAAGTGGAGGAAATTACGTCAGATTTATAATGGTCAAATAGCATTACCAGAAAGTAAAAAAAAAAAAAAAAAAAAAAAAAAAAAAAAAAAAAAAACATGTATTTACACTTACAAGTGAGATTTAATTTATTATTTCGGGATAATCTTTTTAACTATTGTTATTTCCCATTCTATGACAGTGTGAATAATATTTCCTTTTTAACAACTAAAATATTTTCACGTGAATATTACAAAAAGAAACTTTGCTGCAGCACCTACTCCTCAAACCTCTAAAAATAATAATAACAAAAAGAAAGAAAAGTTTGGTAAAAATTGTATCAGATTTTAAAAATTATATTAAAAATCATTTCCTTGAAGCATTGCTAAGAAATACGGGGAAGAAAAGATTCTGTTGACTTAGTTCCTTTTATATTAACTTATTTTTAAAAGTTTAAGTCATCTTATTTAATCAAACACGAAAACAGCAACTAACAACAGCTGATTCAACCTTAAACCCCCTTCAATAAAGGTAAATGAATGAAAACCCGTTTACAGAGGAATCGGCCAGTTTATATATATGAGGACCCCAGAAGCCAAGGGGTATAAGTGACAAAATTGAAAAAAATAAACTAAGTACACAGACGACCTAAAAATATGCTTTTTTCATTTCAGGTAAAGAAATATAAGTGATTTTCTTATTATTTGCTGAGTTATAGAGGCAAACCACTTTTTTCGAAAAACAAAAAATATTGATTAATTATACATTGAAAGAAAATTGTACTTTATTTTTTAACAGTTATTGAATTAAGAGTTTAAAGACCAGAATGCAACAGGCAGAAATTTCCTATTTCAGTTTAATCAATTGTTATTGATGTTCCAATTTAACATCAATTATCTTTAAACTCAATTTACTCCAAATCGAAATTTTCTCACTTGTACCCCTTGGCTTCTGGAGTCCTCATATATATATATATATGTGTGTGAATGGTATTGTCTGAATAACTTTGGATGTATTTATAAAAGTATTTATATATATATAGTTATATATATACATATATATAGTTTAATTTTTCGTGACCTTTTAAAAGCCGATAAAATTAACTAATTTTTAGAGACAAAACTAATTTTAATTATTTTAATTTTTTGCAGTTCCATTGCAACAGATGCCAATACACAGCTATCATAGAAGTTTTAAAAACGCATTATAGAAATATCATCTTCCGGGCATGCAAGTCATACTCTAATAAGTACCATGGCTAATCTTGTCAAGATCTAACTAAATTTGTAATTTCCGGGAAATCCATACATTAATTCTCAAATTATAGTGTCCAAAAATTTTGCGTAACACATAGGCGCAAGGACAGACACTAGGAAAAAATAATCAAATCGTATTCGGGTTATCTCAAAACATGTAAATTCATCAAAAACGAGAAGTCGAAAATTTTCAGGACCCCGATACTTTCTTTCTATGAACGAGCGCGCCTGTAAATGTCGTTTTTTTGTTTTAACTGTATCATTGCAAGTAAGCGAGAATTGTTTGATTATAAACAAGTATTTGTAGTAGAAGAGAAGAGCATGCAATTATCGATATCGAATGAAAATTTTTTAGTTATGGTTTTACATTAATAATGCAACTTGAAATTTTTGTAAACCATAGAAACATTTATTTTGTAAGCCACCGTAATTATCGCCAGAAAATGGCAATATATAATATATATTATGTATATATGTGTGTGTGTGTGTGTGTTTATTACACAAACACAGAAAAAGAAGAAAAAAAAAGTTTGTACAAACATATACGGTATAAATAAGCAAGCAATATTTTATATTGTTGTACATATACATCATAAAAAATAACATACATTCGTAAAAAAAAAAAAAAAAAAAAAAAAAAAAAAAAATCATTTAGCTGCATTTAAATTTCAAATGCTTTGTTTCCACGTATGATAACAAAAAAGCTCATTTATACATTTTCATATGACTTGAGGCTATCAAACAAATCAATTCTTGAATTTCCTATATTCAATACATTCAATAGATTAACAATTATTCTTATAGACAAAGAAAAAAAAAAAAAAAAAAAAAAAAAAAAGAAGATACGCACAATTATTTGAATTTATTTTGATTAATTTATTTATAAAAAAAGAGAGACATATAATATAAATAAACTAATAGAGCCCCATTCATACTTTAATAAGATTCCATTTAATTTTCAAAGTTTTTACATTAAAAAATGTACGTACACCTGCACATAGGTTTAAGGAGTTTATGTGTTATTGTTAATTGGTTTTATATATAAATATATATATAATTGATTACACTTGGTATTTAAAGTTTTTCGTTTTCATTTCGAAAATTCGTTTACATAATTTAAAAAAATATATTTCATCCAATTTATATTTTATTCTTATTATTTAAAAATGATGACAATGTGTTTGACTTCATTTTCACAATCATTAGCATTATTATTATTTTGAAAAGTTTACAAGCCTTCATTTTGTCTCAATTGACCGTTTTCTAATTTTCACAAGTCTGCTCAAACGATGGAGTTTGTTATTGAGGAGAATTATAAAAAATAAAAAAGGATAGCTGAAATTTATTATTATTATTATTATTATTATTATTATTATTATTATTATTATTATTATTATTATTATTATTATTATTATTATTAAACGGCCAGAGGGATAAATCAAATAGTTATCATGCAATGGATTTATATTTTCCTGATCTATATAAGTTGTTGTCCATGAGATTTTACTGTTTCAAAAAATATAAACGCTATCGACTATTGCCTATATGTCTATCAGACTATGCATATTGTTTTAAAAGTATGTCAGAGGTACTATATATTTTTTGAAATTAGTATATGTTGTTGTTCATGAGATTTTATTACTTCAAAAATCATCTATTGTCCGTCAATCTATGAGACTAGGAATATTGTTTCAAAGCTATGTTAGAGATATTATGTAATTTCAAAAGTAATAAAGTTCAAGGGAATTTTTTAATTGTTTTGTTCGAAGAGATTGTGAAAACACCATAAGGAAAAATAAAACAAAAAAATAAGTGTTGCAATATGATTGCTTTATCCCATTAGATGATGACAAATTAATTTTAAACAAACTGATAATTTTGGTTCGTTTAACAATTTTACGTAGTTTGGATTTAAAAGAACACTTGAGACCCTTTTTCACAAATTTCATTTTTTGAAATTAGCTATCAATGACATATGCATTTGAACTGATTCACAAAACAATAGTGATGGAATATGATGATAGATTATAGAGCCCCCCCCCCCCCCCCCCTCCAAAAAAATGGCTTAAACAGTTAGGTCTAAAATAAATTTTAAATTATGTTTATAAATGCACCTAAGACTTTAAATGGGGACATTTTTCTCTTTTGATTTATTTTAGTGTTATAATTTTTAAATAATTATTCTGTTCCAAGGAGTGAATTCCATACTCAATCTAATTATTTAAGATTTGTTATGCATCTTATCATGTTTTATCAAGTGAAAAATATTAAAATACCTAGATTTAACCTTATATATGAGCATATATAAGTTTTTTTTTTTTTTTTTTTTTTTTTTTTTTTTCAGTTTAAAAAAAAGCGGAAGATCCAATATTTTTATAGGCAACAGAGATTGATAGAGGCTCCGAATTCTGAATAAGCAAAATATTTTAAACACTTTTTGAAGAGGTTTGTTCGTGATATCAACAAACAAGATGAGGTATGTATTTTCTTCCGCTCGGAGCAGGGGCCGGAAATCAAGACGGAGGGCGCAGCTTATTACCTACATATAAAACGGAAACAACCCATTACAGGAAGGAAACTGAAAAAAAAAAAAAAAAGAAGTTACTTTTCTCCTTGTCCCTCCTTGCTCGTGCGGGGCACGCGCCCGGAACACAGCTGCCACTTTTGACAAGGGGCCCCCACGCGACCCATCCATCCGCCGGAAAGAAGGGGTGCCCCCTTCTTTTTCGTGGATTTATCGTGGACCAGATGGGAGACTAATTGACGGAGGAAATGCGCAAAGGTGACGACCGAAGTCAAGCAGCCCCCACCACCTTCTTCACCCCTTTCGATGCAAGGGCGGCAAACGTCGTTGACGAATACACAAGACATATGGAGATGTTTCCTCTTTTTCAATCCAATACACGCATTTGTAAGAATGCAAAAAAATAGAGTCGAAGGTACGTTAAATCCAAAATTTGCTTCTCGAATACCAACAGACGAATTTTACTGAAATCTTCGTTAAAATCCAATTGCTAGACAAAGTTTCTTATAATGAAAACTGTGTTTATGAATTTAAGGCTATTCATTGTCTAATGTAAATTGGCTTAGAACGTTTCATTCGTGCAAGGGCGCCCGCCTCCTGCAAATTCATCGTAGACCAGATGGGAGACTGATGGAGGAAATGCGCCGACGAAAGTCAAACATCCCTCACCACCTTCTTCACCCCTTTCGACCCAAGGGCGGAAAACGTTGCTGATGAACACAAAAAAACATATAGAGATGTTTCCTCTTTAATCCAGATATTTGAATATAAGAAAAAAAGGCAGCCGCTGTTATGTTGATTCAAAAATCTGCCTGATGCTTTATCCTATGCAATTTTGTGAAACATGACTAATAACATCAATATTAGACGCAATTTCTTATAATTGATCATTTTCTATTCTACAATATATCTTGCCGATAATAAAATCCCGTTAACGTATGGGTAAATTTTAACACGGTATTATTCATTATCTAATAAATTTTTACCATAAAAAACTGGCGTATAACACAAACTTATATGGTTTATTTATTTATTTTATTTTATAATTTTTTTTATACTTTCTCTTATTTTAAATATATTTTTACAATATAAAAAAAATTCCTTAGGCAAAAGTCTCAAAATTTATTTACATTTTCTAAAATACATACAATGTGCGAAGAGAATTTTTGAAAACAAAGTGCCATGAAATAAGATGTCGAAATTTTGATTGTGAACATCAAATTTTAGTAATGCATTAATTAATGAGTAATCCCGTATTCAAATTTCTCCCTAGGTTAATATAAGATTTCGCAAATGGCGATGAATTTTACGGAAATCGTATTTAAATTTCATACTTTATAAGGCCTTTAAGGGTGTATTTCGATTCAAACTGCTTGTTTTCCGATTTATTTTTGAATTCACTTTTGCTCTCAAACACATGAAACTCGCAGATTCTCTTATTTAGAAAGTGCACAAGGTGCCGTAAAGGTCAATTCTTTGTTAAGTGTACAAAATAATGCAAAAGCAATCAAAAACGGCAATTTGAACCGATTTTTCCGAAGTGGGAGATAAGGGAACGAAAAAAGGGTCTTCCAGAGAAGTTAATTGCTTATAAATGAAATTCTAATGAATTGAGCGTAAAAAGATTTTACTCGTCCCTTCAAGAATCCCCTCAGCAAGTTTCATGATTCTACTTTTAAAAATGTGTCTGAAATTGTATCGGAAAATTTCGAGCTGCTGAAGGGGGAAAAGCGTTTTTTCGAATACAGCCTTAATCACCGCAGACGCTTTCAATTTTACACTTTCTTGTCGAATTTTTCTGGAACTTCAGGATTATGAAGAATATGTTTGACTTCATGTTTATCAATGTCGATTTCATCAGAAAGACAATTAGATGACCTACAAAAAATTTATGAAAAATAATAATATTTAAGATGATCTGGTAAAATAAAATACACGAAATGAACCAACGCTACAGCTTACGGATACTTGGATATTGCACAAAATCGTACCCATTTTTGTAAGAATAGCTTATATTGGATTGGGGAAAAAGTAATTTCGTTTTGTCCCAATAGATGCATTTAAAGTCGCATAGCTTGAGTAATATTTACTCATTTAAGCCATACTATGCAGCATTTGAAAGGTAATAGAATCTAGAAAATTTTAGATATAAAGGTAGCGTCATCTGTTTAATCAGTCAAAAGTTATTGCGTTTTAAAAATGAAGATTCCAGAAAATCATTTTCATCACATTTTGCTTCTTTACTTCAGAAAAGGGAAAAATGCGGAACGGAGTCATCGAAAATTGTGTGGTGTTTATGATGATCAATGCTTAAGTAAATGCCAATGCCAGAATTGCTTTGCTCGTTTTCGTTCCGGAAATTATGATGTTAAAGATGAACCTCGACCAGGCAAGCTAATCGTTGAAAAAGTCGATGAAATTTTAAAAACAAATCTAGGTAGACCGACATATTTCTTCCCTCAGCATTGTTACGGAACTAAACATCGATCATAAAACAGTTTTGAACCATTTACATAAGATTGGATGCCACAAGAATCTCGATACTTGGGTTTTTCATGATCTTACAGTGAAAAATTTAATGCACTGAGTTTCCATTTGTTAAGCGCTACTGAAATGGAACGAAATTGAGAAATTTTTGAAACGAATGATTACGGCTGATGAAAAGTGGATCACGTAAGACAACAATGTGCGAAAAAAAGCGTGGTCGAAGCCCGGAGAAGCTTCACAAATGGAGACAAAACCGGGATTGGCGCCAAGGAAGGTGATGCAGAGCGTTTGGTGGGGTTGGAAAGGAACTGTCCATCATGAGCTGCTCGAATCTGGCCAAACCATTAATTCAACTATCTACTATGAACAACTAATGCGATTGAAGCAGGCGACTAAAACAACACGGCCAGAATTGATCAATAGGAAAAGCAATGTCTTCCATCCCGATAACTGTAAACCACACACATTTTTAGTCACTCGGCAAAAACTGAGAGAGCTTGGCTGGGAGGTTTTGATGCAGCCACCGTATAGTTCGGACCTGGTACCGACCAATTATTATTTGTTCCGCTCTCTGCAAAACTCTCTTAATGGTGTCAAGCTAGCTTGAAAAGAGGCTTGTGAAAATCCCTTTGATCAGTTTTTCGAACAGAAATCTCAGAAGTTCTACAATGACAAAATGATGGTTATACCAGATAAATGGCAAAAGTTGATCGAACAAAACGGCACATATATTATTGATTAGTTTTTGAAATTTATATACATAAATTTACTTTGAAAAATACGAAAAAAAACGAAATTACTTTTCCTCCAACCCAATATATTTTTGGAGATATATCGATCGTTTTTTAGAGTTCAAAAAAGTTGAGCATGCTTTTTGTTTATATCATGCAGGGGTTTTTATCAAATTTAATGTGAGCTTCCTTGAATTTGACAAAATGTAATAAAAAATAATACAATCAATTGAATGTAAATATATTAAGCATTTCAGAAATATGAGAAGTAGCATGAAACATTTTTTATTCGCGCATGCGCATACGATAAATGAAGAGATATAATTTTTTCAATATGAATAGATGAGTAACTCATACAAAAGTAACCATTCAAATATCATGAAAATTCAGAAAGATATCAGCAATACAGAGAACCGATTTTTAGTTACTCTTTAAAAATATGCTCAAACATATTCTTCATAATCCTGAAGTTCCAGGAAAATCTGTCAAGTATTTCTTTAAATATTCGACAAATTGCCTAAAGTTGAAAATGCCCGGTGATTATTGGCTATATGCTGTATATCGGAGATAATTTCTTCTCAAATCTGAACTCGAGATTATCTGACGCAATCAAATATTCTCAAGATATATGTATACTTCTACATTTTCCTTAAAAAATGGCGTCTCAGAAAACCAAAGTTATTTTTTAAAATCAATTAAGTAAGAAGACAAGTGACAGTCTACACGATAAAAAAGATAAATGTTTCTTAATATACAAAAAATGTAATATCATGGTCAAAACTAGCCTTTTTAGCACCCGGGACAAACATGGATTTTGGCGCCCCCTACCCCTAAGTAAAGTATTTAAAAAGATAATTTTACTGATTTTCTAATAGCCGACTTAATTTAAAATTTAAAAAAAATAAAAAAAAAATTCTGTAATATTGAACTACATAATCTTCTTTGTAAAATATTGATTTATTAAAATCTTGTAAGCGGAACGGAATCGAAAAAGATTCCGTTTTATACAGTATCCTTATGCCATATCATCTTTAAATTTTTCTATGCTTCGGCATTTTCCAGACAGGACGATTTAACAATACCGTATTAAAAATAGTGAAGAAATATCGACATGCAAAATCTTCATTTGGCGTCCCTTCCGTCTGACACCAGGGGCATATGCTCCTTCTGCCCTCCCTCCTCCCACTAAGTTTCGGCCATGTGTAATATAACCACAAAGGAAAATATAATTTAATCGCCTCCAACTTACCCGCGATTTTGAGAAGTTTCTTTATCTTCAAAAACTTCTGAAATCAATAGGTTTTCGAAATTTAAAGAAACATTTACAAAAACAGTTTCTTTTGTAAAAGAAACAAAGAAGGTAATTCGTACTGTTACAAGTTCGAGACGCAAGAGTAATTGTCTCACTGAAAACTTCCCTTTCGATGGGAATCGTATTTCACATCGAAGGGTTAAGAAAACAAAGTGAGTCATACTTTGTTTACTCATTCAAAGTTTAAAAACTCATAGCATAGAGAACAAGGTCCTTTTTTTAAACGTTTGTTTTTAAATGGCCTGGTACCTGTAAAATGCATAAGCTTGTAAGGAGCAATTTTTAAGTAGATTTCGTAGAAATACTATCGATTGCGGTCGTTCCTATGTTGGAATTTTTGAAAAAAATTTGCAGATCTACGTCGATCATGACCTCTTGACCCTAAAGCCACCATCAGTAAGAAAGTTTATATCTATCTGTTTATCTAGCAGTCTATCTATCTAATTCAGTTTAGTTTAGTACTGTCAAATTAAATGATTTTGTGCTACGTCTTTTCAGGGTAAACTATAATGTATGGTGTTTTTTTTTTTTCTGGTTTTATTTTTTCTTTATTTTTCTATCCAATTTAATAATGTTATTATGATTTATTTTTAATGTTGTTTTTTTCATTTAATTTTGGTTTTATGTGTGTTGGTAGCCCCAAATTCGTATTATTTTGCTTTTTCATGGCAAATACGAAGATGAAACCACACACTTTATTTGTAGTTCCAAAGTATTTGTGGGCCTGATTATTCTGCTTTGGTTCTTCAAATTTCATTTGTATTCATTTCTCCCCATATTTCAATGTGGTAATTTTGTATAAAATTCAATAGATCATATATTGTGTTATAGTTAATGGTGTTATATAAATATATGTATATATACATATATATATATACACACGCGCGCACAGACAGTGCTTATTTTTACTTTCTTCTATCTTCAATAGATGAAAGTATTGTAATCGAACTTGTTTCGACTTCCGGTTTTCGACGGATTTACACGTTTTAGGGGTCAGATATTCCAAAAAACATGTTTTTACAAAATGTCTCTCTGTCCGTGTGCCTGTGATGTGTGTCCGTATGATGCAATTCTATCATAAAAAAGTGTATGAAGTTAAGCATAGAATTGAACCAAATTTTTTGTGAATGTTTGCGGCTGTGGCAAGCAGGTCCTTCTTCAGTTTTGAAATATTCCGCTGGAAGGGGGCGCTGCAATCGGGATATTTGTGCCATTTTCTATATTGTACCAACCAAAAGTATATGAAGTTATGCATCGAATTGAACCAAATTTTTTGTGTAAGTGTATGACTATGGCTAATTAGTCTTCCCTGAATTTGAAAAAAAATCCACCGGAAGGCGGCGCTGCAATCGCGATGTTTGTGCCATTTTCGATATTGTACCGATTTAAAGTATATGAAGTTATGCATCGAATTGAACCAATCTTTTTGTGTAAGTGTATGGCTATGGGTAGTTGGTCCTCCCTGAAACTGAAAAAAAATCCGCCAGAAGGCGGCGCTGCAATCGCGATGTTTGTGCCATTTTCAATATTTTACCGACCAAAAGTATATGAAGTTATGCATCGAATTGAACCAATTTTTTTGTGTAAGTGTATGGCTATGGTTATTTGGACCTCCCTGAATTTGAAAAATACCCGCCGGAAAGGTGCACTGCAATAGCGAATTTTAATCCATTTTCAATATTGCACCACCTAAAAGTGTATGAAGTTAGTTCTAGAACTGAACTAAATTTTTTGTATATGATTATTTCTTGGTAAAGCAAGTAGGTCCTCCCTCAATTTGAAAAAAAAAAAAAAAAAATCTGCCTATTTTTCTATTGTCCGTCGGCTCGTGCAGAGACGGAAATTCGTTTTTACTCCGATTAATTGACAGAAACAGAAATTTAAGATGAAAATCAATGTTGGTATGGTATTGAATTAAAATTATTAAAGCATTAAAATGAGTAACTATTTTTTTTAAATAATAAAATGTACGTATGAGATAAAAGAAAGTTTTGGGATTGGCACATCCAACTAGTTTTTATAGCCTTCCAGAACCAGAGCCTTTTAGGTCCATAATCATTTAGCATAATCTTTTTGCTCCATTTTTTTAAAGACGATAATGAAAAACTCAAAAAATTGAAATATTTAACGTTCCATGAGCCCCTAAACCCTTTTTTATTGTCCCGGTTTTTAAATATCAATTCATAAATTTATGACTTTCTTATATTTAAAAAAAAAAAAAAAAAAAAAAAAATCAATATACAAAATTATTACCAATGCACTGTAAATTCTAATTTTATTTCATTTTATTTTATTTTTGAAGTGACCTCAATTAGAATTTGATTGTCTGTCATACTTCACAATCGATTTTCTATTATTTGCTTTATGAATTCAAATGTATTTTAGAATTACGCCTTCATAACAGGCAGTTTAATTAATTTTTGAAGTTAAACAACCTTGGAAAATATTGATAAAAATGCAGATTTTTTTTTGTTCCATTTTTATTGTGTAGAAAATGTTAACTTATTTTGAATAGAAAATAATCACGATCAGATTCATTGTAATTTACATTTATCCTTGACGGTCGTTTTAAAAATGAATAATTTTCAGTTTTATAGCTCGAAAATTTATGTTATCTTTTTATTATTTTACAAATTGTAAATTGTTGTTACAAGCATTTTATTTAAATTATTATTTAACACTAGAACCGCGGCAACGGGTCATTTTGACCCGTATCACATGGAGAAATGTGAAATCGAACCAGAAAACTTTTACTTAAATAAGCTAAATACATAGGTGCCAACCTGACATCGATTATCCGTAATACGTGCGTTAATTTGACCCTGGTTTAATGAGTTTAGAACAAGAATTTTTTCAAAGAAATGAAATTAAGTATGTTCCACTAACAATCCTGAAATTAAACAAAGAAAGATTCATGAAATATATTTTCTGGTTTGAAATGACATTAACCAGGATCAAACTAATCCAGGTATTACGGAAGATTGGATGAAAGTTGGCAGCTATGTAAATATGTTGAGCAAAAATATTTTGAATAAATAACACAAACAGTTTAAAATGAAAATTCCAGAGAGAATTTTTTTTTAAATAAAACTTGAATGAATTTTCCCGCGGTTCTAGTGTTAAATAATTATAAATTTGATGCACTTTTAAAATATTTTACAAACGCTATAGTAAGTTACATGTCCTATATACAATGCACTATTTAGCTTATGCATTATTATGGGTACAAAACTCTGAGGTGCCAGTTCAAAGTTTTCGAGAGGGGGAGCGAGAGACAATAACTTCTTTTAATATTGTTGTGCATTACTTATAAGCAACGGATACAGCATTATTCTTACATCTATCTTTCTAGGGTTTCGTTCATCTGACGAAACCCTATTCGTCTCTGTCCTTTGTCTTGTTTGTCTGTCTGTCACAGAGTCTGTACACAAAAATGTCAGAGAGTTCAAATTTTGTTTACTTACAGCTGAATACTACTTGTCACACAACAAATCATAAAATTTTGAAAAAGACTATTATTTTAATTAAAATATTTTTTTAATATCATCAGTTCAAAGTTTTGTTGCTCTTTTTTTTTCTTCTAATTGTTGTGCAAAAGTTTAAATAGATATAAAAATTATTATGGATGTAACGTAAATTAATGGGTTAAATAAATCATGTGAAAAACGCGCTTATTTTTTTAATTTCATTACATTATATCATATTTATATCATCTATTTTGACACGCAAAGTATTTTTTTTTTTTTTTTTTTTTTTTTTTTTTTTTACTTAAAAAAAATGTGGGATTTTGGATTTTATTTAAATAATTTGCTTTGAACATTTTTATTTCAATTAAAATAAATAGCTTCCTTTCATAATTATTAAAAAATTATTTTAATATGTTTCTCAAATAGCTCTTATAATTGAAAGGGGAATTCAAAATATTTTTAATTATTAACAGAAAAAAAAAGTTTAAAATGTAATTTGAGTAAATTTATGTATTATTTCAAAAGACTGCTGACTTTTTTTTTTTTTTTTTACTACCATCTATTAGGAAAGGTATAGAAACATGTAACATATAGAAACGTTATAAGGAGACGTTGGTTAATTAAATACGAGTATAATAATGCTGTCATTTAAGTAAGATTTTAATAATTATAAATTAGCAATTTTTGATTATTAATTTAAGGATAAAGTGCTAGAAAAGACTTATTAAACGAAATCTTCTGTGTGATTTACGATCACACTTAAACATTTGTTTTAAATTAGACAAAATATTCACTAATGATAAATATGCTTAATTTTTACAATATTGCAATATCAAAGCTTTAGCAAATATGATCTATAATTATTATTTTTTATGTTTAACATGTTCATTTGATAGGAAATATAAATTTCTTTCGTTTTGATTTGTTTTCAAAATCCAGCTTTATGGTTGTCATGGAAATGACTTCTTGTGAAAATGCTTTTTTTCTTCATGATGGTTCTTTTCTTCACAATTTCTCGGATTTAAATTGTTGTAACTCAAGAAACAATTAACGATAAATGCTAATTCTTATTTTGTTTGCAGATAATATAAATAACCATCACAAAAAATTTCAAAATTTTAGGACAGTATATATATTTTTTAATTTGTCCCGGACTCTCCTTAAATATTGTATTGTATTTAACAAATTTAAAATGTTTTTTAACTTATGTGCAATTTCTGATTTATTTTATTTTATTTATTTATTTATTTATTTGGGGGGGGGGGGTGGAAGGGGTGACACATGTTGATTGATACATTCTAGGCCATCAAATTCCTTCAGGAAGTTACTGAACCCAACCTCCTCCAAATGGCGTCCATGAGCGCATAATTTATGTTAGGGAGAAAAATGCATACAAAAGTGAAATTTTGATGAAGCAAAGATAAAAACGGACACAAGTTTAAATCTTTTGTTGCTTTCATGGCAAACTCAGTGCCTTTATATATATAGAGAGAAAAAAACAGAATAAGCTATTTACTTTAAAAAGATAAAAAATAAATAAATGAATGTAACAGTTAGAATATTATATTTGTCCTAATAACATATTTATAAAAATGAAAAAGTAAATAAATAAGAAATAAGAATTTACATAATACAACATTCTAACAATGCCATGTGAAACAGTGAAACACAGCAACACAGTTATGATGTAGCTGCAATTAACTGCATTAATTTAAAATACACATACACACACACACACACATATATATGTATGTAATTAAAAGAATAATAACAATCGAAAAATATCAGCCTATTAAAAAAAAATTCTAAGAATTTAAAAATAAATATTTTAAAAGTAATTCTTTTCACTTTGATTTTTTTCCATCAATATTTTCATAAGTTATGTGTGATCTTTTTTTTTTTTTTTTTGATAATATATATATTTTTTAATACTTAGAGCATAAAACTGATAACTCTATGCAAAGACTGCTTCAGGAAGCTTCGCATTACAGTGCTATATATATATTTGTAAAATACAGTTTCTTTTTTTCATTCCAAAGTGACAGCTATTTCTGTCAAACTAATTATTATTATATGCATATATTTATATAAATATTTCTATATATGTGTCTACCTATACACATATATAAGATTGCTAACGCCAAACTTTTAGCTAACCATTGTTATATACAGGGGCGGACAAAAAACTGCAACAGCAGTAATAAAAAAAAAAAAAAAAAAAAAAAAGGAAAGTTTGCAAATAACATGTTTTACATTTATGTTTCATGAAAAAAAAATGATGTTTTTATATTAAAAAATATTTGCTAATAAAATATATTAATGCTTAAAATGCATTAATTTGCCATAAAAATATGAGTACTTTGACATGCACAATAATGATTATAGTAAATTTCACATAAATGAGTTGTGTTATATGAATGTTGATGAGTGGAATTTATTATCATCTACTGCATTTGTGGTTAAATATTTTGTTCCATATTTTCATAAAATAGTGCATTTTTCCGTTTTAGAAATGATTCAGCATAGATATGCATTTCAAGAAACGAATTATTATGACAAATTAATAACATAAGTTTAGCTTTAATTTAACAATATCATCTAATACATGAAATATAAACATAAAATATGCTAAAAGATTTGAGTATGTTCAGAAAAGTGATCATCTGTACATAACTTAAATTAACGTGCGTTGCATTTAATACCATTATACAAACACAGCTTTTGAAAACTTCGTGATCGTGTTTGTTTTTGTATCAAAACTATTTAGAAATACTTAATTGAAATGGAAAATTCATCTTATGTGAACGTGGAAGAAGCAAATTGTCATCACTTACACATATTTATTCTGTATAGCCACTCAATGATCATTTTATTGCGTTAAAAAATCAGATTCAACATAGAATCTGTCGTTTGAAATTGCTTAAGATATGTGTTGGAAAAATCGAAATTTCAAGAACAAACGTCCTCTTTTCATTTTACTTACCCATCATACGTAGTATAGGGTAAGTCTTGCAATCGTTTTGAAAATCGAAAAAAAAAATTTTTTTGACGGATTTACACGTTTTAAATAGTGGAGATTCCGAAAAACGTATTTTTATAGAATTTTTTTTTTTTTTCCGTCCGTCTGTCTGTCTGTAAACGCTCTATCTCCCGAACAAATTGAGATAGAGACTTGAAATTTTGTATGTACTTAGTATGTAAGGCTGGAACAAAGCCTATTTAATATCAAAAACCTCGATTATCCGGAACTATTTTTTTCGGACTCTCGAAAAATTCGTTCTGATGAAAGGTGTATAAAAAATTTCGAATTTTTTTATTTTAAGGAATGGACGTAAAAGGCAATAAAATTACACAAATTTTGCATAAAGAACGAAGTCGATCATATAGTTGCCGAGATATGCCTTATTTTTGGAGTTATAAGGATGTTTTTTTACGCAGTTCGGTACTACTTGAGTAGTATGGTGTTTTATAAAATTTGCCGAAATTGGTACATCAACAATTCTTTAATATAGCATTACTATGTATATTAACAATATTTAAATTTTGTTTATGAATTGCAATGCATTGTATAAATAGTTTTCACATGTTTTATTTTCATATACATATCCATGATGGTTAAGTATTACGGTGGCCCCCAACGACAAGTTTTTCTTCGTTATCATAGTTATTGACCCAATGTAAGATCCGAGCAGTGGCCAACGAATAAATAAAGAAAAGAGGACATTTAAATGTCCTTGAAAAGCTAATTTTTTCTAGAGGAAGTATAGTGATAGCTCTTCGCTCTATAAAAAAGAAGACGAAAAAAAAAAAAAATACAGATAAATAAATAAATAAATAAAATAAAAAAATAAATGATAATAATAATAAACAAAACAACAGAAAAAAATGTTAGCTGAGATAACAGCAAAAAATTCTTTGATTTTACAAAAATAACTTCAATTTTGAAAATATCTATTTTTTAATATTGAAATCAGAACTGGGTTTTTGCCGGCAGAAAATGGTTTCTGTCGTGCCAGTGGCAGAAAGTCGTTATAACCGGTTTTAATCGGCAGAAACTGGCAACAATTGGCATAAACTCATTTCATGACCTAATATGAGACTTTTTTTTAGTGGCATTAAATTGCTTATATACATTTTATTCAGGATAAATAAAAAATAAAATATTGTGAATAGTTTTAATTAAAAAATAAATTTGTTTAGAATTTGATAGTTTTAAATCTTTTACAAAGAATCAGCCATATTATTTGCAGATAACTGAAAATCATGAAAATGATATTAAGGACATAGCAGTTGTTAAAATTGTAAATAAATATCATGATTTATAAAGAAGTTAGATATTTGTTACAAATGTTAAAATTTATTGCTGTTGTTTTAGATAAAAGTAAAAAAAAAAAAAAAAAAAAAAAAAAAAAAAAAAAAAAAAAAAAAAAACTGTTCTATTGCAGCTGCTCATAAAATTTGTTTAACTTTATTTAAAGATGAAAACATTATGAAAACTCACAAATGCAAGATTCAAATCCCATTAAATGCAGTGCTAGCTATTATGTTAGCTTATTTAGTTCATCCTAAGTATATGGAATCAAAATTGACATTTGAGCATAAAGAAAGTGAAAGAAAATTGCCTTTTTGATATTAATCTAAATTTTGTGCCGTATATAATAACCCCTTGTAGTAAAACCGACTCCTTTCCCAGAAACATATTTCCCCAAGGAAGTTCTAGAAAATGTCTTGCCTTCTGTGGGTGGTCGCCTCTAAAAACAAAGTTGGTGAAAATGAGAATGTTTCAAATTTTACATCCTCAATAATGACATTACCAGCTAGTAATGCTGATCTGGAGAGAATATTTTAGAACTTTTCTTTCATTCAAAACAAATTAAAAAGCAGTCTAGGTTAAGAAAGGTTGGCAAAATTAATTCCATACTGTGGATAATGCTCTTAGTATATTATTACTTTTTCCTCAAAAAAAAAAAAAAAAAAAAAATATATATATATATATATATATATATATATATATATATATATTTAATATTTAAAAATAATTGTACAAGATATTTCATTAATTTTTTTAACTATTTAGGAAAATAGTTGTTGTTCTCTGTAGAAAATTGGGAAATCTGAAGTATATCTGAATCTTTTTATTGGTTGAATTCCACAACTTATTTTATTTTATCCGTTTTCTGATTGGTCCGCGCTTAACGTCTAGAAATGAAATATTTTTGTTTTTTATTTTATTCGTTTTCTGATTGGTCCACGTTTTATGTCCAAAAATGGAATACTTCTGTTGCCACAATGACAAAAAAAGTATTAAAAACTACAAAAAATTAATAACTCAAAAATAAAATTTAGATACAGGTTTCAAACAAGTTGCATTTAAAAGTAAATTTTTTTCTTTATAAGACGGTGTAAAAATTTAAAATGTGCGATGTTTAGAAGTTCTAAAATTTGCAGCACCGAAAATTGTTTAACTGAAATTTCATTTAATATTTGTTTACGACTGGTCCAGGAATATTAACGTATTTCTAAAAGTCAAGGCATATTAATATGACTTTGTTATTACGTAAGCTACGTTTTGATCGTCATAAAAATGATATTATTATTTTTTTTAAATATAGAAATCATTTATAAATCTAAAATTATAGTCTTTTAAAATATTATTTTCCAAATAGTCATTGAAATTTGTTAAATTCCTTTTTTTTTTGTTTTATTTTCTGTTATTTTTGTGCTACAATTATTTACTTATATATTTTCATAAGAACCATTTCTCTTTGTATGTAGTAAGATAATTTTTAAGTTATTGCAGCGTATTCTTTATTTAAAAGTACTCTGAGAAGTGACGTTAAAATATTATAGAATTTTTTGAAGGTTTCTTTTTTTTAAAACCTTTAAATAGAAATTCATTCGTAAAAACAATAATATCAATTGTTAAACTTGCACAGCATTAGATTATCTTTATGAAAATTTCTACTTTTCAAGTGACAGAAAATTATTATGCAAACAAAATATATTTATATGATCCCTTTGAAACTTTTTGCTACTTTGAATAACCAAGGGTCTGTCCAGACTTTTCTCACAGGATCCTGTTTTTGTGAAATTGTGAATTTTTTTCTTATATTTGTGAAAATTCTAGTCAGAGTTTTGCGAATTTTAAATTATCGATGTTTTTAGGTTCTATTTTTCATATACAGTCGAGTCTCCCTATAACGAAACTCCATACATCGAATTTCTCTATATAACAATTTTTTTGTAGGAACGGTCCCCTTTTCGCATGATTACATTAAAAACAGTCTCTGTATAGCGAAATATCTATCTCCATATAACGAATTTTTTCATAAATTGGTCTTACTTTATTCAGTTTTAAAAAGCTTCGAAATCATATGGAATCAATTTTTCATTACATATTTTGGATTTATCGTCAGTGCTGAGTTTTTTTTTATTTTACTTCTCTCCTTTTTCTTTAAATCCAACGAATTCATCCCTCCTTCCACACACCTTTTCACATCCTTCTCAAAACAGTGCAATTGGATTGATACACATGTAAGAGAGGAATCAATGAGAGGCACATAAGAGAGGTTTTCAAATGGAGGGAAATGTTAACTACAATTTTTCATTCCTTGCTAAAATTTGAGCATTTTTTTGAGAGCGTAACAAATTTAAAATCAAAACAACGAAAAATCACAGATTTCTTCGTCTGAAATGAATGCAAGTCTTCCTTATTTGATTTTCATTAAGCTTTTAAATAAATGTCTATTCTCTTTTTTGAAACGGCTTAAATAATTAAGAAATAAAATGTTAGGTTAATATTTACTTTGAATCATTTCAAATTCTTAATTCAAAAGATCAAAAAATAAGATTTGTTCAAATTTTACACATTAAATACGATTTTCAACATCCTTCTCTATACATCGAATTTCTCTATATAACGAATTTTTTACTGGAACAGTGGATTTCGTTATATAGAGACTCGACTGTATAAAAAGCTAAGTAATATGCTCTTTGGTGAGTTCAACTGTTTATTTACAAGCCAGATTTTATTATTAAATGAATAAATTTGGAAAAGTTCAATTTGAAGGTGAAAAAATTCTGTTTAATGTCTATTTAAAAGACAAATAATTTTGTGAAGTGTGCTGTTTTGGGATAAAATGTTTTGTGAAGGGTCCCGTTTGGGGATAAAAATTTTTGTGAAGGGTCCTGTTTTAAGATAAGTTATTTTGTGAAGGGTCCTGTTTTATGATAAGTTATTTTGTGAAGGGTCCTTTAAAGGACTTAAAACTTTCCTAAACATATCCCTGATAACATTCATAAAATTTATTTTAATTTTTTAACTAAATATTTTATGTATTAAATACATGTGAATCATTGCAGGTTAAAGTTTTTATTAGTATTATTTCTTAGTTTCTGCCAGTTTTTGTCCCTTTCTGGCAGAAACTAGTTTCTGTCATGCCAGTTTTAACCGGTTATAACCGCTGGTTTTAACCACTCCAGCAGAAACTTGTCAGCCCTGATTGAAATATTGTTTTTGCTGTTAAAAAGCGGAATTTTTTTGTTAAACAAATAGGCTTTTTTCGTTATTCCGTCCGATGGCTTTCCTGTGTCAAAATTGTAAGGCATATCTATACATATATTTCTCTCTTTCTTTCTTTTTTGTGTACAGTAAGTATTAAAACGCTTGTTCTTGTTTTTAGGTAGCTTTCATTACAAAAAGTAAAAAGCTACCTATTGCAGCCGTCCGGAGGAAAGCACTTCCGGAAAATTTTGGTATATTTTCACCGATCATGACCTCCAGACCCCAAAACCACCCTCCGTTCAAATGTTGACATATATATATATATATATATATATATATATATATATATATATATATAACCATATATATATATATATATATATCTGATTTTTGTCATGCGATAACTAACGTATTTACCAACCGATTTGAATGAAACTTGGTATGTACATAGTACATACAAATGTCTCGACCGAGTTCGTTGGCCAGCATCATCCGCCATTTTGTTTCAAAATGGTGGCCATTTTAAATTTTTAAAAAAATTTAAAATTTAAAATTAAATGCGAAAAAATTAAAATTTGAAAAATATTTTTCTTTTACGTGTTAGAACATAAAACAAAGATTCCAGAACACTTTTTATTTTGTCAATATCTTAAAAAATGATTGAGTTATAGCACTTTGAATTTTTCTTATGGCTGACATTTTGAAAAGGATCTGATTTTTGTCACGCAATAACACGCGTATTTATGAACCGATTTCAATGAAACTTGGTATGTACATAGTACATACAAATGTCTCGACCGAGTTTGTTGGCCAGCATCATCCGCCATTTTGTTTCAAAATGGTGGCCATTTTAATTTTTTTAAAAAATTTAAAATTTAAAATTAAATGCGAAAAAATCAAAATTTGAAAAATATTTTTTTTTACGTGTTAGAACTTAAAACAACGATTCCAGAACACCTTTTTATTTTGTCTATATCTTACAAAATGATTGAGTTATAGCACTTTGAATTTTTCTTATGGCTGACATTTTGAAACGATCTGATTTTGTCACGTGATAACACGCGTATTTATGAACCGATTTCAATGAAACTTGGTATGTACATAGTATATATAAATGTCTCGACCGAGTTCGTTGGCCAGCATCATTCGCCATTTTGTTTCAAAATGGTGGCCATTTAAAATTTTTAAAAAAATTTAAAATTTAAAATTAAATGCAAAATTTAAAATTTTAAAAATATTTTTCTTTTAAGTGTTAGAACTTAAAACAACGATTTCAGAACACTTTTTATTTTGTCTATATCTTACAAAATGATTGAGTTATAGCACTTTGAATTTTTCTTATGGCTGACATTTTGAAACGATCTGATTTTGTCACGTGATAACACGCGTATTTATGAACCGATTTCAATGAAACTTGGTATGTACATACTAAATACAAATGTCTCGGTCGAATTCGTTGGCCAGCATCATCCACCATTTTGTTTCAAAATGGTGGCCATTTTAAATTTTAAAAAAAATTTAAAATTTAAAATTAAAACGAAAAAATTAAAAGTTGAAAAATATTTTTCTTTTATGTGTTAAAACTTAAAACAACGATTCCGGAACACTTTTTATTTTGTCTATATCTTAAAAAATGATTGAGTTATAGCACTTCGAATTTTGCTTATGGCTGACATTTTGAAACGGCCTGATCTGAACGATCCATCATGTTGCTTTAAAATGGCATACACTTTATGATATCGTGGAATTTGGTGACTCTCTAAGTCGCTTAAAATAAAACCAGGTTGAATAAAAGATGACTAATTTCTAAAAATTCCTATTAATATTCAGTCTTGACAAAAACTAGTATTCAATCTTATAAAATCACTAACTTTTAAAGATTATTTCCACTAATTTGAGCTTAGTATTTTTGAACAATGTAACTTATTTTAAAATAAATAAATAAATATATAAGTATATGAAAGCTACCTCTTCCTCCCGGCATTGCCGGAAGGACTTTTTCATTTTTCACTTTTTTTTTTTTTTGCGGTGTGTGTGTGTGTGTGGGGTGGGGGATCTCATTTTTTACTACCGTGTAACAGTTTTTATTTTAAATTAATACATTTCTCCCTGACCCTAGAATAAATGTCACCATTCATTTAAAGGAATTATGATCTCCAAAGGTTTCATTTTTGCGAATTAAAGTACGTTATACTTCATAACACTATACAAAGATAGCTTTGAAAGCTTCGCATTACAGAGCTCTTGTGCCGAATGAAAAATATTTGGAAACACGTAACTGACATGGAAAATTCTCCTCATGTCGACCTGGCAGAAGCGAAATTGTCATCACATGTCGCATATTCGTGTTGCCTCTCCATCATCTTCTCATTGACTTCCCAAAAGCGGAAATGAAGGGCAAAAAGAGCGGGGGACAGGGACTTAACTTTAATATCAGATATTTTGGGTGGAAACAACCCTAAAATAGTCTTATATCCGGGGAAATACTGACAGCTGGTCCTCACCTTGGAGACTCCCATTAAAATTTTGGTATGGGCATCTCTGGAAGATTGCTACTTTTTGAGGCAGTGCATCTTCGGGGGAGGATATTAAATTAGGATTCTGCTTGTGTCACCGGGATTACAAGATGGAAAGTTCATGTTCAGAAAAAAAAAATAAGTTTTTTTTTTCCGCTCTTGGTAAAATTTTCTGTCATCTCTCCGAGATTATAGCAAGTTCATAGTTTCTGTAAAAATAGTACAGTAACAAAAATAAAGTGTTTCATATAGAATACTCTTACAGACATTTTCACATATTTTACTCTTCTAAGCCTACATTGTAATAACCATGCTGCTAAGTAAAAGAAAAATGTTTCATGAAAAATCTAATATAATAAGCAGCAAATCAAATATCTAATTTAATATTTCTACCAAAAATGTACATTTTAAAGCAGAGCGTTTCTCGTAGAGCATTTATTACGCCGTGCGTATAATACATTGCATGGTCAAAGGTGACCGATCACTTGCGATTTGTTAAATATCTAGAAAAATACTCCAGGAAGTATCTTGAAACTCCGGGTGTGTAAACAGCATAGCAGACATTATACATTTTTACGAAGATTTTTCCCGAAACCTCATAGGGGACCGTCAACAAATTGAAAAAGGACCAATATATTTTGGATAACCCTATCAAAACTAATGTAATAAATGCATCCAAATGATTAAGTAACTTATTGAAATAAACTGAGTTCATTTTTATGAGCGTAGCATATATACTCGTACAGAAATTAAGGTTTTTCTTTAAAACAGTCCTGAATTTTGACAGAAAAAATTTTCTTTTCTGAAACTATGACAAACAAACAACATCGTAGAAAATACCTGTAATCATAATTAAAAAATCATAAAAATTGTATGAAAAATGATTAGGTTTACTAAATAAAGTTTCACTACGCATGCGCGAATGTAAGCAAAATAAAATGTGCATAATGTGTTAGCTGAAAGTATAGAGAAACTCTTGCGAAAGCCTCAAAAACATATCTAAAAATTTTTGAAAATTATCGTCGATAGATTAAGCACAAAACACATTTTCCCCAAAATGAAGCAAAAAAATGAGGGGCTGTATTCATATATTCATTCATTAGGGTCAATATAGCATAGTCAATATTGCACGTACTAATATATTTGGAAACGCAGTTTGTTACAGCAAGCCACTTAATAATAATCGACAGTTTGAAAGCTTTTGCTACACAAGTTTTGACAGGGTCATCTAAAAGATACTCGTTCTTTTTTAGAAGACAGTCCCCTATGGGGTTTCGAGAGGGAAAAAAAAAGCGAAAATATACGACCTGTACTATTTTGTTTAGAAGCCTGGAATTTCAGGGGGATTCCTCGAGTATTTTTCTTGATATTTAACAAAACGTTTTAAAACACAAGTGACCGGTCATTTTTGGACATGTAGTGTATATATACACGGTGCAATATATTCTACGAGAAACGCTTTTTTTTAGAGTATGCATTTTCGGTGGAAGACATTAAATGAGATATTTGATTTGTCGCTTAGATTACCGATAGAAAATTCCTGTTAAAAACAAAGAAAATATTTTTTTTTTTTTTTTTTTTTTTTTTTGGTCGCTGTAAAATATTCTGTCACTTTTTTTAAACGATTATAGGAACTTCATAATTTTTGTAATAATCGGGCGCTTTAAACGAAAAGAGAAGTGTAATCATTAAATGTAATCAAGGACATCACCAAACACATTAAACATACATATATATTTCGAATTATGGAATATTCGATTTATTTTAAAAAAAAAGTTCGTCTATCGTATTTCATTTATTATTAGTTTCCTCCGGTGGTATAAGTGTATACGTTTATTTGAAAAAAAGTTTCATAATGTTTCACATCTCATTTCAAACATGTATTAAATATAAGAATATTCATGAAGTTATCATTCAACATTCATCATTCAAGTTATCATTCTAAGTCGGAACTTGATTTTAAAAATAGAAATTAACTGTGGGAGCATTTTCTGAATAAATTATAACTTTTATAGGGGAAAAAAAATAATGATAAAAATAAAAGTAAAGGAACGTTAATCGATTCCTTAAAATCCATAAGAGCTTTGTGCATTTAATGAATGAAAAGGATTATATAAATGCACTAGTAAATTTGTGCACAAAAAAACTCAATTTCGTTGACAAAAAAAGAAAAAAAATTGAAAAATAGGGAGAAAATTTTTAAATTTAGAGAAATACAATCTTTTTCGTATTTTAAAAAGTTCTGCTTAAACGGATATATGGAATCTTAAATTGCATTTTCAAGCTTAATAGTTTTCCGATTTATAGTAATACGCAAAGCCTGAAAGCCTCAAAAGAACTAAAAACACAAGAACTGCATCTTTTTCACCAAAGGGATTACGAACTAAAGCCAACTAAAAATTACCGCAGCAACAGATGCAGCTAAATCCTCAACCGAATTTTTCACGATTCAAGAACTTTACACTGGCTGACTGCGGACACATAAACAACGCAACGCAACGTTCGCTTTTCTACCCTGGTCCAACGTCCTCCTCCCCCTCTTGATTTTCCGAGAATCGAGAGATCAACCTCCCGAAAATCTTCATCGTCTTGACCCTGTTTTTCTCGCTTCTAGAGAAAGACTTCCTGAAGGGGGGGGTTGTCCGCAGCAGATGTTCGGCGTTCAACCTCACTCACCCCCGGGACGAAAAAAAACAGCTGTTCTTGCCTTCTTCAGGTAAAGAGGAGAGAATTGTACCCACTCTGCACCACTCCCTGTATGTTTTGCTTTGCCGAAACCGGACCAACTGGGCAGCCGAGCAGCGGCCCTGCGTTTTCCCCGCGATTTACATAACGATCACGATGAATGAGATAGCTGATTTGTTGAGCAAATTGCAGATAATTTGAAACCTGGTTAAATGTGCACAGTAGTGCAGTAGGGATGTTGGTCAGGAAGGTGTTTTCGATTTGACTGTTTGTTAAAATAAGCAAATGCATTGATTTCTGGAGCTCGCAGAACAGTTCAAAGAGTAGCAAAATTTTGGAACCGATGCCGTTCGCTGCTTTCAAGGCTATTTTTTTCTAAAGTGATTCATATAAAGATGCAATAAAAAAAATTTCTTCTCTAAACTGCATGTGCAAGGCAATTATTATTTCATAATACAGAAATTAAAGATGTTCTTAACTGATCCGCTCAACGGCTCAACAAGCGAAAAACGTTTTGACACATTTACAAATTTATTTTTTAACAGAAAGTTATAAAATTTTAATGCCTGACTATGAAAGCGATTTCAAATTGAACTTATTTTCCATTTTATGATAATTAAATTACTTATCGAGTTATAAGCTATTTCGATGACGCAATCACCCGTTTTTCTCCTCCTTTTCGATCGGTTTTTCTGCTTTCGTCGGGAAATAGGCTCAAAAGTGTCAACTTTGAAGGCTTGTTATGAAAAATCTATTGTGTTTTTTAAAAAACAAAAGAATGAGTGCAATTATAGAGTTTCTGAATAACAACACCTGCTATTTTCATGCATTTCCGAACAAAAATAAATTAATGCATGTGTCACAAAGTTGCCCTTTTTGATTTAAGAACACCCTTAACAAATAAGTAATAAGACGTTTAAAAAAATGCAAAAGTAAGCTTCTACCAGCTTATAAAAAAAATATGTTTGTCATCATATATACATACATATGTATGTATGTATACATTATAGAAAAGCAAAGCTAATCAGCATACTCAACCCATTCAGAAATCTCAAATTATTGAAAAACCCAAGCAGTTAAACATTATAACATCGTAAATCCTATAAAATAGTTGAACACAACAAAAATGGGAAAATTTTTGTTTAAAAAAGTGGAGGAGCAATATTTATAAGAGGGAAAATTTATGAAAGGAATGCAAAGAAGAATGAATATTATGAATAGCTAAAATATGAATAACTATATATAAATTGTAAAAATTTTTAATTAGAATTGTTCTCTTTTTATATAACTACATTTTTGCAGCATAACTACCACAGGGATGGAATCACAAGCCTTCACCAGCATGCCAATTGTTATCCTAATTTTTATAGCATTCATAGCTTTATTTAACGATATAATTAATTAATGACAGAATGGTTAAATAAAATGAATTATATCTAAGAAATTGCTGTAAAAACTGGTCTGTTAATGGGAAACTGTTCCATTACTGATATTAGTACATGAATAAGCATTTTATCTCCCACTGTGTGTACATTCCTTTACGCTGTCACATTATTTGTAAGGAAAATTATTTGCAAGTTAATGAAAGGAAATATTTTGCAATAAGTTCAACTATATTAAATAGAGGCAATTATGCGTTTATGCAACAATTTTTCTAAATATACACACATATATATATATATATATATAATCAAAGCCTTCTTTTCTTTTTTTTTCTTTTTTGTTATTTTAAAACTATGGATAAAATCATAAATGCTGAAATAATGTTATTTTATTACATTTTAAAAGTCTACATTTATGCCAATTCTACATTTTATTTATTACCGATTATTGCTTTTGCCTTACGACACCAAAAAAAATTTTTTTTTTCCGCATTGTAGCATAAGACAATTTGTTTCGAAGTACCAATTTTGATAGCAATTTTTGGAAACTCTTCTGCATTTTATCAGGAGTAGAAAAGACTGCTCAATTACATAACTTTTTGAATAAAAGCATCTGCAAAATCTCATGTGTTTGCGAACAAAAATGAATTCAGAACATGATATTTTTAGTAAGCACAAATATTATGCAGTCAGTTTTAAAGCAATTTAATCTAGTTTTACAAGATGTAAATTTGTTTCTCTATAAATTTGTTATTTTATTAACATCGCAGCGTGGCAGAGGAAAGATTTTTCTCAGCAAATGTACCTTTCGGAGGGAAAATCTTCGATTTAACTTTTTCTTTTTCTAAAGAAGCAGCCAACACCTGTTGCACTGTCAAAATTTCTTACTTCGCAGGAATTTGCTTCCTTTTTCCCTTCTTTGTTGCTCCGTTGGTTTTTAAAATGGGGCTTTTATTTTGTGAAAAAAAATTAGTTAAAACTAAATCTTATTACAAATTAACATAAAACTTATGTTATTAATAAATTTACAATAAATATGTTTTATTATCAGTGTAAACTTGCAGCAAGTAAGTTATTTACTCGGCGATATTTCACTTGTGTTCATTTTGAAATTGAAGTTAAGTCGTTTCTAAACAGAATTATTATTTGTGTTGCATAATATTAATAAACACAATCAGAATTTTGTCACGAAACTTTATAAATCTCCATTATATAAATTATAACAAATAATTATATGCATACAGCTTATTAATAATCATTTTTCTTATTTTCTTATTGTATTAACTTTTCCTTATAAACATTTAATTACTATAAATAACTGAGTGCAATAAGGTGTTCATTTACTTCTGTTATTATAATTATATTTATTTAAACAATATTTACATTAAAAATTATTACTTTTGGAAATAACGCAAATCCATGGGCATATACCAAAACCAAGATTTTTTTCAGTTACTACTCATAATCATTATTCCACATTAAATTTTAAAAAAAATTATAAAATTTTTATTAAAATTATTTATAAAAAGACCCCCCCCCCTCCCTCAAAAAAAAGATTATTAAATATTTACGAATACTTTAAACCCATCCAAATGTAAGCCATTAAATATAAAATGAACCTGCTCCACTAACAATATAAACAGCTAATCACATCAAAAGAAGTACTTAATAATAAAACAATTTTCCACTCTGGCAATTTTTTTTACTTTATAAGAAGAATTAGCTTCCCTTTCCCTCTATTTCTGGGAGTAATATTAGGGTGTGATAAAATAAAATCAAAAGAAGTATTTTTTAGTAATAATAATAATAATAATAATAATAATAATTATCATCAAAGCGATTTCGCCCCCCCCCCCCCAAAAAAAAAAATCTTTAGCAACGAGTTTTTCTGGCACATTTACGGACTCATTTTCAAACACATAAAAGCATGCTATTTGCAAGCATGATTATTGAAGTGGACTGTAATCATAAAAACTTTTTCCCTCATTTTTCAATGAGCTAATTTCCTCATGAATTTCGTTATTCCACTTGTCAGATGATGGCAATATATATTTACTTTTTACTTTTTTCGTACTGCCGCATACCAAAATTTGGTATAAAACGCTAATTTTGGTACCAATTTCCGAAAACTTTTCTACATTTTCTCAAAAAATGAAAAATAAATGAACTTACTTGAATGCATGTTTTTTGAATGGGAGCACATGCCAATTTTACTTAGAATAAAGTGATATAAACAGAAAAAACAAAACGACTTCAGTATAAATTATTTTTGTCGAAAGAGAATAGGAGTAAAGGAAAGTAATATAATGTTTTAAGGGTGTTCTTAAATCAAAAAGGGTTATTCAGGTTGTTATTCAGAAACTGTCTAATTGCACTCATTCTTTTGTTTTTTAAAAAACACAATAGATTTTTCATAACAAGCCTTCAAAGTTGACACTTTTGAGCCTATTTCCCGACGAAAGCAGAAAAAGAGGTCGAAAAGGAGGAGAAAAACGGGTGATTGCGTCATCGAAATAGCTTATAACTCGATAAGTAATTTAATTATCATAAAATGGAAAAATAAGTTCAATTCGAAATCGCTTTCATAGTCAGGCATTAAAATTTTATATCTTTCTGTTAAAAAATGAATTTGTAAATGTGTCGAAATGTTTTTCACTTGTTGAGCAGATCAGTTAAGAACACCCTTAAAACAGCTTAGTAACTGTTTATGTTTAATTTTCTGCGCGATTTTATTTCATCGTACTATCTTGTGTTTTATGTTTTCTATTCCTCTTGCATCTCTGCAAGAATATAGTGCTGGTAAGAAAACTACATTTACAGGTTATTGAGAGTGAAAGTGTATAAGACACGCATAAAGAATACATTGCTGTGTAGAAATAAAGGATAGGATATACAATTATTAGAACATATAAAACCATTTTAAAAAATTCAATTTATTGTAAATTTTTATATTATTTAAATGAATATAAAAAAATAAATGTTTAACTTTATTATAGAACTAAAATGTATTAATAGAATAAAAAAGAGAACCGCTGGAAATTTCATCCAAGTGTTATAAAAATATTTTACACCAATATTTTTATCTAAACCATCTAATTTATGTTTCGTGATATACTTTTAACTTATTTCTTTGGAGAACACATTTAAGGGTGTTCTTAACTGATTCGCTCAACAAGCGAAAAACGTTTTGACACATTTACAAATTCACTTTTTAACAGAAAGTTATAAAATTTTAATGCCTGACTATGAAAGCGATTTCGAATTGAACTTATTTTTCCATTTTATGATAATTAAATTACTTATCGAGTTATAAGCTATTTCGATGACGCAATCACCCGTTTTTCTCCTCCTTTTCGACCGGTTTTTCTGCTTTCGTCGGGAAGTATGTTCAAAAGTGTCAACTTTGAAGGCTTGTTATAAAAAATATATTGTGTTTTTTAAAAAACAAAAGAATGAGTGCAATTAGATAGTTTCTGAATAACAACACCTGCTATTTTCATGCATTTCCGAACAAAAATAAATTAATGCATGTATCACAAAGTTGCCCTTTTTGATTTAAGAACACCCTTAAAATAATTCTGCTTCGAATCGAAATATATTTTCATTTTCTACCGGTCAAAATGACCGATGCGACGGTTCTACTGTTAATAGTTTGTAAAGAAACAAAATGCTATCAATAAAAACTTTGAAAGAAAGAAAGAAAAAAAAAGCACTATTTAAATTATTTTTGAAATCATAAAATTGAAGAATGTTCATTATATAAAAGACAACAAAGGATGAATTACAATGATAATTAACGTTATCTTGTTATATTTTAATGAAATGAAAATTTTAATAGAAACAGAATGCATAAGTTTACTATCAGTATTTTCCAAGATCTCAACCTTCACAATTTAAATGAATTGTCCAAAATAAACGCACAATTCTATAATACATTTGAATTCAAAGATAAAATCAACAACAACAACAAACAAAAAAAAATCGATTGTGCGTGTAATAAAACGATAAGTAAAAAATTAAATAAAGAAAGAAATAAAGAAAATAAATAAAGAAAAATTAAAAATTAAGAAAAGTAGAATTCCCCATACATTGCTCACAATATTATCGATTATAATTACATTTAAAATAATATAAAATTTATAATAATATATTTATAATAATAATTTATATTTTATAAATAATTACATTTTATAAATAATAATAATTTATATTTTATAATAATTTATTATAATATATATATATACATATATATATATATATATATCAACAAATAAGTTTTTAAAAAAGTGGCAAAAATAAGCTTTAAAATTTCATTTCGTTTGAATTTTTCTTCGTAAGATATATGACTAATTTCATTATTTATGAATTTTTTAATTTATATTTCAATAAAAAGTAGTATTTTAATTTCATTTTTAAAGCACAAAAGCTTAGAAGATGTGATAATCATGGATTATAACTGTTCTTGTACAAGATATTCATTCAGGATATGTTAGTTTAATTTGAAGAAAAATGTAAAACGCTATTTGATCATTTGGCAATTATTGCAATAATAATGTCTGAAAGTTTCATGTCCAATTGTACAATATAAGCTCGTAAATGTGTCAAAATATTTCGTGTTGATGAACGGAAAAATAAGTAAATTGAGAGTAGCTTAAAAATGATAAATTGCAAAAAAATGTTTAAAAAATATGGAATTTAAAAATTATTCATTGTTAATAGAATGATTATAACTTTATATTATTATTATTATTCCCAAATAAAAATTTAAATTCTATACATAATAAAATAAGGTAGGTAAATTTGTCTTTTTGTTGTTGTTGTTGTTATTGTTATTATTATTATTGTTGTTGTTGTTGTTGTTGTTGTTGTTATTTTCGAAGACACGATAACCTTCAAAATTTAAATAAATCATCGGATAATAAACCTACAATTCTAAAATATCGATTATATCAATTCATGGCCAAAAACATCAAAAAATCGATTCTGTACACAATGAAATTACTCTTTAAGTGGCAAGATGGTTGTTTACATATTAAAATGAAACCATGTTATGTATGGAATGAAATTTAGTTATACGAAAATCGAAATACAGAATACGGTAAAACTTAGATACACTGAAAAAAAAAAAAATAATCGTACGTATGTAAATTTACAGAAATCTAACAATAGCCACTTGTATCAGTAAATTAAAATAAATTTAATTCTTTTATCAGAAAAAATTAAAATTTCTGTGTATAATAGAAAAGTCTTTTTTATTATGAGTATTCTAACCTTAAAAATTTAATTAAACTGCTCAATGTAAATATACTGTTCTACACTATATATTTGAATTCAACGACAAAAACAACAAAAAATCGATTACACAGACAATGAAACCATTCTTTCGGAATATAATTAATTTATAAACAAGGAGACTGGACAAGGTCTGAGGAGATAGATACCCTGTCAATCGGAAAATCGCCAGTCTTACACAAAGCAAGGTCACGACCGTACCGGTCAGATCCAAACACCATCTCTAAGATTTGGTCACGTGAATTCCGAAATCTGTGGCCAATATGGCACATTCCAGCTTGCAAACAATGAGAGTCAGTCCTAACATCAAACCATACCATACTCAGAACCAATATAAAATCTTGATATAAGGCTTAAGCGTTCGCGTGCTTCGTAATGTGCAACTGAAACTTTCTTTTATCCAAGTGCATTATTATTTTTTTTTTTTTCAGTTGGCAACTGCAAATTGTAAATATGCTAGTGACTCTAATGAAAATAATATGAGCGGCGTGCTGCATTGTAATTTATTGTTATTTGCGTTCTTCGAATGAAGTGTCATAGTTCTAAGGATTTTATGAGCATACCAAGTGCAATGTTTTATTCAACAGATGTGCCAGAATAACATAAAGAATCCGCTGGTAGCAGATTTAGTGTTGAAACTTATAAATAAATGTTGATTAACTGTATATGCTCAGATATTCAAATTTTATAAATTTATCAGAAAAATAATACTTGCAAAAGTGTGATATTTTACAGAATATTTACATTATACAAGCATGAATAGACTTTATAATGGGGAAGAGTAACCGGGATTCAAAATTATAGGTAAACAAAATAAGCCAAAAAATTTCTTACCCACAATTTAAAAAGTTTATTCCTAAAACGAGGTCGAGTGAATTTTGAATTAGTGCCCAATATGATACATTCCAATATTTAGATTGGAAACAATGAGTGTTATTCCTAAATTCGAATCTTGCCCTATCCAGAATCAATACAATTTCCTTGTATAAGTCTTTGAGGTCCGATTTTCATAATTTGTCTTTTTCTTTGGTCAAAATTGACTTATTTTTAATTATTACAGTTGACAACAAAAATTGTAACCACTTGTGCATATCTTTGGCTCTAATAAAATTAATATCAGCAGCGTAGGGAATTATGCTTCTATATATTTTTTAAGTGAATTGTCTTAAGTTCAGGGAATGTTATAAGTATGTCGCATGTAATATTCATAGCTTGGGCATTACTTATTAAGTTTGTGCAATAGTTGACGGCAGGAGGCTATCAGTAAGTGTCATCAGTAGTAAATTCACAATTGACACTTATAAATAACTTTTAAAAATGTTGCATATTCTCAGATACAAATGTGATAACCTTTTGAGAAGAAAAGTAGAAAAAAGAATTAAAAAAAAAAAAAAAAAAAAAAAAAAAAGAAAAACAAACAACGAGAATATTGAACTTATTTCAAAACATGAAGTAGGTACAGTTATGAAATTGTAGTATGTCATGCACATATAGAGCACAATGATATAGTTCCATGCAGTCACCATGCGATCCAAATATTAATCCTAGCTGGTTATCAAATCGCCTAAGCGGGTTGCAAAAATATACTGTGACCAAATTATTGAGATAGGCTACGGTAACTTCACGTGACTTCAGTTTCGTCAAAATTATTACCGCATGGGAAGCGTGTCTTCAGAATCGAACAGATGATACTTCCAGAGAGCGATATATATTACATGACGACCTCAGAAGCCAAGGGGTACAAATGACAAAATTTCGATTTGGAGTAGATTGAGTTTAAAGATAATTGATGTTAAATTCGAACATCAATAACAATTGAGTGAATTGAAATAGGAAATTTCTGCTTGTTGCATTCTGGTCTTTGAACTCTTATTTCAATAAATGTTAAAAAATAGAGTACAATTTTCTTTAAATGTATAATTAATCAATATTGTTTGTTTTTCGAAAAAAGTGGTTTGCCTCTATAACTCAGCAAATAATAAGAAAATCACTTATATTTCTTTACCTGAAATGAAAAAAGCATATTTTTAGGTCGTCTGTGTCTTTAGTTGATTTTTTTTCAATTTTGTCACTTATACCGCTTAGCTTCTGGGGTCCTCATATATAAATAAGGATTGTGCGGAGAATATTCGAGAATCTGGCAAATGAATTGCAATAAACATTTATATCCCAGAAGTAGCTGCATAAAATTATACTGTTAAAAATTTTGCTTTAGTTTGAACCAAATTTTGGTGGTCAGTAGCTGCCACTGTAAGATGGTGAAATCTTGAACCAATATTTGGAGCTCCTGTTGAAGCATAGTTCCGATAGTTGGAGCGAGATTGCAATATTAGGAAGCTCCAAATGTTGGTACGAGATTTCACCATCTTATGGTGGCAGCTACTGACCACCAAAATTTGGTTCAAACTAGAGCAAAATTTTTAATAGTGTTGTCAGAGCCCGATTATGACTAATTGGGGCCCTGGGCAAAGATAAATTAGGAGGCCCCTTTTGAAGCACAGCAACATTATTCAAATAGAACTGATGGTCACTCATATCTGTAAGGCTTAAACATACTTTCGCATCTTGAATATAAATGGAAGAAAATCCTTAGCTCCATCAATTCTAAATTAAATACCTTAATAAAAGTACAACATTTTTCTTCCTTAGTGCAGAACAAAAATCTTTTATATACAGTTTAGAAATTTGTTATATTACTTTAAGATGATTTTAATAGCTTCAAAATATATGGAAGAGTTTGAAATCGAAAAAGAAAAGTAAATATTTTATAATTTAATGTATGGATTTGGGAGCCCCTTAAGGTCTGGGGCCCATGGGCAAAGTCCCGATTTGCCCATGCGGTAATAAGGGCCAGAGTGTTGTAGCGTGATGCCATGTGCTTAGCATTTGGAATTTCATAATTATATTTTTTTATAATTGAAGAATGCTGGTGATTGGGTAGTAACTGGCTATGTTATGTTATACCAAATTCCTTTTGCTGGACATAGGAAATCTATATTTTCTTTCCATTTGAAATGAACTGCTTTTTCGCATTCATTTTTTAATGCATATTTTGAAAGGAATACATTTGTGTTTTAATTTGTTTATATGCAATTATTAATATATTGGTAAACGCCAATAAAAATAGCAATATAATAATCAGAAAGTAAATAAGGAGATATCAAATAAAAAAATAAAAAAAACTAGAAAGGGAAAATTAGTCTGCCTATTACAAATGACGCCTTCGGTTTAAGAATACGGATTGATTGCGGTTATTTTAGTTTTGGTAATTTAGTTTGCAATAGCTATAACAAAAAATTAAGGAAAAAAAAATCCCAATTCCATTCGCTGTTGAAATTTTTTTAAAATTAAGTTTAGTCTGATAGTAAATTAAAAAAAAATATATATTAATGTTTTATGAAATAAAATTAGTAAGTAGGAGAAAAAGGAAAATTTTATGTGCGTAGAAACGTTTAGATGGCAAAAAATGTGCATCATAACTCTTTCGGCCCTAAATTTTATTCTTATCTGAAAAAAAAAAAAAAAAAAAAATCTTTTACGTTAATAAAATTAAAAGTAGCTATCGAAACCACAGAAACTATAATTTACTGAATTTTAACGAGAACGTATTCTTTTCAGAAACCTAAGGAATGTAGATATTTTGCTTGCTTTTCATATAACAATATAGTCTAAGGAAGAATATTTTAAGACGTTTGACAAATGTTGTATTACAACAAGATTAAACAAACATTAAAAAAAAAATAGTAGTATTTTTTTTTCTTTTATCACAAATTAGTAATTCGGAAACGGAGTTTCTAACTTAAATTTAGAGTGAAACATAATGTTTGAGTTAAAAGAAAGCCAACTGTTTGCTAATACTTAATAAAACTTTTATTATTATTATTATTAAATGCTGAAAGATAAGTGAAGTCATAATAATAAATTAAACGACATATGTTATTACTATTAGGTGATGGAATTAACAGAAATAATTTTTAAAGCATTTTAAAAGTAGGGAAAACATATGACCGCCAAGGCCGAAAGGATTAACTATATCCCCATTTACGAGCAATCGTTTTTCAAATCTATTTTCACACGCTCCTATTCTTTAAAATACAATTGCATATTGAAAAATCAAAAATTCCTTCCCAGAATTTGATTCTGAAATAGCGCCATTTATGTTTCTCTTGCGCAGTTAGTTACCTGGTTACTTATCCTCGTAGATATTGTGTTTGACAGAAATATAAACACAGTTCAGATCGTTTATCCGAGACATCTCATAACGGACCTCTCATTAGTGGTGCGTGGGTCGGGGTTAAACAAACGATTGTCCGAAACAATAGGTGATGGGCAATCTGCGAAACAATCGCCCTCATTGAGAGGCACTTTCGCTCTCTTTTCGCGGTGTCTTCTTTTGCATCTAACAACAATTCTGGGAACGGACTCGTGGCACACTTTTATCCCGTTCTCTTTCGTATTTAATAAGCCAAACTTTCTCAATCTACGTGTTGCGAATTGTGTCTTTAAAATATCGTTTTTGAAATTTGTATGTCATCTTTATTAAAACTATGGCATCGAACTGGGATTACAGAATATGAGTGAAATTTCTTAGGCTACGATATGTTATGTCAATTAAAGTATAGTCATTAAAAATCATTTTATGCTACTTAACCCTGTAAATTTTGCCTTCCATGATTTTTGAAGTTACCGTAAAGTACCAAAAGTAAACATCCCTTTAGTAGGCAGAAAATTCTAATAATTTTAAAGGAGGCTTTTAATTGTAACTTGTGTGAAATAGAGAAGAAAATTAGGGATGGGGGATGTATTTGGAATTTATAAATTTCCCAGGATCTATATAATTTGGAAAATATATGAGTGTGGGGTGACTTATATTTGGGGGGGGGGGGAGAGTTACTTTCGGTATACTTTATGGTAGCTATTTTTAATTAGATTTTTAGGCAGTAACTTAAAAATTCCTAGAAAGGAAATTCGTTTCAAACTTTTAATATATTATAGTGGAGTTTGTTCTGTGTGATTCTTGATATTTTAGCGATTTTTTTTTTTTTCGTAATTTTTTGCATTCGGAAAAAAAAAAAAAAAAAAAAAAAAAAAAAAAAAAAACAGTTTTGTATTTAACTTTTAGCCAAATAAAGGAATCCGTTTTTATTCTTTTAGAAGAATATGATAAATTTTGTCTTTTTTCAATAAAATTTATTCAGAATTCTTGTAACTTTTTGAATTTTTCCCGAATTTATTTCTGCGTTTTTTAGAGTTTTTTCGCGTTTCGCAGAGAATTTTCTCCATTTGTAAAATAAATCATGTTTTAATCTTTTAGTCCAATATGGTAAATTTTGCCCTCTGAGATTTCTGGAATTTCGGATTTTTTTTGCTATTTGTTATGAATTTTTTATGCCGATGAAAGAGATCCTATTTTAATCTCTTGCCTTTTCTATATGATTAAGATTGCGCAAAATTTTAAATTTAGAAGATTTTCATAGCTTAAAATCATCCATAATATGTTTCCAACATCTGTACGTCTTTATTCAACCTTTCACTCCTTTTTTTAACCTTCTTTTTTAATCATATCTGAATGATATGTTTTGTTTGGACTTGTAGAATACTAAATTACAGTGTTTAAGGGTTTTTTCTCTCTTTTTAGAGAAGTCCAAATTACCTATCAAAAAAATTAAATAAAAACTATAATAAAGTGGAGAAGCATTGAAACGAATTCTTAAGATGTTTCCCACAGTTTCAGTTTCATTTATTTATTTATTTTTCCGTTTAGAAATAAATTCAGGATTAGAACAGAACCGCAGGTCAAAAAACCTTAGATTTTTTTTTTTTTTTTCAAACAGTTTATTTATGTGCCCCATAAGAGAATTCACTGCAATAAATCAATTATCATTGCTATTAAATAAGTATACCTATACCTAACATCAGGATTAATCTAAACTTATTAAGGGACAGTTTGATGCAAAATAAATATAACTGCATGATCATTCTCATCTTTCCCACGCCACTGTTGTATGACCTGCTTTATAGCTCCAAAACTGTAACATACGGATTGTTAGTTTGACCTCACGCATGGCTAGATAGAGAAACAGCGAATGACCAATAAGTGAAATTTAAAAGCTTAATTAAATGGAAATGGACTGAAGAAGAATTTTAGCTTCGTATTTTTATTTTACTTTACCGTTTATTTTATTTTATTTTTATTTCATTTTAGTGCTTCAACTCAACAAAATAAAATAATATTCACATAACTTTAATGCATTTCGAGGAATTTTTGTAAATAGTTTTAGATGTGATGAAATCCTCTCTTCATGATTGATCTTAATTTTTTTTTTTTTTTTTTTTTTTTTTTTTGAGGAAATTAATAATTATTTTTAATAGACACATTAAATAAATAACATTTGTAGGTAAATTTAAAAAAACTTCTGGCTCGATATATCTTAGAATAAATATACGAATTTTATTATTTCATTTTTCTATATAATCTCCTTATATTTTGATTCATTTTTCAAACCATGTTCACTGTAAAAATAAAAAAATAATAATAATTTAAAAATAAATAAAAATAAAAAAATAAAAATAAATAGAAAAAAAAGAAAAAAAAGAAACGGACAATTTTATGGAGATTGTACAGATTGTACAAGTACTCTGTAAAAAATGACAGATGTTTCTGAATATATAAAAATGTACTGTAATCAAAAACGAAAATATGTTGTGACCTCTTCTAACTCACCTAAGGTTTTGAAAACCGTTCCTTTACCTTTAAAAATTTCAGAAAACTATTTGTTTTCGAAATTTAAAGAAGAATTTATAAAAATTAATTTTTATTAGCTGCCCTTAATTTTCGGAAACGTTTCTAAGTAGCTTTTACAGTACAATAATCACTTTTCTCAAATCAAAATATCACTTTTTCGGATACTACCAATTCTCAAGTAAACATTTTCAGCTGCATAACTGATTTTGTGCATGCAATTTAGCAAAATAATGTTAAGTTTCATATTATTGTTAATACTGTTAATATTGTATGTTTGTCTATTAAACATGTTCTCTGAATATCAAAATATTTCCGTATGAATTGGTAGTATCCGAAAAAGTGATATTTTGATTTGAGAAAAGTGATTATTGTACTGTAAAAGCTTACTTAGAAACGTTTCCGAAAAGGACGGGCAGCTAATAAAAATTAATTTTTATAAATTCTTTAAATTTCGAAAACAAATAGTTTTCTAAAATTTTTAAAGGTAAAGGAACGTTTTTCGAAACCTTAGGTGAGTTAGAAGAGGTCACAGCATATTTCGTTTTTGATTACAGTATTTTTATACATTCAGAAACATCTGACATTTTTTACAGTGTAATCGGGACGCAGTACAATTTACATTTTTTTTTTTGACGAAAAAATTCCGAAAAATTCCAGGAAAAAGATATAATTTTTTTTTTTTTGGAATTTACGGGAATTTATCCTTTAAAAAACAATGAATTGTATTGGTGTCTCGATTGCGAGTACAATCTCCGTAAAATCGTCCGTTTCTTTTTACAGTGTTGAATACACGTCAGTCATCGGTGACTAAAACTGAATTTTTCGTTTAAGAATTTTTCGTTAAATACAGGTGACTGACAGTATAAAATGATAACTATAAATGAACTATAACTATGAACTATATAACTATGAACTATAAATTAAAAAAAAAAAAAATACATTCTAAATAAATTTTATGTAATTTCTGGGTGGTATCATGAATGTATTAAATATTTCTTACCAAAAAAATTTAATGGGTTTTATTAAATCATAGTAAACATAAAAACGGTTGTCTTTCGCTGGTATCACAAAATGTGTCAACTTGCTTAATTCGTTTTCTGGTCTCTACCAAATTGTGCTGAATTTTCTTCGTAGCATAGTTTACAATACCGTCGCACTTTTAAAGACTTTTACTGTTTTATTTTAATTGCCGAAACGTCAGTGAAGGCTTACTTTGGAGACACGAAATTTTTTTGAGTCTGTCTGTCTGTCTGGATGTCTGTCAGTTTGTCAGTCTGTCTGTTCCGCGATAACTAACGCAAAAAACACCCGATTGGCTTGAAATTAAGTGGATATGTTAGTGAGGCACTGGGATTAAGCTGTATAGTTTTTTGTAAGATTTGATTCATTCGTTCGAAAAATATAGAATATTTTATTTTGCGCAATAATGCTTTTCTATGGCAAATCCAATGATTTTTAATTTCTTTTTTCTTGAGAGAAAATGTCACATTTCATTAATGGAATTCAATGATAAATGGATACTGAAATTTGCCGGTTAATTTATTCGTATTGTTTTGAAATTTTGTCTACAAATTTGTCAGATTTTTTGAATTATTACTGTAAATTTTGGAAATTTTTTATATATGTGTTCCAATAATATAAACGAATTTGTTTTAGAGATTTACTTATTTCAAATGTATTTATTTCATTTTCTTTACTTTCTCTTAATGGTTGCTAAGCAACCATTCATCATAATGCTTAATTTTATAATGTTATAAATTTGAATGAAGTCAACGTCAAAACTGATGAATTAATGTGTTTGTATCTTTGTGTATAACTATAACACAGACCAGAAAAGAACATAGGCTATGTTTTATTAACATATTTTCCTTATTAATTCAAAATTTCTTCTTTTTCATGCAGAATCAAAGCGATTTTTTAAATAAAATTTAACCAATTTCCTTTATCGTTGCCAAAAAAAAAAAAAAAAAATCAAAATATGAATTAATTTTTCAACGGCAATAAGTTTCAATTGAGCAATTTCCATTCGAAAAATTAAACTAAGAAAAAATAAATATGACGTCAGAATAAAAATAAAAATAAATGTAGAATTTTGTTAAATATTAAACACGGAAATTTGTTTCGTTAATAAGAATTTTTCTGACAAAAATGGGGGCATTATTAGAAGTAAAAAAAAAAAAAAAAAAAAAAAAAAAAAAAAAAAAAATTATATTTGTAACAATTATTTCACCTGATAAAATTTGACGTCATAATTGAAATAAAACAGGTATTTTATAGTAGTCGTAAAAAATATTAGAAACATGGATATCAATAACTCATGAATAATGACGTCATTGCCAAAACTTCAGTGAAGGTTTATTTTGGCGACACAAAATTTATTGTTTTCCGCCTGTCAGTCTGTCTGACCGCGATAACTGCCACAAAATGCAATCAAAACATATTTTTTTCGGAAACAAAATTGTAAAACCCTAGATTACTGAGTTTACACTTTCAAAAGTTCCTGATACATCAGATTAAGTGTTTGTGGTGGGCAGGTATGTAGAAGTATGAGTATAATGAAAAATGCTTATTAAAACTGTTACTTATCCTTATAAATAAAAATGTATAAAGAAATACAAGATATACGATAACCATTAGCAAATTGATAGAAAGTTACAAATTTAAGTTTAATAAGATTACGGGGGGCGGAGCCCCCCTGAAGAAATCTAAAATGTTATAATAAAAAAACAAAAATAATAGATCATGAAAATCTCAGAATATCCTAACATAACTAAATCTTAAATTTAACGCTTTTGATGGCTGAAAACTTCTTATTCTTATTTTATTCTTATAAATAATTACGTAATTTAAAAATTTTAAATTAGAGTTTGCAGGAAATTGAATATTACCCAAAGTGTGTTTTAAAAAAATGATGTGCAAAGCTGACGTTGAGGCTCCTGATCTGCAGATTTACTAGTTTATTTTATTTTATAGATTTTATAACGGGAATTGTATTTCGCGGCGTAAACGGAAAGACAGACAAAATAAACGAGCGACCGGCATACATGCCGTTTAAGGGCGTGTTCCAATACAAACCGCTCTTATTTTCTGATTTATTTTTAAATTCATTTTTGCTCTAAAACGCATCAGACTGTGAAATTCTCTTATTTAAGGGTGTTCTTAACTGATCCGCTCAACAAGCGAAAAACGTTTTGACACATTTACAAATTAATTTTTTAACAGAAAGTTATGAAATTTTAATGCCCGACTATGAAAGCGATTTCGAATTGAACTTATTTTTCCATTTTATGATAATTAAATTACTTACCGAGTTATAAGCTGTTTCGATGACGCAATCACCCGTTTTTCTCCTCGTTTTCGACCGGTTTTTCTGCTTTCGTCGGGAAATAGGCTCAAAAGTGTCAACTTTGAAGGCTTGTTATGAAAAATATATTGTGTTTTTAAAAAAACAAAAGAATGAGTGCAATTAGGGAGTTTCTGAATAACAACACCTGCTATTTTCATGCATTTCCGAACAAAAATAAATTAATGCATGTGTCACAAAGTTGCCCTTTTTGATTTAAGAACACCCTTTGCTCTAAAACGCACCAGACTGTGAAATTCTCTTATTTAAAAACTACATAATGTGCCTATGCTTATCGATATTTTGATGAATGCAGAAAACATTCCAAAATAGCTGACAAAGGTGACGTTTTGAATTTTCCGAAACAAAAGATCTGGGAACGATTTAAAAAAAAAAAGAAAAAAAAAAAAAATGGTCATACTGAGAAAATATTTGTCTATAAATCAAATTCTAATGAATTGAGCGAAAAATGAAAACACACGTCCTCTTATACATCTTTTCAAAAATCACCTCAGCAAGTTGTATGTTTTAACTTCTCTTTCTATGAAGATTTCATTTTAGTTTCGAAAATAGATATTAATTACTCGAAGCCAAATCTCTGCTATGGAAATGGAAGGTGGATGGTCAAACTAATCTGCAAGCAATGCTAATTGCATGCATATGCACAGAGTCTTATATATAAAAACATATAATATACAAATATATAAAAACATATAAAAGCACCATAAAATCAAATCTAAGAAAACAGCTTACACTACCTAACAAGGTAACCGAGTTAAAATTAACTAACGTAACGAAATTAATATAACAATTGTTACCCTTATCGGGCCTGCTACGCTTATGGAATTGGTTAGATCGAAAAAATTGGCCTTAGGTCATTGTAGATATAGAACAATGTTAACACATAATGGATGGGTGCCTTTCATTACAGGTAATAAAAATTGCAGCTAGATATTTTGTGCATATTTTTAATTATTTTATTTTTTTATTGTGTGTGTGTGTGTGTAGGGAGGGGGGAGGAGGGATATCAACTTTATACATTGTAGGATGCAATGCTTTATTTTAAATACAATATATAAATGTACATTTTAAAACTATTTCGATGGGGTGGAATTGGAAGTCATGGGGTGACAAGTTGACAAAACTACTTTTACTCATGCTTATCAGTATAAATTATTAATTAGAAAAAAATAAAAAAAAATGTTTTAACTTTAAAAAAAAGTAATTCTAACTTTAAAAATAATAAGAATACAAGCAATTAAATAAATATAAATATATATATACAGTGTTCTCGCTGTCGCTCGCCAATGCGCCAAATTGCGACTAAATTCTTTATTTGGCGAGTAAACAAGCGATTAAATTCGCCAAATAGCTAATGCTCAATTTTTGCATTTTCTTTTTTTTCTTTTTCGTTTTTTATACATATGCATACATATATATATATTTAATATGTATATATTTTTTTATTTGTAGCGGGTAGTTGAAATGAGATAAATAACAATCGCTGCCACAATTATAAAAACTTAGATTTTTTTAGAACATATTGAAAAAAAAAAGGGGTACATTAAAGGATTAAAGATAATTTTTTGTGTTACACGGCGAATCTATTTTGCTAATACTTTTTTCATTTGGCGAATGTTTTTTATTTTTAATTTTCCAAATTACTAACGTTGGCCAAATGTCAGCGAGAACACTGTATATATATATATATATATAAATGAAAAAAATAATAATAAATAAACTGAAAAAATTAATTAGAATCATGTTTGCAGAAAACATAATTTTCCAGTGACGAAGATCGCTAAGAAACAAGCGAGAATCAACACTTTCACTAATTTTACACAACACGATCGATGATGTCGCTTTAGGTGCTAAACGTGTTCTACTCTACTCTACTCTACCGTGACCCGAGGCCAGTTTACCTCAGACTAACCGACTACTGCCCCGGTAGGCCCTTCCAACAACTAGCGGCAGATGGTACCCAAAAAGCGAAAAACCAAATAAAAAAAGCACCATAAAATCTAAGCTAAGAAAAGGACCTAACAATAAATAAGGAAACTACCTTTCAAGGTATCTGTCTTCCCCCGACGATCAAAGTGGAAGGCTTTTTTTAATACCTATAAAAGGTGCATGGAGGGGTTTCATGCAAAGGGGGGAGGATGGTGAAATTTCCTTAGCACGCGGCGGTCGCGCGTTTGCCACGCGGCAAAGAACAATCACTCCCCACCTTTCAGGTAAAGGGGGGCAAGCCGAAAGCCCATCTGTCCGACGGAACACCTGGAGCAGCATGGCGAAGATTTGGCGACAGAGAGCGATTCAGATGGAGTTAGGAGGTAAGATCAAAGGTTGCCAGAAATTATATTCAGGAAGGAAGGGGAAGGGGGATGGATTATGTGATTTTTTTTCTCTCTCTCTCTTTTTTTACACATTTTTATTGGAAATGAAATCAAGTGAATTATTATACGATTTCTTTGTAAGATTAATCCGATATGTATATTGTTTTGATGAATTAATTATAAATATGTTTACTTACTTATTTATTAGGGTTTCGTTCATCCTATTCATCTCTGTCCATTGTCTGTTTGTCTGTTACAGAGTCTGTACACAAAAACTGTACAAGTCAGAAAGTTCAAATCTTGTTTCCTTACAGCTGAATACATCTTGTCACACAACAAATCATATAATTTTGAAAAGAGACTTTTATTTTAATTAAAAAATATATATTTTTAATATCATCAGCTTTTTTTTTTTTTTTTTTTTTTTTTTTGTTTTCCTTCTAATTGTTGCACGCAAGTTTAAATTAACAAAAAAATAAAATTATCATGTGTATAATATAAATTAATGAACAAAATAAAACACACTTATTTGTTTTTATTTTGGTAATTAATTATAAAATTGTATTTTTTCCACGGCAAACTTCGTGACATGGAAAGAAAAAGAGATAAATTTTTATACTAGGATTTGATATTCGCAGTACAAATTTTTGTAACTATTGATTTTACAAATTTGGTTCTTTCGCATCCGGATGTTATTTTGCGCTAATTTATAAAATCAAAAAAAAAAAAAAAAAAAAAAAAAAAAGAAAAAAAAAAGAAAAAAAAAAAAAAAAAAAAAAACAAACAACAACAAAAAACAGACCATAATTTTCCAATTTATGAAAAAAAAATTTTTTTTTAAGTTATAAAAAAGATGCTTTATTGCACAGACCAATTGACAGGAATTTGTTAAAATTAGGAAAACTAAACGGTCGCTTTTACACTTTCACATAGTTTATAACCTATAATACAAATTTTATAAATTTAAGATTAATTGAAATTTTTGAGGGGGGGGGGGAGGCAATGTTGTCTTTTTTCTTTCGATGAGCTGTTTATTGCATTTTGAATGCGGTTTATTTATTTATTTATTTATTTATTTTTAAACTGAGCACTGATGTAAATATTATTTATTAATATTAAATATTTGAAAAAGGGAAAAATTGAGAGGGAGGAGAGGGTTGTCCGAGGAGGGGCTATTTCCTAAACTTTGTTAAGCTTGGGAAAAGTAAAGAATCGATCGCTTTAAACTTTGGCATAACACATAATAAGAATAAGGATAAAGTATTTTGAAAGTGATATTAAACGAAACCCTCTGTGTGATCACACTTACCCTTTTGTTTTTATTTTAGTCAATTATACAATGGCAATTATTACCACGTCACATTTTAAAGTACGCCGAAATTATTGGAAATCTAAGTTATATTAGGTGCGTTTCCGGGATAATGCACGAGGAATGACAGTAATATTTCCGTTAAATTTTTCATTTGTTAATAGAGCTTTTGATACAGTTTATTTTAAAAAAAAATCTAAATAAATAAATAAAAGTTTTCCGGGGTTTTTCGCAAGCAGGAAAAAAAAAGAAAAAGAAAAGTATGCCTAAACTCATTGACTTGCAATAAATATAGATTATTAGTCAAATAGTTACAGCCCAAATCAGCATTTTCGTTAAAAAATAAATAAATAAAATAAAATATAAGGAGATTTTTTTTACGTATCTATAGGGTATCAGTTTTATGGTGGAGAAAGTTTGATAACTTTATTTAGGTAATAAGTAATTATGTATTTTAAATTTCCCATAGGATAAATTGAAATTGCGCGACCTATTGGACCAATAGCCGTGTTTAACGGACCAATAGTATTGGTCCGTTAAACACGGCTATTTTCTGACACATTTCTGAACCACTTTTGTTCGCAAAATTGTAAAATTGGTAAGTATTCTTTAATCAGAGGTTATATACAATCGAAGATTTTTTTTTTCCTATTTTTTGGATAAATTCAGAAGATTTTTCCGAAAATGCTTCAAAGTCAGCATTTGGAACGCGATAGGAGAGTTCTGAGACAACAATCGCGTATTACTCAAACTGATTGAAATTAAAAAAAAAAAAAAAGGGTGACAAATCACTTTAATATTCATACTTTTATGCTTAAAAACGAGCACGTAAATGTGTCAGGAAGCTGCGCATTTTTGAGGAGGGGGGGGGGATTTTTCTTTTATATTTTCCTATGAAAATCGCTTTAAGAACAACTCTGTTGTTATTAATTGTTTTGTTTTTTTCTTAGTAGCACAACGAATTATTTTATACGAATTCAAAAATTCATTTCTGCATAAAATTTGAAAGAAAAAAAAATATTTAAATGCCTAAATATTGAATAGCAATTTTTCTTGTCCATGTCACGTAGAAACACTTTAATCAAGAAAATTGATGTACTATAGCATTCAAAATAAAGAGATTTGTGTGCAGCATAAAATTTTAAATTACTTCATGAATACAGTGCTTTTTTTAGGGGGGGGGGGGTATAGACATGTGTAAAAATGTATGAACAAATTACAGGAAGTTAAATTTCCTCTTCCTATTTAGAATAAGCAAAACATTAAATATAAGGGATTTAATTAAACAGGTTTGGCGCAATTATTCTTCTCAAAATTTCGAAGTTAACATAACATTTTATTGTTCTTAGAGAAGATTGTGCACAAAATACATTTGTGCTCTTCCCGGGAAATGCCTGCCCGGTGCACGTACACCGTATGCTTCTGTGATAATCTGACTTTGAATCAGTAGTATGTTTGACTATTTTGAAAATATCGGACATATGTGAGAATATCCTATCTATACTAATAAAAGAACAAAACGCTCTGTCTGTCTGAGTGTGTGTGTGTCTGCGATGGCTAGCAAAATCTACAGCATGTACGAGGCTCAAATTTTTTTTAGAGCAGCCCCAAATCTCTCCTGATGTACCTGAGCTTCAGAATTTCGAAATTCCAATTATTAACTGAGTAATTAATTAATATCCAAAACTCACTCTCATCGAAAAATCATTTTTTTTTTCGCTTTTTTCTCCATTCGCTTGCTTATGGTTGGTTGGTTGTTTAAAACTTTTGACGCAATAATTAAAAATCTGGGACAGAATTAAAAAACCAATTTAAAAGTGACTGTTTTTTTTCCAGACCTTTAAAATTCATAGACCGGCAAACATCCAGTTTAATTTAGGATTTTGATCACAGCTGTTGTACGCCAGAATATTGTCACTTCGTACATTAGAATGTATGTGTGGTTAATGTTGCAGTAAAAAAATATATACGACGCTTTTCTAGGAGTTATTTTTAAAATCATTGATTAAATTTAAATACATTCTATTTAATGTAAAATTTTTAATGACTTTAAATTGCTTTTAAAACGAAAATAAAATCGCTGTTATGCGTACATTTGTTCGAATCGGCAGACGATTAATACACCTTAATAAATTATCAAATAGCAAAGCAAATTATTTCTATTGAATGTATTTCTGTTGTTCGATAAAACCAGACGATTATTAAAATGATGTTGCAAAACTTGGCTTTTTGAAAAAAAATATCCGGACGTGATAGACCAATGAAGATCGGCATGCACATTTCATGCACTTATAAACGAATTTTTTTTTTTTATAAATGCAGCAGAGCTGATTCTGATTTGAGAACCGTCAATTAATTTTTATCGAATATAAAGCGATGATGATGATGTAAATACATATGCAGAGTCAGATTATATGAATCATATTAAATATTAAATATCTTTCTATCATTTTAAACATTAAAATCAAACAAAATATCGAGTCAAAAAAAGAGGGAAAAAAAAGCTACTGTGGAGAAAAGTCCGAATTAATTTGAAAAAACCATTCTTAAATTTTTCCCCTTTAAATAGTAATATATAGGAATGAAACAAGTCCAAGAACTAATCCTTTATCAGAGAGGCGTGGGACACGTTCTGGCAAAATCAATCTTGCTTTGGAAAATCTTGGGTAAGATGCTTGGAAAGCAATAGAACCTTATAATCCTTTTGAAATCGAAGTGCGAAAATAGTATGATACAATATAAAACAAGATTTTTTTTTCTTACTCCTAAGAAAAATGATATCGTTTCAAAAGATAGATTTACCACTCATAGTAGTAGTATAGAGTTAGTCAATCTTGAAATGTAAATTTAGGGTATTTTAAGTCCTAACAACTGACATTAGTTTTGTTTGTAATATAAAAAATATATCCAAGAAAAATATTTTAAGGATGTTCTTAAATCAAAAAGGGCAACTTTGTGACACATGCTTTAATTTATTTTTGTTCGGAAATGCATGAAAATAGCAGGTGTTATTATTCAGAAACTGTTTAATTGCACTCAATTTTCTGTTTTTTTTTTTTTTTTAAAGAACACAATAGATTTTTCATAACAAGCTTTCAAAATTGATACTTTTCAGTACATTTCCCGACGAAAGTAGAAAAACCGGTCGAAAAGCAGGAGAAAAACGAGTGATCACGTGATCGAAATAGCTTAGAATTGGATAGGTAGTCATAAAATGGAAAAATAAGTCCATAAAATGGAAAAATAAGTTCGATTCGAAAACGTTTCCATAGTCAGGCATTCCAATTTTATATACTTCTGTTAAAAAATGAATTTGTAAAAATGTGTCAGAACGTTTTGCGCTTGTTGAGCGGAGCAGTTAAGAACACCATAAAGAAGAAGAGTGTGTCGCTATTTTAATATAAAAAAAATTAAATATTTTAAACTATAAGAGAGAACACTAGCACAAATTATTAGAGCACGAGAGTATTTTAAATATACACTGTAAGGAAAAAAAAAAAAAAAACAAGGAAATAAAATATTTATAAATATATACTGGACAATTGCACCATAAAATTTAACTACTAAGAATGTATTTATTAAAAATACAACACATTGCTCAATGGTGCACAAAAGAAGAAATTTAATATGAACTTATACAATTAAAATAAAATAAGAATATCAACGTTTCGCGCCGTCTTCAGCAAAATATGATAATGAAAGGACTAAGTTTGCTTCCTGATCGAGAGATAATAAATAGAGAGATCTAATAATTTTTAAATTTATTAGAAATATTATCTCTCGATCAAGAAGCAAACTTAGTCCTTTCATTATCTGTGAAAGTGTCTGTTTTGAAATGGTCGGCAATTAGTCCTGATTTAAACCCTATAGAAAACACATGGGATATTCTCACTCATGCAGTTTATCCAAATAGAAAGCACCATTCTTCAGTTAAAGATGTGAAAGATGCCATTGAGAACGCTTGGTTTAAAATTGAACCAGAAACAATACAGAATCTCATTTTATCGATGGAAGACCGTATATTTAAAGTAATTCAGCATAAAGGAGCAATAATTAAGTATTAATTTTTTATTATTATTATTGTTCTGCTAAAGACTAAAAACTACTGTGCTTAAACTTTTGACACACTCATTTTTGTTGTTTTGATAAATTTCATTATTTAAGATAAATTATATAACATAAATCTGTTAACTATCTTTTTAAAACTACACTTTGCAGATTATCTGAAAAGAAAATTAACTTTCATTCATTAATAAAATTTTATTTTGAAATTTTCTATTGTGCTTAAACTTTTGAACGCACTGTAGTAAGTACATGGGGATAATCTTCCGGTTTACACTCAAGAAAACAAAAGGTGCAAACACTACTAGTCTTACTACGGAACCGTTACCGTTGTGATATGATAGAAATTAATCCTGATTCGTTTTTGATGTACATCACCCAACATTTAGCGCTGTTATGCAGAATTTTAAGATTCCCGCAATAGCCCTATCTCAGAAATTAATGTACTGATTTTCATCAAACTTAAAATTCAGTTAGAAGTTGATATAACTTGTTGACTAGATTTTGATGTAAATCACATAAGAGGTGGCGCTGCTATGCTGCATTTTTCAGGAAGTATTGACATGTATGATACAGAAGAACGTTTCAAGACTAATATATCTAATTAGTTTTTTTTCCCTTTCCATCAAAATTTTTATGCTCCAACACTAATTAACAGATTGTACAGAATTTTAAATTGTACAGAATTCCCCTTTTCAAGAACAAGGATCCAAAATAGTAAAATTTCCGTTTTGTTATTTCTTTCAGATTTCGGTAATTCGATTTTTCAGGTTGTGGTACGTGAAATTAAAGAATTTGTACAGCGGAAAATATTTTTTTTTCCAAAAGCTCTAAGAACTGAATTAATACCGAAATAATGACTTTTTGCGTTATTTTTCTTTCCCTTATAACTTTAATTAACATCAACACTAGTATATTAGCTTGCCAGGAGTCGGAGTCGGAGTCATTAAAATTTCAGGAGTCGGCCATTTTTCCCACCGTCTCCGCAACCCTGCTTTTTATCAACACTATTTTCAAAGCTATTTCAACACAATTAACAACACTATTTTTAGAACATATTTTTGCAATATATTAAAAACACATTTCTAGATAGCAACACTTTTGCAATATATTAAGAACACAATCACAGCATAAAAAAAGTTTTGTATTAGAAATTTTCTATTCCACAACATATTAATGTGATGTAAATTTGGCGACAAAAAATGTTCTAATATATGTTTATTTGAATTTGCAGTGTATATTTCGGGAGCTCTTAGCATATAGTGGTATTGTCGGTCTCAAAATGGCGGTACAAAATAAACACACATTCACTTCATCCATACATTTGGATAGATGCGAAGGGAAATTCTACGTACCGAGTGTTTTTTTTTCCTTCTTCCCTGTTAATTTTATATTTAAAGAAGTGAGTTACAAATTTGCCAATTTTCGAGGTTTTATAAAATAAAATAAGTATTTTGAACTAGAAATTTACCTTAAGGGTGTTCTTAACTGATCCGCTCAAAAAGCGAAAAACGTTTTGACACATTTACAAATTCATTTTTTAACAGAAAGTTATCAAATTTTAATGCCTGACTATGAAAGCGATTTCGAATTGAACTTATTTTTCCATTTTATGACAATTAAATTACTTATCGAGTTATGAGCTATTTCGATGACGCAGTCACCCGTTTTTCTCCTCCTTTTCGACGAAGAACACCCTTAAGGACGTTCTTAAATTAAAAAGGGCAACTTTGTGACACATGCATTAATTTATTTTTGTTCGGAAATGCATGAAAATAGCAGGTGTTGTTATTCAGAAACTGTCTAATTGCACTCATTCTTTTGTTTTTTAAAAAACACAATAGATTTTTCATAACAAGCCTTCAAAGTTGACACTTTTGAGCCTATTTCCCGACGAAAGCAGAAAAACCGGTCGAAAAGGAGGAGAAAAACGGGTGATTACGTCATCGAAATAGCTTATAACTCGATAAGTAATTTAATTATCATAAAATGGAAAAATAAGTTCAATTCGAAATCGCTTTCATAGTCAGGCATTAAAATTTTATAATTTTCTGTTAAAAAATGAATTTGTAAATGTGCCAAAACTTTTTTCGCTTGTTGGGGATATATTCCAATCCAAACTGCTTATTTTCTGATTGATTTTTAAATTCATTTTTGGTCTCAAACGCATCAAACTGGCAAATTCTCTTATTCAGAAACAACATAATGTGCAGTGTTTGTCTTTTTTTTTTTTTTTTTTTTTTTTTTTTGATAAATGGAGAAAATATTGCAAAAAAATGTTGTCAAAGTAGGTGTTTTGAAACGAATTTTCTGAAGTGGGAGATCTGGGTATGAAAAAAAAGGCATATTAAGAAAATATTTTTTTTAAAAATCAAATTCTTATTAATTGAGAGAAAAATGAAATGACACGACCTGTTATACATCTCTTCAAGAATCACTTCAGCAAGTTTCATGTTTTTAATGGGGAAAAATATTTTTTCGAATACACCCTTAATACACGAAATAAAATAAATGAAAAAATAAAAGAAATAAAATAAATGAAATAATAATAATAATAATAATAATAATAATAATAATAATTTATTAAATGAATTATTTGGTTCGGATAAGTTAATAGACATTACACACACACACAAAAAGCATAAAAGTCGGTATTATAACATGTTTTTGATCTTCCGTTTCATTGCACGTGGGGTTATTAAAATGCAGTCGACAACTCCGTTTGATTTCGGGTTGACCTTGTTGGACATGGGTTGAAAATACCTATTCTAAAATATGTTAAAAATGAAAATTTCTATATTTTGGATCACTTTAAGTGCCTAAAATCGAGTGGTGTATTTCACTTCACAGTAAATTGGAAAAATCTTAATTTAAAAACTAGTTGGATGTGCCAATCCCAAAACTTTCTTCTATCTCATATGTACATTTTAATATTAAAAAAAAAATAGTTACTCATTTTAATGCTTTAATAATTTTAATTCAAAATAATACCAACTTTGATTTTCATCTTAAATTTCTGCTTCAATCAATTAATTGGAATAAAAACGAATTTCCGTCTTTGCGCGAGCCGATGGGCAATAGAATGATAGGCAGATTTTTTTAAAAATTCAAATAGAACCTACTTGCCTTACCAAAAAATAATCATATACAAAAAATTTAGTTCGGTTCTAGAACTAACTTCATACACTTTTATGGGGTGCAATATTGAAAATGGCATAAAATTCGCTATTGCAGCGCCCCCTTCCGGTGGATTTTTTTCAGATTCAGGGCGATCCAACTAGCCATAGTCATACACATACACAAAAAATTTGGTTCGATTCGATGCATAACTTCATATACTTTTGGTCGGTATAGTATTGAAAATGGCACAAAAATCGCGATTGCAATGCCCCCTTCCGACGGATTTTTTTCAAATTCAGGAAGAACCAACTAACCATAGTCATACACCTACACAAAAAATTTGGTCCAATTCGATGCATAACTTCATGTACTTTTAGTCGGTACAATATTGAAAACGGCAAAAAAATCGCGACTGCAGCGCCCCCTTTCGGCGGATTATTTTCAAATTCAGGGAGGACCAACCAGCTATAATCATACACTTACACAAAAAATTTGGTTAACTTCGACGCATAACTTCATATACTTTTGGTCGGTACAATATTTTAAATGGCACAAAAATCGCGATTGCAATGCTCCCTTCCGACGGATTTTTCTCAAATTCAGGGAGGACTAACTAGCCATAGTCATACATATACACAAAAAATTTGGTTCAATTCGATGCATAACTTCATATACTTTTGGTCGGTACAATATTAAGAATGGCATAAAAATCGCGATTGCAGCGCCCCCTTCCGGCGGAATATTTCAAAACTGAAGGAGGACCTGCTTGCCACAGCCAAAAACATTCATAAAAAATTTGGTTCAATTCTATGCATAACTTCATACACTTTTTGATGGTAGAATGGCGACATACACACAGACACACACATACACAGACACACACACAGACACACGGACAGACAGACATTTTGTAAAAATATGTTTTTTGGAATATCTGACCTCTAAAACGTGTAAATCCGTCGAAAACCGGAAGTCGAAAAATTTTCGATTACAATACTTTCTTCTATTGAAGATAGAAGAAAGTAATAAGGACTCTCGCATATCCAATATCGAATCGAAAGGCCAACTCTAACAGCGATTTCACGAAGACTCTGAGTTTAAAAAAAAATGGGAAATACTACTCCATTTCTTTGTATTTGATTAAAAACAGCTGCAAATTTTATGCATTTGCGTATAAAAATGAGATGTTTTGGATTTGAAATATGTTATACCCTATTAGTATCAGGCTCAGGTGAAAACTGCAACAAACTTCAACATTTGATGATGAGAGCTATTAAAAAAAAATGGTTGAACTAATTTCTGCTGGTAATCCCAATAATATTAGAATAAAACTGAAGTGAAAAGCTTAATGAAAATGATAAACGGAAGTGACGAGAAGATCATTTAAAAGAAAGATGACACACCTCTTGAATTAGTCATGCTTGAGAGAATAATCTGTGAATACAAAGTACTTTATTCGTTTTATGCTTGTTACGGTGAAGGAAAGAGGATGATAATGCATTCACAACTTTTCTACTATGTAAAAAAGGAAACAACTCTTGTTTTTTATTTATTAATTTCTTATGGGTTTCTTTTTAATGGGGTATGTATTATTATTACTGTTGTTAATGTTGTAGTAAATATGTTTTTTTTTTTTTTAAATGAAGAATTGGTAATTAAAAACAAAATATTCATATGGCAATATTTTACCTGATTACAAAGATGTGTATAAATTTCATGACATTCTCTGTGTTAGATTATTGCTTAAAAGAGTGCAGTACAGATGATAGGAATTTTTTTCCTGTTAGAGATGAGGATCAGGTTTTGATTACTTTATTATTATTTTTAATGAACATTAGCTGAGACAAAGGTTATTATCTAAGGTCATCTTGAGCATGCAGTCAGTAAGAAGTAATTCGTAGGCGAAAAATATTTAATTTTTATGTATAATACAGAGGAACATCAATCTTTTGAGATAATATTTCACAATTACTTGAAAACTTTTCGTGAATTTTCATTTGTGTGGAGCAAAGCAATTTCATTTCATGAAATTAATAGAATTATTATTATTATTACTATCTAAATCGGTGTTTAGTCGAAGCAAAAGTCATTATGTAAGGTCATCTTTAGAAAATAGTAAATGCTCGGAGAAATCATAGTTGGAAAACATTTAAATTTTATGTGTCATGAATGTATAAAAAAAGAAAATCTGCGACAAATCATGAAGATTTTGTAATTTTTTTCACTAGTTATAAAGAGTGCATGCCGATTTTGCTTCATAAAGTTCAGTAAGTCAATGTGTCAGAAGATTAGTGAGAATGCTATAGATATGATAGTGGTAAAGCAATCCTTACGGAAGCACAAAGTTTTTTATAAATAATTTACCTAATCGTAAAATTTACATACAGGCTTCGTTTCATGATGCTCACTGTGTTACTGTGTTGGAAAAGTTACCAAAAAAGAATGCATCGCCAGATGATACGATAGAATTTTTTGGAAAGAGACAAGGAACAGATTTTCATTTTTTATTAACATTTAGCAGAAGCAAAGGTCATTATGTAGGGTCATCTTGAGAAAACAGCAGGTGAGAGGAGAAATCGTAGCCGAAAAACATCCAAGAAGTTCCGGCATCGTATGAGCAAAAAAATTCCATAAAATATCCCTGAGGCCTCACAAGCAGATGGTAGCTCGAACAGACGATTCATCAGCCCAGGGTGTGGAGATGCGGAGATAATTATATGCCCAGCACGTGGCCAGCGCGTGGAATGGAATCGACGCCATCTCGTTGCTTTCTTCGGAGATTTGTTGGTGTTCGGTAGCTGCTGGGGTCAATTGGGCAGGCATTTCCGAACGCTTGGAATGCCCAGGGTGGGTCCAGGAGACGATACTTATATCGAAAAATATCCGGAAAGGTGAAAAATGAGGGTTCAACAAAAAACAAGGAGCATTAAGATTAAAGACCTTTAATAGACAGTAGCTAAACATAATTGGAGATATGTTATGGTTTGTGCATGCCTCGGGTTACGATGAGAGCTACTTGTTTGAGATCTGAATGGCAAATGCCCGCAACCACCTATATAGTAGTAGTACCAGGGAAAAACTCCAACAATTTCCCAAGATGCTATTACTAAATTGTTTTACATAAATAACATGCCAAACATAACAGAATTTAGGCTAATGGAATAGTCTGCAGGTCGTCTTAGTATTTTGTACTCTGAATTTTGGATTCCATTTACAGTTAATCTAAAGTTGACGAAGTAATAATATTTTTCCATTCGCAAAATGAGCTTAAAATACTGAAACGAAAATACGATTGGAATCTAGATATGAAAAATTAAATTCATACTTTAGCATAAGTATGCAGGAATAATCTGATAAATGCCTTAGATGGGTTTGAAGAAATATTTATATCTATTGCCGCCATTTAAAAAAAAAAAAAAAAAAAAAAAAAAAAAAAAAAAAAAAAGGCCAGAAAAGTAGAAAATTGAAAATTCAACGATAAACAATGAGCAAAAAGTTTAAAGGTCCTTAATATACTGTAGTCAAACATATTTCAGGAAATTGTTTCGGTTTGTCTTAGGGCACGAAAAGAGCTGCCTGTTTTAAATTTCAAAGTCAATAAATAGTGAACTAGTAATATCATTTTTTTTAAAGTTTTTTTTAATCCTACCTTTACTTCCATTCCTAATTATTTAATCAGTTGATATACATAAGTATACAGGGTGTCCCCTCTCAACGGTGGCCAATGGCTAATTTCTAAACCGTTGGTCATAGACATATAGTTCCAATTGCAAAAATGCTTTAAAAAAGGTAAAGAATTATTTTTTAAGAGATTTAGGTCAAAAAAATGTTTTACTAAGAAATTACGGAAATTAAATTTTTATACGGTCCCCCGGTCCTATAAGTGATATTTAGAAAATTTTTACCACTACTTTAACAAGTAAGACAAAAAAAGTCCCATTCCTCTGCGATCAAAATTGACCGAGTTATAGCTGTTCAAAGTTGAAGCGTATTTTTTGCTGCAAAATAGGGGTCAGTCACAAATTTACTGGAAATAAAAATAAACATCAGATAGAAAATTTAACTTTAAACATTGAGAAAAAAAAAAAAAAAAAAAAAAAAAAAAAAAATACACTGTTATTTCTGAATTTATGTTGACATTTACATGTTAAAATAAAATATGCAATTTGTGCTAAAAATATAAGTAAAAAAATAACAGAAATTTTTTTAAATTAAACTATGAAAAGCAACAGTCACAAATCGTTACAAAGTGATACATATTTAAAGCTCTATTAGATCACTCAACCTAATAGAATTTGATGTAGTCCTATAAAATAAATAAATGGAACACACCTAAAATCCTATTAATATTACATTGTCATCGGATTTAAATAAGTATGGGAATTGAACCTCAATCAGATATTTGGAAGTGAGTTAAAATTTGAATATAAGTTTTGAACTAGGAAAATTTGCATACGAAAACTATGAATAAAATAAAAGCTTATCAAAATAACATACCTTTTTAAAATAAAATCACGAAAAGAATCAGCTTCATTTGCTTACAAAATAAAACATACGTAAAAATACAATTGAGGATATGAATTTCAAAACTCGACTTATCGCTTTTTAATTTCTCTATCAGTCTATACAAACCTTCACTATTGTAACAATGCAATCTCAAAATTTATAATGAAAACCAATAGATGCATTTAAAGTTTTTTCGCTATTTCCCAAAATTTGATTTTTTTTCGATAAAGAGAATTTTGAAATTCATGTCTTCAGTTATTTTAATAACCAATCTAGAAGTTAATTAATTATAATTAACACTACCATAAAACTTATACGGTGACAGCGTCTTCAGTTAAATCGCTCATTTAAAACATTTTGCAACATTGGAACTATATGTCTGTGACAAATAGTTTAGGAAGTAACCTTTGAACAGCGTTGGAAATCGACTCCCTTTATAATACTTTAAGCACTTAGTGTACGTTCCCTTAAAGTTCCGTCGAACTCATCCGTTTTCAGCTATAGAAAAGTGGTTTAAGTCATGAAATTTAAAGTTTCATAACTCGGTCAATTTTAATGTTACATGAATGGGACCTTTTCTGTATTACTTGCTAGAGTGTTGAAAAAATTTTACTAAATATCACTTATAGGACCGGGGGACCGTATAAAAATTTAATTTTCGTAATTTTTTAGTAAAACATTTTTTTGACCAAAATCGATTAAAAAACAATTCTTTGCCTTTTTTAAAGCATTTTTGCAATTGGAACTATATGTCTATAACCAACGGTTTAGAAATTAGCCATTGGCCACCGTTGAGAGGGGACACCCTGTATAACGTACTAAATACAGAAGGAAAGTAATCCAAAATATTATAAAGTTGTTTTATAAAAGATTCGACAAACTTTAAGAAGTCGTAACAAAACATCAAACATCAAGAGAGACAATTTTTGTTTAGAAATCTAGGCTCGCAATCCACTTGCTATCGGGAACTATATTGTGTCTTACTCCAGATCTACCTTGGATCTTTGTTCTTGATTTTAATTTTAATTTTGATTGAATTTTCCGTTGTTTTTTTTTTTTTTGAGTAATAAATTACCTATTGAGTTATAAGCGTTTTCGATCACATGACAAGCATGTTTTTCACCCCAGTTTCAGCGATTTTTCTTCTTTCGCGGGGAAATTCTTTTCAAAACGCCCACTTTGACACTATTTTCTATAAAATATATTGTGTTTACAAAAAAAAAAAAAAAAAAAAAAAAAAAGGAAAATAAGTATGATTAGCTGCTAGTTTCATACATTTTCGAACAAAAATAAATTAAGGGTGTTCTTAACTGCTCCGCTCAACAAGCGCAAAACGTTTTGACACATTTACAAACTCATTTTTTAACAGATATATATAAAATTGGAATGCCTGACTATGGAAGCGATTTCGAATCGAACATATTTTTCAATCTTATGATAGTTAAATTACCTAACCAGTTCTAAGCTATTTCGATGACGTGATCACCCGTTTTTCTCCTGCTTTTCGACCGGTTTTTCTGCTTTCGGCGGGAAATGTACTCAAGAGTGTCAACTTTGAAGGCTTGTTATGAAAACTCTATTGTGTGTTTTTTTTTTTTTTTTAACTGAACATTGAGTGCAATTAGACAGTTTCTGAATAACAACACCAGCTATTTTCTAGCATTTCCGAACAAAAATTAATTAAAGCATGTGTCACAAAGTTGTCCTTTTTGATTTAAGAACACCCTTAAAACTGATGTCATAAAATTGCCCTTTTTGACTTAAGAACAGGGTTTAGGCGTACGGGTGAGGGCATTCGTTAAAGTTCCGAAATAAAGGTCACACGTCAGTAATTTTTTGTGGGTTACATATAAGGGAAGGTGTTGTATCACCTTTGACTACTTTGCAAAAAATAATTTTTCTTAATTTAACTATTAGGATTAAATTTATTATAATCAGTATCATCTGGTTTATCATCTTTAATTTTTTCAAGAATCTAGTTTTACTTTTATTATGTTTAATTTCATTTTTTAAAAATAATAACATTGTGGTCAAAGGTATAACACCATGCTGTATCCTTGACCGTGGGTGTTTGTACCTCTGACCAGGCAATTAATCTAACGAAAAGCTGCATCGAAAATAAATTAATTTTTAAGTATACCAAGTTAAGTTGAATTCCAATTTTAAGTTTGAAAGGCACGTTTCCAATGTTTATCTGACAAAAACCTTTTATTTGTGGAAATCGTCAAGACATTGCTCATATTGCTGGTAAACACAATCTTTTTACCAAATATATTTATTTATTAAACAAGCTTTTTTTTTTTAAGACTAGATAAACTTGAACCAAAACTTCTTTTAAAGATTGCATTTCAATGTATACATATTTTTTTTCATTGGATAATAGTATTTGGATTCACTTTCATTGGTCGATCTCTAAAGTCGCAATGTATTCTGCTTTTTAGGTGCGTTCGTAATTATGTAAATACGTAGCACCTATTGTTGTCGCTCAGTCCGTCCGTCTGTCCGTCTGTCTGTCCGTCTGTCCTCATATAACAACGAAAAAACTACCCAACCGAATCGTTTGAAATTTTAAATACATAATTATTACATAATTTTGTTGAATCATTTCAAATTTTATGAAAATCGGATAGATAGATCAATTACAGGGACAATCAAAAGTATTCCGTTACATTACGGTCAATGGGGAAAAAAAGTTTCAAATGCATTTTAATCGTTTGAAATTTAAAACGCATATTTATTACATAATTTTGTCGAGTCATTTCAAATGTTATGAAAATCGAATGCATAGATCAATTACAGGGACAATCAAAAGTATTCCGTTACATTACGGTCAATGGGGAAAAAAGTTTCAAATGCATTTTAATCGTTTGAAATTTAAAACGTATATTTATTACATAACTTTGTCGAGTCATTTCAAATTTTATGAAAATCGAATGCATAGATCAATTACAGGGACAATCAAAAGTATTCCGTTACATTACGATCAATGGGAAAGAAGTTTCAAATGCATTTTAATCGTTTGAAATTTAAAACGCATATTTATTACATAATTTTGTCGAGTCATTTCAAATTTTATGAAAATCGAATGCATAGATCAATTACAGGGACAATCAAAAGTATTCCGTTACATTACGGTCAATGGGGAAAAAAGTTTCAAATGCATTTTAATCGTTTGAAATTTAAAACGTATATTTATTACATAACTTTGTCGAGTCATTTCAAATTTTATGAAAATCGAATGCATAGATCAATTACAGGGACAATCAAAAGTATTCCGTTACATTACGATCAATGGGAAAGAAGTTTCAAATGCATTTTAATCGTTTGAAATTTAAAACGTATAATTATTACATAATTTTGTCGAGTCATTTCAAATGTTATGAAAATCGGATGCATAGATCAATTACAGGGACAATCAAAGTATTCCGTTATATTACGATCAATGCGAAAAAAAGTTTCAAATGCATTTTAATGGTGTTACACTCATTTGAGCATAATAGAATTGGCATGAATCTTTGAAGTATGTACTAAAATATACATTCTGTAGAATCTGTGATGCAAAGAATATTTATTATTAAATTACAGGGTCACACAAATGTATTCCACTAAATAATGTTATACGGGAAAACATTAAGATATACATTAATGAAGTATAATAAAAATTACTCCCTGTATATTTACAGGAACACAAAGATTTCGACCACTGTACTCTATCCAAAGTATGCTCTACTATATCAGCAAGATCTGAATATTTTAAAACTTCGTTATCGTATATGAACGAACCTCATTTGCTACGCTTCAGGTGAAATTTCTAACTTGTTCAATTTTGTTTCTGCCAGATTTTTTTTTTTTTTTTAATGGGGCTATTTCTAGTTTTGGAAACGGTAAAGCAAGTGAAAGCATCCTCATTGAGAAAAATAAAATGTTTGGAAACAAATAAAAAAAAGTATAAAACGACGATTGTTGAAACCGATCTCAACTATCCAATAGCAAAGAAAAGGGTAAGAATGATCGCAGATCGCACAGAGGGTTTCGTTTAATATCTCCTTCAAAACACATTTTTTCATAAAATTAACAAATGAAAAACAATTTTCCGCCGCTATTTTGGGATTTCTTCGCCAATCGCGCCAACCAGAACAGAATATTAACAAAATCTTCCCCTAAATGTTGCCTTGATCGCATAGTTTTGTTGATTTCATTATCAGAATCTGCAGATTTAGTGAAGATACGCAAGCAAATAAAATTATGAATGAAAGTAAAATATTGCAAAGCTTAGCATAAATTTAAGGTAAACCAAAATGTTCACCAGAGGCGGCTTTTAATTTAAATGAATAATAGTTAAATAAATATAAAAAATATTTCATTTCGAGTGTCAAAATAGATAATAAATATGATTTAATATGATGAAATAAAAACAAATAAGCACATTTTTACGTGATCCATTTAAATCCATTAATTTATGTTACATACATAATAATTTTATTTAAACTTGCGTGCAACAATTAGAAAAAATGAAATTTCAATTTTGAAATTTACGCTAATGCAAATGTTTCTTAATACCGCACATTTTCAATTTTTACCTCATCGTATAGGGAAAAAATGTACTCTTAAATGCATTTTGTTTAAAAGTTGTAGCTCAATTTATTTTTGAGATATTATTATTATTATTATTATTTTTTATTTATTTATTTATTTATTTATTTATTTATTTTTTGTAATTTGTAATACCAATTTTGTAAATGTGGCAACAGAAGTACTCCATCTCTTTTAAAAGTAAAGGGTAAAAATTGAAATAATTTTTATATCTATTTAAATTTGCGTGGCAACAATTAGAAGAGAAAAAAGAACAACAAAGTGAACTGATGGGATTTAAAAAATAATATTTAAATTAAAATAAAAATCTTTTTCAAAATTTTATCATTTGTTGTGCGACAAGAGGTTTTTAGCTGTAAGTACACAAGATTTGAACTCTCTGGCATATATAGTTTTTGTGTACAAACTATGTGAGAGACAGGCAGAGGACAGAGACGAAGATGAACGAAACGTCAGATGAACGAAATCTTTAAAAAAGAAAAAAAGTTTAAAAATATTTAAATACGAATGAGATATTTTAAAAGAACTGTTCCAATGATTAACATTAGCGGGCAGATGATTTCGCGTGAGTGAAGTAGTCCCTTAAGGGTGTTCTCAACTGATCCGCTCAACAAGCGAAAAACGTTTTGACACATTTACAAATTCATTTTTTAACAGAAGTGTATAAAATTAGAAGGCCTGACTATGGAAGCGATTTCGAATCAAACTTAATTTTCCATTTTATAATAATTAAATTACCTATTCAGTTCTAAGCTATTTGGATGACTTAATCACCCGTTTTTCTCCTCCTTTTCGACCGATTTTTCTGCTTTCGTCGGGAAATAGGCTCAAAAGTGTCAACTTTGAAGGCTTGTTATGAAAAATCTATTGCGTTTTTTAAAAAACAAAAGAATGAGTGCAATTAGAGAGTTTCTGAATAACAACAACACCTGCTATTTTCATGCATTTCCGAACAAAAATAAATTAATGCATGTGTCACAAAGTTGCCCTTTTTGATTTCTTGTTCTCATGGACTTTGGTGTTCCTTGGGAACGAAAAAGCGTCCGACATCATAGAAAATAGGTAAAAATAAATAAAGTAAAATAAGGGAGAAACAAAATGCTTCTTCAATTGAAATTTTGGTTAACATCTAAATACAGCGGCATATTTATAGCTTAGCTTTCGTAATAATTCGAATTGAAAAAAAAAATGCCTTTTGGTTATAATTCTAAATGTTCTGAGTTATCAGTAAAAAGAGAACGATTTTTTGGACATTTGAAACTAGTGTCCACCTTTTAAATGATACTGAGGCAGTGAATATTTTATAGTTGGCAGAAACAAGCCTCTCATGTGAAAGAAAAAGGTAGTGTATCATTTCGTGCTGACAATGGGGTGGATCGCTCTGATTGTACTGGGCATTCCGTCCAATTAGTGCGGCCAGGTGAGGTGCGTGGGAAGCGGAAGCCCTCGCCTGCCCCTGAGAGAAAAGCCTTCCCGGATGACGGGCTTCCGCCGACGGATGTGCCCGCAACCCCACAATAGAAGCCCCGGACACCGCGCTGGACAGGAGGAATGTCGGATGCCGAATTTTCATATAAAAAAAGAGAGAGAAAAAACCTTGAGTGTGTCATTTGTAATTTATTAAACAATAAAGGAAAATAATAAGAATAGTATAAGAGAGGCAGGACGATAGAGTAAAACAAGTTTGGTGAGATTTATAAAAGAATATGTAGTGGTAGGTAAATAAATAATAAATGATGTGGAGAGGTCAAATAAAACAAGAAAATCCCTGTCAGTTTGGTCTATTAGTCCAAGAGCCGACAGCACAAAAACCTGTGTTATCGATTACAAGATAAAACCCTTTATTTTCTGGAAGAGTAGTAATAGGGGAATCTAATGATCCATGTCCGGAAGCGAAGAGATGCATAAGCCAAAAATAAATATTACTAGTGGCTCACTCGTAGGTTCATCATTGTGTTTTCCTGCTCCCAGTTTTCCATACCTTTGATTGTACGGCAAACATAATGCTAAACCTACGTGTCAACCACTAGTAGTATTAATTATTGGCTTATGCACCACTTCACTTCCGGCAGACATGAATCATTAGATTTCCCTATTATTACTCTTCATAAAATAAAGGGTTTTTATCTTGTGCTGTCGATTCTTGGACTATATAGGCACACGTAGATTTCGAAATTAAGTGCGCATTTCAATAACAAAATTAAATTATGATTAGAGATAAACCCAGTTTAACTATTTTATTTGGCCGCTTTTGAAAACCTTTTAATTTCATTTTTCTGTTAGAGCTGGTTTTGTCAAAATTATCTTAAGCAAAATTTGGCTCCAAATACCCACTTTGACTGCATTTTTTGAAATATATTCTGACTTTATGAAAAATTCGGCCAATACAGCACATTGTAGTTCTTAAATAAGAGAAACAGTCAATTGAATGGGTTTGAGAGCTAAATTGAATTTAAAAATGTGTCAGAAAATAAGCAATTTGCTATTTGAATACATCCTCAATTCTTCAATCAAGGTCATTGTCAGGTTCTGAGACCACACCTGCTACAGATTGGAATTTCCGATATTTCTCTATCTTAATCTCTTGTGTATTGTATGGCTGTGTACTAGAATTTTCAAGGTGACATTCCTTCTTTGTTGAAGGGTGAAGTGACAGGTAATCCTGTACAGGTGGTGTGTTAGAGAAAGGAGATTACTGAGAGGCGTGTTCATCCGTCAGTGATGTATGTGGATGATGACAAACAAATAACATGTCACTAATCAGGAAATGAATGTGGAATGTGTCCAATAGATGAGCTCCAAAGGGGGTTGACGTTGGGGTAACACAGTGATTTGAGAAGAGCAAGTCTTGACTCAGATTAGTTCAGTTCGTACCTGGGGCTCGTACCTGGAGGTGTGTGTAGGACCGAGGTCCTGATAGAGTGTGCTCTGTGTTGTAGAGCGTAAGTAGTGCGTTTCTGGAGAGCAAAGGACACAGACGTCCTGGTGTTTAGTGCTCTGGGCCGAGAAGGGCAGGCAGAGTATATCTGTAGTGGGAGATTCGAGATTGATCTCCGATAAAGTGAATCTAACGTGCATTGAGTGTGAGGTGGAAGGTGTAATTTGAATAGTACACAGCCAACCTTTACTGTATTTAATTTAATGTTGAACCGGATCATCTATATCCGAGTTGAAATTGTATATAATTGTAAATAGCGTATTTGTTGTGTGCATATATTCTAAATAAACTGTTAATTCAGTTAATTGACAGCGTCAGTGTTCATTTACACAATCCTCACAGTGGGTGACCGATATCACCTAATAATATCGGTGGTGGCAGCTATAACTACCACGGACTTTCTTCAAAGTTGTGCGGGCTGAGAGGAACGTTCGACAGTCACTTTGGGAAACTCTGTTCAAAATGCCCATTTTGACAGCATTTTTTGAAATATATTCTGTTTTTATCAAAAAAAAAAAAAAAAAAAAAAAAAAAAAGCCAATACGCCACATTATACAAATCCCAAATAAGAGAGCCTGTCACTTGGATGCGTTTAAAATCAAAAATGAATTTAAAAATGAGTCAGAATATAAGCAGTTTGGATGTGAGATTTTTTTCTTCAACTTCTATTTTTATTTAATTTATTTTTGGTATAAGGATTGGTCCTATGTAAGACTTTTCAATGTAAAAGCTTTAGATACTATTGAGAAGATGTAAAATAAATTTAATCGGATTTATATATTCACCCTTTATCAAAAAATCGACGAATACGCACATTATATAGTTCCTAAGTAACAAAAAACTGTCAATTGAATGCGTTTCAGAGCAAATTGGATTTAAAAATGAGTCATAAAATAACCAATTTGTTATTTGAATACCCACAGTTCATTAATCATGATCGCTTTGGGAAATTTTGTATGAAGTGCCCATTTTGGCAGCCTTTTTTGAAATATATTCTGCCTTTATCAAAAAACTGGCCACTCCGTCACATTATATAGTTTCTAAATAAGAGAACCTGTAAATTGGATGTGTTTGAGAACAAAAAAAGATTTAAAAATGACTCGGTAAAAACGCAATTTCTTAAATTTCCTCAAATTTTAATCACGATAACTTCGTGAAATTTTGTTCAAAATACCTTTTTTGGCAGCCTTTTTAAAAATATATTCTGCCCTTATCAAAAAACTGGCCAATACGTCAAGTTATATAGCTCCTAAATAATAGGATGGATGGGTTTGAGAACAAAAAGGAATTTAAAAATGACTCAGAAAAAACGCAATTTGTTATACTTAATCAATTTTTTTAATGACTATAACTTCGGGAAATCTGTTCAAAATACCTTTTTTGGCAGCCTTTTTAAAAATATATTCTGCCTTTATCAAAAAATTGGCCAATACATCGCATTATATAGTTCCTAAATAAGAGGATCTGTCATTTGGATGCGTTTAAAATCAAAAATGAATTTTAAAATGAGTCAGAATATAAGCAGTTTTGGATTTGAAGTTTTTTCTCCAACTCCTACTTTTGTTTAATTTATTTTTGCATAAGAATTGGTTCTATGAAAAACTTGTCAATATAAAAGTTGTAGATATTATTGTGAAGATGTAAAATAAATTTAATTAGATTTGATTGCTTAAGAATTGAGTAAGTTATGGGTTTTTTTCTTTTTCCTCTCCCCTTTTTCTTTTCGTTTTTTATTTTTTTCATCGGTAAAAATTGGTCTTATCAAAAACTTGTAAATACAAAAGTTTTAGATAATATTGAGTACATTTATATAAAATTTAGTTGGATTTGATATCTTGAGAAATGAAGAAGTTATGAATTTTTTCTCCCAAGAACCATGTTTTTTTCGCCCCTTGAGCCCATTTTAAACTTTATCAAAAATCTGTCATGTATAAATTTTTTGCCCATTTTTTAGAAGTAATGTAAACTTTAAACTGATTCGATATTTATTTTAATTAAGAATTTATCGCGTTTTTTCGGTTTTCACAAAACCCCTCCCTATTTCCACCCCCTTGGTCCGAATTTGCCCATTAACGAACTCGACCGAGATTTTAAGCTTCTTGATTTTATGTAAAAGTTTGAAGACGATCTGAGCATAATTATGGAAGTTATTGTGTCTAGAAGAAAGTGATATACACCGATAGATAGATAGATAGCTATGTATATAAACTTTTTTACTGATGGTAGTTTTGTGGTCTAGGAGTCATGATTCGTGTAGATCCGCAAAAATTTTTCAGAAATTCCAACATGGGAGAGAATGCAATAGGTAGTATTTCATACGAAATCTACCTAAAAACTATATATGCCAAAGAATTTTAATTTTGTATACTTACAGCTGAAAACTTCTTGTCACGCAACAAATCATAAAATTTTGAAAAAGACTATTATTTTGATTAAAATATTTTTTAGCCTCCGATGCTATTTCTTTCAGACAAGCTAAAAAATGTCGTGTCATCAGCCCTGAATTTCCTACTCAACCGATTTTGATAATTATTTTTTTAAATGAAAGCTATTTATTTGTAGTTGTGTCCATTTTAGTTATTTTTTAATTTATTTCCATTTTTGTATTTTATTTTTAATTTTAAATGCCTTTTTACGATATTTCTTGAAAAATCAAAACGGTGGCAACTCAGTTTAGCTTTTCTGTCGATAATAAAAATTTCTTTTCCAAAATGATTGCGTATAATTATGCACTAATTGAGGTAAAAAAAATATATATTTGCCGAGAAATAATATTAATAATGTAAATAAAATAACAGAAAATAATTTATGATAAAAATTAATGTCAAAAGCAAAATAAGAAAAATTTCAAAATGAGGAAAATGATGTCATTCAGCAACCAGATAAATGGGAGTTACAATATTATTACGGTTGCCTTTTTCATATTACTAATAAAAGTAACTTTAAAAAAACATTTGAAGAGAAAATGACGTCGCTATTTAAAGCATCGCATTTTTACTCATAACGATATTAGGTACTAATCTGTTGTCCCGTCGACCAATTTCGCCAAATTATACAAATCGCCTAACTAATAGCCAAATTATACATATTGACATAATTTTTATTTTAAATAACGAAAAAACAAATAATTAGTAGAATATTAATAAAAATATTAATAAAAAGTCGAAATAAAAATCACTTAATGACATTTTAAACACATGAATCGTATTTAATGTCATTGAATGTGACATTCACGATCATCCATTATTGGCATTTAATCTTATAGTTTGTCGATAATTTTTTGGTCGACGGGATAACCTAGTAGTACCAGATATTACATTTCAATATTTTTTTTCATTATGGACTCTGAGATTGATATTTTACTTTCAGCTGACTTCAGTTAATGAAAATAATGTCACAGTAAAAATGAAATTAATTTCTTTTAATAAAACTATTTTTCTGTGAATGAATATAAAATAAAATTTCTGGAATTCGCCGGCGCTCAGATTACAATTTTAACTGAAGATGTGCGAATATTTGCATGCAAAATTGTAACTGGCAAATTTGACATTTAGTTTGGAAGTATATTTATTATATATTGATTCAATAATGTAATTACTTTTGCTTTTTTTAAAACCAAATCGATCGGGCCTTTTAAACATTTCATTCGTCGAATTCGACGGGATTCCACTCGTTTTATTGTTAAATTGTATTTCCTTTTACTCAGAGTCTATAAAAAAGCGTTTAAACTAAAGAAAAAACCCGTTTTTGATGAATCTAGTCAATGAAGAAGTAGCACGTCAAATTGTATCTCTTTATTATTCCGCAATTCCAATGTCTCAGAGAGAAATTGCTATTCAATTGGGTATTTCACGCCGTTCTGTTTGCTATTATATTGATAAACACGAGAAAGATGAAGTTTAATTCATTGCAATCTAAACGGGGTCGCCCTTCTAAAAGACATCTATCGATTTTTTTTTTTTTTTTTTTTTTCTAATCGGAGGCGAAATTGAATTCTGCAATGGCAGAATCTACATTCAACTTGTTTTAATATCATCTGTTCATTTGTTGTTGTTGTTTTTTCTTCTAATTGTTGCCAAAGTTTAAATAAATAGTAAAATTATTATGTATCTAACATAAATTAATGGATTAAATAAATCACGTGAAAATGCGCTTAATTGTTTTAATTTTGGTAATTAATTCCAACATTTTTTTCCCCACGGAAAATCACGTGACACGGAAAGAAAAAGATTTTTTTTTTTTTTTAATAGGATTTGATAATCGCAATACACATTTTTTCAACTATTGATTTTACAAATTTGGTATTTCCGCCTGAGAATGTTATTTCCTGCGCTGATTCATAAAATCTAAATTAAAAAGAAAAAAAAAAGGAAAAAAAAATCAGACCACAATTTTCCAATTTGTGAAAAAATAAATTTTTAAACTTATATGAAAGATTTTTTTCGAACAAACAACTGACAGGAATTCGTTAAAATTAAGAAAACTAAATGATCGCTTTAAACTTTGACACATAATAAGAATAAAGTTTTTTGAAAGTGATATTAAACGAAACCCTCTGGGCGATCTGTTATCACACTTATCCACTTGTTTAGAGATTAATTATGATACATTTAACGTAGGAAATACTAGTCTACTTTGGGATGATATTTACGCAGTAGGTTATATCACTATAATTACAGTATTCCCATCTCTTTTGACCGTGGGGCACTACAACCGCACAGGTCTTTTCAAACATTCAATACACACGTATACGTTTCAAGAAAAACACACAATACACAAAGCACGACCAACAACATTCAAACTGATTTTCGCTCTCTCATTCCGTCTTCTATCCATCTATCTCACGGGATCTCTATTTTATTTTCAAGGGCAATCATTACATAATATAGGTGGTTAATCGCACACAAACAAGTCGTCAAAGAAGATTATTTTTTATTCATATAAATTCTTGTTTTTCGGCTACATAGCTTCTTATTCAAGTACGCACATTCCAGCAGATAACAGCCTTTTATTAGAGATTCCTTTCAAAATAATACTAATTGCAATCTCCTAGATAAGAAAATCTTCCCATAACTCGAGTACGTAGATAATAATAAGCAGATAAACATAATAGATAAAAAAAATAATTAATTAGACAGTAATTTACAATAAGATATCTACCTACAATAAAATGACCATTTTTGTGAAAGTACCCGAAAAAGTTTTATAGTTTAATTTGAAAGAGAAATCATTTACCATATCAAATCAGTTTTAATTTTATTTCTCTGATTACGGCCAATTTAATAAAGAATATGCAATGAATCAAATCAGAACATGAATTAGTTTACCCGCTTAAAGTTAGACTACGATGATAACATGTCCAGTCCACATTCATGCAAAACGTTTGAATTCAACGAATGCTTTTCTTACAAGACACTGAAATAAAGCGAATAAAAAGAATTGCAGTTAGATGGCGCTACGCGCTATGCAATTTTCTTAACTTCCACTTCCACTTTTAGAACACTCTTTTTTTTTTTTTTGTAAACAGATTGCAGCCGATTTTTTTTTTTTTTTTTTTTTTGATTCGAATGTTTTGATTTCGATAAAATATGTGACAATTAATTTGAGAATGGATATGAAATGGAGAATTGCATGCCTCCAGATGATTTAAAGTTGTGTAAATATGTAAAAAGAATTGTAAATACTTATTTTTTATCTTATTAAACGTTTTAGTTGGAGAAAAGTTCATCGAAGAATTTACTGAGTTTCGATTTTGATTCTGCTACGCACTTTTCTTTTGTGTTTTTATTTGGAAGACATCACAGTTGAAATTGGAATGCTTTTATATAGATTTTATGATTACATATTTACATATGATTTACTCGACCTTGATACCTTCGAATGAGAAACCTAGATTTGAAGATAACAGGTATTTTTTTTTTTTTCAAAAGAAAGGGCATAAATGAAGTGATTTTTTACCCATCAGTTTTCGTATTTTCAGTAAGCAATGGATAAGATAAATCAAATGCACGTATTAAAAAAAAAGTTAATTGAATAAGCGGAAGAAAGAAATGAAAAGAAAATAATACGGCCACCGCGACCATGAACTAAAAAGCTCTCGCTACTGCTCGTGTTCTTGTTTTCCGCATTATTAAGAGATCAAAAGAATAGATCACGAATTAATCCAATCCCAGAAAACGATCAATAAATGTATCTGCTTCTAAGAGAAATCAGATGATGAAGATTTGGTTTATTATTTGCAAGAATAACTCACCAATTCTTAAAGCAATATTGGTTATGGAGAAGTGGGATATTATTTGCAAGAACAATTCAAAATTGGGCTGTAAGTGAGAAGGAATGGCATACAGAAAAAGACAATTGTTCCTCCCCAGATTTTGAAATTTAATCAAATAAGCTATAAGTTTATACCTTTTCTTTAATACTATTTTTAATACACTTTTTCTTTAATATAAAGTACAATTTATTTTTCCCCAAACTATCTTAAAATAATTTAACACTAACTGAAAAACCAAGTCAATTTTTTTCGTCACAGGATTTCTGTCCCTAACTTGTGAAAGACAATATTTAGTTCTGTTTTCCTTTGACGTTCATATGTTTGAAAAAGATCTTAAGCTTTGTTTTCAGGAATTATAAGAATTGAAATGCTAAAATTTTTTTTAAAAATCTATCCATAACTGGAGTACGTAGATAATAATAAACAGATAAATATAATACACAAAGAAAAGTAATTAATTAGACAGTAATTTACATTAAGATATCTATCTACATTAAAATGACCATTTTTGTGAAAGTACTCGAAAAAGTTTTATTGTTTAATTTGAAAAAGAAATCGTTTAATATATCAAATCAGTATGTATCAAAATATATAAAATCCTGTAATAATAAATCGATTTACTTGAAATAATAAACAGATTAGCTTAGAATTTTGAAAAAGAGTGGAGAATTTCTTTATTTATTAAATTTTGCGAACCTCAGGGATTTCTATTTAAAAACTCTTCCACTCTGATTTTTTTTTTTTTTAATTTCGTTCCATAAAAAAAAAAAAAAAAAAAAAAAAAAAAAAAAAAAAAAATTTTTTTTTTTTTTTTTTTTTTTTTTTTTTTTTTTTTTTTTTTTTTACGAAAAATAAACTTTTTTAACTTCAGTTAAAAATAAATAAATAAAATCTGTACAAATATTTACTTTTTATTTTTAATTATTTCGCATTTCTTACATTTATAAATACAGTAAAACCTCCTTAAACAGGGTTCGCACAGACTCCTTAGAAACTACTTAGAAATGAAAACGTTCCCAAGTAGTACTTAGAACTACTTAGATAAATAAAATACTCCTTAGAAACTACTTAAATCATATTGCGGTCGTGGATGCCGCGGACGCGCTATAGTGTGTAAAATACGCAAAAAATCGGCGACCGGTCGCAGAAAAATAGCTCTTACGCGTCCCGTAAAACGCGTAATTTCGTTAAAAAATTGCAAAAAATGGCGAATTTTGTTAAAAAAAATTACGAAATAACGACTATTTTTCGATAAATTTCGTCAAAGAATTCGCAAAAAATGGCTAATTTCCTCATAAAATTTCGAAAAAACGGCAGATTTCCTCAAAAAATCGCGAAAAAACAACAAATTTCGTGTAAAAATCGCGATAAAACAGCAAAATTTGTCAAAAAATTCGGAAAATGCGGCATATTTTGCCAAAAAATTCGGAAAATGCGGCATATTTTCTCAAAAAATTCGCTAAAACGACAGGTTTCGTCAAAATTTTTGAAAAAATGGCAAATTTCGTAAAAAAAATCGCAAAAAATGGCTAATTTTGGCACAAATCACGAAAAAACGGCAAATTTTCTCAAAGAGTTGCGAAAAAACGACAGATTTTGTCAAAAAAAATCGCGATAAAACCATAGATTTCGTCAAAAAATCGCGATTAAACGATAGATTTCGTCAAAAAATCTCAAAAAAAGATAGATTTATTCAAAAGATTCGCGAAAAGATGGCTAATTTCGTCACAAAATCTCGAAAAATAGTAGATTTTCTCAAAAAAGCGCGAAAAAACGACAAACTCCGTCTAAAAATCACGGAAAACGGCAAATTTCGTCAGAAGATCGTGAAAAAACTCAAATTTTGTCAAACAGGCATGGGAAAAAAAAAAAAAAAAAAAAAAAAAAAAACCCTTAATTTTTCTGTTCCAAAAACTAATTTTTTTGCTTCAATTTTTTTTTTTTTTTTTTTTTTTCTGCTCTAAAAGCTGATTTTCCTGCTTCACAATCTGTTTCTGACTGCTCCAAGTCTTTCTGAGTAAATGTGACTCAGAAAAACACCAATTCATTAAACTAAAAGTTTCATCAGTTTACTCCTCAAGAAAAGTATTCTTTTTTTCAGCAAAAATGTATTTTTCAATAAATCAGTCTTGTCAAAAAAGAAATGCAAACAATAGTGATACTTGTTATCTTCTACATTCAAATGTTCAATATTTTATTGTTAAATTTGTATCTTGACGCACTCGTTGATGAATGAAAGTGATGGCCGCGGGGCGTGCTTCAGCTGTCATCTAGCTATTGGAGTGATGTGTAAACAGGAGATGTCATGACTCAAGGTTGGAGTGCGGAATTGAACCAATGGAGGAACTCTAAGAGGCCCTGGTGGGGGAAGGAAGATCTCTGACAAGGTCAACTCTGGACTGAGAGGTTGGGGACAGTTCTCGCTTGGCGTTGAGACCGATAGGTCGCTCAGGATTTGTGGTCCTGTTGGATAGTGTATATTTTGAGCGTGGGACAAGGCGTCCCGGTGGATAGTGTTATAGGCCGAGAAGTGAGGCCTAGTACCCTTGTGTATTGAGATTCTGCAGTAATCTCTGATAAAGCGTATCTAACGTGCGTTGAGTGTGAGGAAGAAAGTATAAGTTGAACGGTACACAACCAACGTTTATTGTAGTTAATTTAATGTTGAACCGGATCATCTATATCCGAGTTGTAATTGTAGATAGTTGTAAATATTGTTTCTTGTGTACATATCTATATCTTAAATAAACTGTTAGTTCAGTTCATTAACAGCGTCAGTGTTATTTTACCCAATCCTCACAGCAGGTGACCGATATCACCCATTAATATCGGTGGTGGCAGCTAAAACTACCTAGGACATTCTTCAAAGTTTTGTGGACTGAGAGGAGCGTCCGACAAATTGGTGGCAGCGTCGGGATAGAATCGCCTGAAACCAGTGACCAGCGAGCCGTGTTGCAGTCTGTTAATGCCAGAGTATCCAGTGGAATTCTTGTGTGGTCGTGCCATATCGTCGAGTATGTGCTAAAGCATCGTGCCGGATCGTCGATTGTATGCTAAAGTGTCGTGCCGTATCGTCGAATGTGTGTAAAGTGTCGTGCCGTAGCGTCGAATGTGTGTAAAGTGTCGTGCCGTATCGTCGAGTATGTACTAAAGTATCGTGCCGGATCGTCGAGTGTGTGATAAAGTATCGTGCCATATCGTCTAGTGTGGACTAAAGTGTTGTGCGTATCTTTATTAGAAAGAACTAAACTGAACTGTTGTGCCATATTACCGCTACATCGTGGAGCTACCTATGATTAGAAAAGTAATCCACCAAAGAAAGTATAAGGTAAGATGTTTTGATCATTCATTTCTTCTGACATCTCGAACCAAATTGTATTGTTGTATAATTAATAGTAATTTAAGTAAATTGTCTATGTAATTTATGTGCAATGAAATAATTGTGTTCAGATAGGTGTAAAGAATTAGTAACCATATTGCTATTGTTTTAAAGAAAGGTCATAATAATTTGAGATGATAATGATATGCTATTTACAGTGGCGCAGCGAGGGGGGGGTTTTGGGGGTTAAACCCCCCCCCCAGAGCCATGACAAAAATACAAAAATTTCCACTTTTATGAACCGAATCATAAAAAAAACTAAAGTTAGAATTTTTTTTGTTTTGTTTTCGAAATCTGCCGCTTTATTGAATCAAATTTTATTTAAAAATTTGACTCGTTTAAGCGGCAGTAATGTATTTTCTTTGAAAAATAGGGAAAGCACATAGCAACAGTATCAGTATCGAAAACTAGTCACTCAATTTCGGAAAAGGCCGGCATTCATTTATACTATTGGAAATCAGCCGAAGGCTAAAAGGAATGGTCATTTCCTGTCGCTGCCAATGCCGTCTTGGGTTTTTCAATACTGCACCACTGGAGGGGGGGGGGGGGTCTTAATTAGTTGCATCTGTTTCTTGCTCTTTTTTTGGAAACGGGACTGGACTCTCGAATTCCAGGAAAAACACAAAAACACATGCTCGCATGCTTTGAAGGATAGACTTAATTCCACAAACATTGTGTTGTTAGTTGCTGTAGTGCTAAGGTTTTTTTTTTTATTGTGAGTTTCGCTATGGAGGATATTAAATCCTCTTCAGAGAAGAAAATTATGAAAAACATGGATATAAGAGATCATTTTTTTTAATCTTTCGAATTCCTTCAAGCATTCTTGAAATCCAGGTATGTTTGGAAAGTATATAATTCGTTTATATTTATGTTTCTGGAAAGATATTAACAGCGCTGTGCGAAAGGGGGAAGGGAGGGCGGTCGCCCAGGGAGCAGAGATTTAGGGGGCGCCAAATTTCTAACTATTTTTCTACTTACTACTGCTTTAAAGGGGCTACTTTCAGACAATTTTTTTAATTAATATTAATTCTTATTTAAAAAACGCCCGAAATAGGCAAGTGGGTAAACGGAAAAAAAGTTACCTGAAAAACAGTTATTGGAAAAAAGGGACATGACTACAAAAGCGAAAAAAAATGTTACTGGGAAAAAAAGGGACATAGAATTGATTTAGGGAAATTATTATTAATTTTGGGAATTCATTATTGATTTTGAGGATTCATTGGTTAAGTATTTAGAAGGGATCAGGGGGAGGCTCTTAATTTAGGTAAATGGTTTTTTCGTGCTGAATTAACTGTTTTGGTTCGGTTTTTGGACATATGATAACCCCCCCCCCCCATCCGTAACCTCTCAAATTAAATCAATAGTTTTTTACGCAGATTTATCCGATTCACTTGGAATTTTGGACATAGGTTCATTATGATAAGACGTATCTCTGATTAGTTATAGGGTTCTTTTGCTTATTATAAAGGGAGGATGGTCAATTAACTCCCTCCTCCCACAAATTAGATAGATCGGTTTTTATGCAAAATTATCCGATGTATTTCAAATTTTAGATAGAGATTCTTTCTGATAAGGTGAAACCCTGAATAGTTTTAAGAGTTTAATGAGTAAGTATAAAGGGGAGAGTGGACGGGGGATAATCCTTCTTAAATTAAATTAATGGCTTTTCACGCAGAATTATCCGATTTGCTTCAAATTTTGGACATAGGTTCATTATGATAAAACGTATCTCTGATTAGTTACGGGGTTATTTTCCTTATTATAAAAGGGGGGCAAGCAATTATTTCCCCCTCAAATTAGATAAATCGGTTTTATGCAAATCGTTGTTTTAGCCGATGTATTTCAAATTTTAAATATAGGTTCTTTCTGATAAGGTGAATCCCTGAATAGTTTTAAGGGTTTAAAGGCAAAAACGAGGATAACTTCCCTTAAATTAAATAAATAGTTTTTATGCAGAATTATCCGATTTGCTTCAAATTTTGGATGTAGCTTTTTTATGATCAAGCGTATTCCAGATTAGTTATGAGGTTCTTTAGCTTATTATAAATAGGAAAACGGACGATTATCCCCCCCCCCTTAAATTAGATAAATTGTTTTTTATGCATAATTATCCGATGTATTTCAAATTTTTTATATAGATTTTTTCTCATAAAGTGGATTTCTAAATAGTTTTAAGGGCTTAATGGCTAATTATAGAGGGGGGAACTGGGGATAACCCCACTTAAATTACATAAATGGCTTTTTACGCAGAATTATCCGATTTGCTTCAAATTTTGGATGTAGTTTCCTTATGGTAAGGCGTATAAGCTAATGAATGTAGTTAAAATAGGGAGGGATGCAGCAGTCCCTTCAGGAAACTCTTTCGGGGAAAGAAGCTTGCTTTCCCCATTCGACGGAGGGGGATGTCTGGTAGATATCACGGGCGGCTAGCCTCTTAGGAAATTTGTCAATCAGGGGATTTCCCGGTAAGGGTTTGACGCAAAAATATTCAAGTAACACAAAAAAGCGAGTTGAATGCAATTGAATGCAAATAACAAATAAAAACAATTTTTCTTTATTTTTTAATTTAATGATTGAAAACTATTATGTCAGAAAACATTATAACACATTTTACCTTTTTTCTTATAATGATTAATTTCCATTCATTTTGCATTTAAAACTGGTTTATTTATTTATTTTTTTTATTTGTGAAAAAAGTAATATACTAAATCATTTGTTGTAATTGTCATTTTAATTTATGCCAAATATTTATCACTTAAAACTGGATTTTTACTAATTAATGTCCTATATTACGCATCACAAAATATAATATAAAACATAAAAAAATATATGTTAGAAAACTTTAATGTACAAACTATATTGTATGTCACGAACGAATGAACTAGTGAATTCATTAATTTGTAGTAATAAAAATAGTTCTTTTTATTATTAGCTTATGTTAGTAATTAGAAAGTTAATTGTTAGTTCTTGATAGATCTTCAGGTTTGAACTCTTAAAAAAAATAAAAACAGATTTAAATTAAAAGGAAAAAAACGATTTTAAGAAAAACAGGATATTTTTTTCTTTGTTATTTTATTTATAGAATACTGAAACTGCTATGCAGCAACATAAATCACAATTTTAAATGCAAACAGCTATTGAGGATATATAAACAAACACTTAAAACTATTCAGGGATTCACTTTATGAGAAAGAACCTATAGCCAAAATTTGAAATACATCGGATAATTGTGCATATAAAATAATTTATCTAATTTAAGGGGGGGGAATAATCGTGCCCCCCCCCTTTTTAATTAGCAAAAGAACCCCATAACTAATCAGGGATACCCTTTATCTTAATGAACCAACCAGTGTTGCCAGTGGGCTACTTTTTTTAAATTGAGATTTCTTGATTTGAAACGGTAAAATTCCCTTTCTTTTGGTCTCAATTAATATGTCATTAAATAAGGGTTATTTTACCATTTCAAAAAAGTAGTGTCAATCAAGTATATAATTTTTTAAAAAGTAGCCCATCTGGCAACACTGGAACCAACATTCAAAATTTGAAGCAAATCGGATAATTCTGCGTAAAAAGCTATTTATTTAATTTAAGAGAGGTTATCCCCCATGCACCCTCTATACTTAACCATTAAACTCCCAAAATTATTCAGGCATTATATACTGTGATGACGTACTGACAACTTTAATCGTGGCAGAAGATAGATAGCGAAGTCTTATTCTGAAAAAGTATGCATAGTTGAAAGTATCTTCATTCAAAAGCTGTTAAGAACAGGTTCTATTGACCTCCAGGGATATGCCTAGAAAATAATTGCACTGGTCTAGTGGCAATGAGCTGAAGGGGACAATGGGATTATTGCGCATCGAGAGGGAAGGAAAGTAGTTGGAAGAGAGACATGTGCTGGTAATGTACAAGAAAATACATTCATGTAAGATGGCTTGGACGTGCTAAGCGAAATGTAATATTGGAGTGAGGCTCCTATGTAGTTGTAATGTCGTTTTATTTATTTTTTTAATAATTGGTCTATGGTTCTAATAAAGAACATGAGGAATTAAAATTGTGTTATTGATGAACTTAACAAATAAACCAACTTAGTAAAGAGAAACTCAGGACGCGACACCACAATACTATATATAAGCCTCGTCAGAAAGAACCTATATCCAAAGTTGTTTGAAATAACACATTGGATAATTCTGCTTAAAAACCATTTATCTTATTTAGGGCGGAGGGGAGGGGGTAATCGTCCATTCCCAAAACTAATCAGGCAAGCATCTTTTCAGCATGAACGTATATCCAAAAATTGAATCAAAGCGGTTAATTCAGCATGAAAAAAACACTCACTTAAATTAAAAGCCGACCTCCCCCCCTTTCATACTTAGTCATTAAATCCCCAAAATCAATTCTTTGTCACTTTTTTTCCGGTAACATTTTTATCTTGTCCTTTTTTTCCGGTAACTTTTTTTCCGTGTCATTTTTTTTCGCTTTTGTAGTTTGCCGGGTTTTTCCGTTAACTCTTTTTCCTAGATTCAGGCAAGTAGATATCATGATTAAAAAACTATGTAACTGAGAAATGTTCTTCATTCTTTAATAAGATCTTTCAGAAGACGATTCTCACAGTTGCCAACTTGTACGGTTTAAAACAATCGCGGAAAAATGCAAATTTCATGAAAGGATCGCCCAAAAAGCACACATTTCGTTAATATTTTGTGAAAAAACGACAATTTCGTCAATGTTTTTGTCAACGAACTTTGTCAAAAGATCGCCGAAAAACGCGAATTTCCTGTGCGGATCGCGGAGAAAACGGCAATTTCACCAAATATCGCAGATAAAACGCTGATTTCGTCTGAAGACCGCGGGGAAAACGTAGATTTCGTCTAAAAATTTCTGATATAATGACGATTTAGTTAAAAAATCGGGGGAAAACCGCCGTTTTCGATAAAAGATTGCTTAAAAATATTTTGTCAAAAGATCATTGAAAAAAAGGCCGCTTTCAGCAAAAGATAACGGAAAAATTTCCGATTTCGTCGAAAGACTGCGGGGATAAAACGCCGTTTTCAAGAAAAGATCGCGTAAAATTGCAAATTTTGTCTAAAGATCGTCGAAAAAAACGCCGATTTCATATAAAAAACACACTGAAAAACACCGATTTCTTCAAAAGATCGCAGAAAAACCGCCGATTTCGACAAAAGATTGCAATAAATCGCCGATTTTGCTAAAATATCGCAAATGAATCGCTGATTTCGTCTAGAGGTCGCGGAAAACGCCGATTTCGTCAAAAAATCGCGGAAAACCGCCGATTTTGACGAAAGATCACAATAAATCGCCGATTTTGCTAAAATACCACAAATAAATCGCTGATTTCGTCTGAAGGTCGCGGGAAAACGCCCATTTTGTCTGAAGATCGCGGATAAACCCTCTTAAAGGGGGGAACTCGCGGAATCCTCCCCCCCCCCGCCAATTTCCAAAAAAAAAATTTCTACTAGAATCACCCCTGAAGCAACTCTATCCCCCCCCAGAGCCGAATTCTGGCTGCGCCACTGCTATTTATAATGATATTAGTGAACTAAATTAATGCATTAAATCTAAATTATTGTTAAAGTAATTGTTAAATGAAGCAATACTGTTTAAATTTTAAGAGTTGCATTATCAAAATTCTAAGCAAATGAAAATTTTAATTGGCCAATACTAGTGAGAAAAAAAAAAAAAAAGGCTCAAAAGAGAGCCATAGTGGAAAAAAAAAAGGCTCAAAAGAGAGCCATAGTGAGTAAAAATAAAAGTAAAGATTTTCAGTATATTTGTTTTAAGTGTAAGAACCAGTATTGAGTTCGGAAATATTTTATGAGGATAATTGTAGAAATTTATATATGCATGTTGTACAATTTTTCTTTATGTGGATTTCTTGATTGACATCAATACTTCTATTCAATATCAACGTATCAGTATGATTATGTAAATTGTATGTTGTTATCTAAGTGTATACATTGAGACCTATATTGCATAGTAATCAAATCGAATTACTCTTTTACCTTTTGTTTTATTGGAAGTATATTGTGTGATATCAATGGTTGAGGAAAATTAGAGTATCCAGTAGGTTAATTAAAAATGAAATGTATTGATTATCTGAAGGGTATTAATTAGTTTAATAAGTGGAGAAATATCTGTACTAAGTTAGAAATTTCGGAAATATTAATTTGGTAGGTTTAACTATTCTTGTGGGGTGGTTATAACAATCGGTGAAGGTATGGCTTTCTTATTGAAACTAAAAAAGGTTGATCTTCAGGTGATAGCTGAAGAATTGGGTGTTGAATTCGCGGAAGATGATACCAGAATTCAGCTTAAGAAAAAGATAATGGACAGTGATGAGTATGACGAGGGGGTTATTAAGGAATTATCTGACGCTATTGTTGCAGAACGATTAGAACAAGAAAAATTAGAACGCGAAAAGTTAGAAAAACAGGAAAGGTTAGAGCGTGAAGAAAAACAGGAAAAGTTAGAGCGCGAAGAAAAACACGAAAGGTTAGAAAGAGAAGAGAGGATAGAAAAATTAAGGATGGAACATGAATTAGAAATGGAGAGACTAAGGGTTCAAGGTTCGGCAAATAATTCTAATGTTAGAGAATCTAATAATGAAAATAATATAGAAAAATTGATCAAAAGTGTTAAAACTCTATCTATTAAAGTACCAGAAGGGACTGAGGGATGGAATTTATTTTTCAACAGTTTAGAAAGGGCATTCCAAACTAAAGATGTACCGGAAAACCAGCAGGCCGAAATTCTACTAAATATGATAGGAAATAAGGCGGATAATTTGTTAATTTATACCACTAAGGAACAAATGGAGAATTATGAGGAATTAAAGGAGTTAGTCCTAAGGGAACATGAGCCAACCCCGAAGGCATGTTTAGAAAATTTCCGGAAAGCTAGGAGAAATCCGAACGAAACCCATGTATTATTTGTATCGCGTTTAATAGCTACGTGGGAAAATTATTGTAAAATTAGAGGTGCGGACACTTATGAAAAGGTCAACCAGTTAATAGTTACTGATAAGCTAATGAGTACGCTAGATGAGGATACTGCAGGATATATTAGTTTAACTCACCAGGGTAAATGGTTAGAAGCTCCTAAAATTGCTAAAGAGTGTGATAATTATTTTGATGCTAAACATAAGTCTTATGCGGTTACGCATAAAAGCTTTAAAGGTAAAGATAAGTACGTAAACAATGAAAAAATGAGACCGAGGGAGGATAATAAATTTAGTGGTAGTTGGAGGCAAAATGGTAGTAATGAGTGTAATTCTTTTCCGGATAGGAAAACAGAGTTTAAGAAGACGAATGATGCTTCCGGGCCTAAATGTTTTAAGTGTGGTTTGAGAGGTCATTACCAACGCTTTTGTAATAAAGTGGGTAATGAGGGAACTAATAATGGCAATAAAGGGCGAGACCAGAAAGCAGGTGTTCATAAGATTATGGTGAAAGAAAATCAAGAGTTACCTAATGGGGCTATTGTGGCTAGAATATCGGCAAAGGCCGAGCAGAAAACTAATGTTATTGGTGAGAAATTAAATAAACTTGAGAAAATTGAAGTTAGTGTTAATGGGCAAAAAGCAAAGGGATTGGTTGATTCTGGATGTGAGATTAGTGTTGTTCATAAAGATTTAGTACCGGAAGAGAAATTAAAGGGAGCGGGTAGTATTTATTTACAAGGGTTATTTGGTGAAGCTGTTAAATCACCGTTAGTTAAACTACCGCTAGCTATTCCGCAATTCGGGCAAACTAATATTATTCATCAGGAAGTACTTTGCGCAGTAACTGATAATATTAATGAGCAAGTAATTTTACATCCCGAGGTGATTAATGAGTTGTCAGGTGTCAATCTTGAGGAGCCATTGATAGAGTCCGAAGAATTAAAAAGTTCCGAAATTATTATTGATAACTCGAATGAAAAGGAAGATGTAAGTAACGATAGCTGTAATGTTTACGTAATAGACGCGAGATCGCAAAATGTACAAAGTCAGGATCCAGAAAAAACTGAAACGGAGGAAAATAATGAATCTATTGTTAGTAACTCAGATATGTTTAAGAAATCCCAGTTGGAATGTAAAGAATTAGAGAAAGCTTGGGAATTAGCTAAAAAGGAAAAAGGGGATTATTATATTGTAAACGGATTATTGTATCATAAAGAGAAATTGTTAGGCGAAACTATAGCGCAATTAGTAGTACCCAAGGTAAGAAGGGAAGAAATCTTAAAATTAGCGCATTCCTCGGTATTTGGAGGGCATCATGCAGCCAAGAAAACGTTGCAGAGAATAAGGTATTCTTTTTATTGGGAGGGAATGGCAAAAGAAGCTAAACAGTTTTGTGAATCATGTTTAGAGTGCCAATTGACTAGAGGGGTTAAAGTAAATGATAGAGCTCCTATTTCCCAAGTGTCGCGGCCGGAACTTCCATTTCAGGTTGTTAATGTTGATTTAATTGGGCCTATTGATCCTAAAAGTTCACAAGGGCATCGGTATATACTGACTTTAATTGATCAGCATACCAGATGGGCGGATGCGATCCCTCTAAAAAGTTTAACTGCTAAAACCGCGTGTGAGGCGTTACTTCAAATATTTATGAGAACAGGAATTCCTAATGTAATTGCCTGCGACAATGGAACCAATTTTACTGCCGACTTAACGAAAGAATTTGAGAAAAGGTTAGGTGCTAGTCCAAGATTTTCGACCCCACAGTATCCACAGTCCAACGGACTTGTGGAACGATTTAATCAGACTCTTAAACGTATGCTACATCATACGATTAGGGAAGAAGGAAAAAAATGGCATGAACAAATACCATTTATATTATGGGCGTATAGGGAAGTCCCAAATTCTACGACGGGAATCGCACCTTTTCAGTTATTATATGGTAGAGCGCCGGAGGGTCCGTTATCGATTCTTAAGTCGTCATGGGCAGGAGAAAATAAGGGAGCGCAGTTAGATACTACGCCGATTCATGAGTATTTGGATAAACTTAAGAACCGCTTAGAAAGAGCCGCAAATGAGGCAAAATTGTCGTCTGAGGTTCAACAAAATAGAATGGCGTATCATTATAATTTAAGGTCAAAAGAAAAAACGTTTGAGGTAGGCGATAAAGTTATACTGTTAATCCCCGATTCGACTAATAAGTTATATTCTAGGTGGCAAGGGCCGGCAACTATTGTAGAAAAACGAAACCAGCATTCGTTTATTGTTGAGTTAGCCGACGGGAGTAGGAAGCATGTGCACCAAAATAAGATAAGAGAATTTATCGCTAAATGTAATATAGTTAATATTGTTTTCGAAGGTGATGAGGAATTTGGAGAAGTTGGGGAAATTCCTATTTTGAACCGGGATCAAGAGATAGAACGGGATATTGAGAGGTTTGAAATAAAAGGGCTATCTAATAGTCAAGTCAAAGATTTAAAGTCCATTTTGAGGGAAAATAAAGAAGTGTTTATGGGTCCTGTACGACCAGCGGAAGTAGGGGAACATCGTATTGATCTGAAACCGGGTGTAGAAAGGAAAAAACCAAAGTTATATAGCGTGCCGGTAGCTTATAAAGAGGAAGTGGATAGGCAGATTCAGGAGTTATTAGAATTAAATCTAATCGAACCGTCGAATGCTGAAATTAGCCATCCAATTGTTTGCGTTGCGAAAAAAGATGCAACTGTCAGAATGTGTATTGATTACAGAGCTTTAAATTCTGTAACGCAGGTTCCCACCTTCCCGATGAAAGATTCCCAAGAAATTATGTATACCGCAGGGGCGGCTAAATATTTATCTTCAATAGATTTATTGAGGGGTTATTGGCAAATTAAAATGGCTGAGGATTGTAAACCTCTGACAGCTTTTACGACGCATAACGGAACTTATCAGTGGCGTACAATGCCTTTTGGATTATCAGGGGCTGCTGCTACGTTTCAAAAAGACATGAATGAGGTTCTCCAAGGTCATCGGAGGTATGCAGAAGCATATATTGATGATGTCATCATTTTCTCCGATACCTGGGAAGAGCACTGTGAGCATGTCAGGGCTGTTATTGAAGAGTTGAAAAATAGAAATTTTACGATTAGACTAGACAAATGTAAATTTGGAGAGAAATTGACTAAGTTTTTAGGTCATGTTATTGGGGGTGGAACTCATGCACCTGATGAGGAGAAAATCGGAGCAATAAGGGACTTAAAGAGACCAAAGACTAAAAAGGAAGTTAGATCAGTTTTGGGATTAATGGGATTCTACCGATCTTATATTCCAAATTATGCTGAGATAGCTATACCTTTAACCGAATTAACCAAAGGAAATGTCAAAAATACTGTACCATGGGATGAAAGGGCAGAAAAAGCATTTAATACTCTTAAAGATGAGTTGTGTAAAGTGACGAGTTTGGCTACATCTATCGTAGGCCGGGAATATCAGCTTCACGCCGATGCTTCCGACCTTGCAGTAGGATGTTGTCTTACTCAAAAAGATGAAAAAGGTCAGTTTAAACCTATAGCTTTTGCCAGTCAGAAATTGTCAGGGGCTCAGCGTGCTTGGCCGAGTATAGAGAAAGAGGCTTGGAGTGTTCTCTTCGGGTTGCGGAAGTTTGAAAAGTGGACTTATGGATCTCAAATTGAGGTCATTACCGATCATAATCCATTAAAATTTCTCACGGAAACAACCCCAAGGTCGCCCAAACTCACTAGGTGGGCTCTAGCCTTGCAACGCTGGAACCTGAGCATTTCTCATCGTCCCGGAGTTCAACATTTGAATGCTGATGCAATTTCGAGGCTACAGAGAAAGAGCTGGGAAGAACAACCAGTTACTAGCCCATCAGTATCAATGTCAAAATAGTATACAACTTTAAAGGATGCCATCACATGTCTAATTTTTTTTTGTGTGTAAGTAAATATCTTTTTTTAAGTTTTGTGTTTATAATAGTAAATTAGCATGTGTATTGTTTATGCAATAGTAGTATTAGAATAGGGTTCAGTAGAGATGTCAGTAGAGAATGTTCAGACACCTGAAAATGCCTATGTAATATTTAGAATGAAGAAATCTGCAAAGAGACTATTGAACTCTTCCGTAATATTATTATATGTTTGGGGAAAATTAGCCCCTAAGAGGCATATTTTCCGCTAAGGTGGGGGGTGTCAGGTTCCTAGAAGACATCTGCCCTGAATTAGAAAGGAATAACATTTCCTTATCTGAATATTTTATGTATTGTTGGTTGTGTATCCGTGAAGCTCGAAATACCTTTCTTTCTTTTCTATAATAACGAATGACAGATGTTGACACAGGTGTGCAGATGACGCACTCGTTGATGAATGAAAGTGATGGCCGCGGGGCGTGCCTCAGCTGTCATCTAGCTATTGGAGTGATGTGTAAACAGGAGATGTCATGACTCAAGGTTGGAGTGCGGAATTGAACCAATGGAGGAACTCTAAGAGGCCCTGCATGGGGGAAGGAAGATCTCTGAAGGAAAAAAAAAAAAAAAAAAAACCCTTAATTTTTCTGTTCCAAAAACTAATTTTTTTGCTTCAATTTTTTTTTTTTTTTTTTTTTTTTTTTTTTTTTTTTTTTTTTTTTTTTGCTGCTCTAAAAGCTGATTTTCCTGCTTCACAATCTGTTTCTGACTGCTCCAAGTCTTTCTGAGTAAATGTGACTCAGAAAAACACCAATTCATTAAACTAAAAGTTTCATCAGTTTACTCCTCAAGAAAAGTATTCTTTTTTTCAGCAAAAATGTATTTTTCAATAAATCAGTCTTGTCAAAAAAGAAATGCAAACAATAGTGATACTTGTTATCTTCTACATTCAAATGTTCAATATTTTATTGTTAAATTTGTATCTTGCACATTTATTTTTAAACAAGTATAGAAAATTTCGCTTAATAGTTTAAACAAAAATTATTGGCTTTAATTATTTATTTATTATTAAAACAATGATTATTGCATTTTATTTTTCATTTGCAAATGAACAAGTTCAATTTTTGCATCTAAAATAATGACTTATTAGTGGGGACCCGCTTTTGATAAAAAAGGACCCAGAATTTTAGAATTCCTGGGGACCGAGGATTTTTCAAGCTAAGCGGCGGTTTTGCACGCAAGCAATATTGCTCCCCCCTCCCCCCCCCAAAAAAATGTGATTGTAAAACGCACGGTAAATTCTGTATGCACATCATTCATCAGAAGCACAGTAGTAACTGGTTGGGATCATACTAATAGCCACCAAAGTGATTTAGTTTTCATGGCCATAAGGGAAAGAAAAGTGAAAAGAATAATCCAGATTCACCTCTAAGTTTCAAAAAGTGATTGTCAGGTTCCTAGAAGACATCTGCCCTGAATTAGAAAGGAATAACATTTCCTTATCTGAATATTTTATGTATTGTGGGTTGTGTATCCGTGAAGCTCGAAATACCTTTCTTTCTTTTCTATAATAACGAATGACAGATGTTGACACAGGTGTGCAGATGACGCACTCGTTGATGAATGAAAGTGATGGCCGCGGGGCGTGCTTCAGCTGTCATCTAGCTATTGGAGTGATGTGTAAACAGGAGATGTCATGACTCAAGGTTGGAGTGCGGAATTGAACCAATGGAGGAACTCTAAGAGGCCCTGGTGGGGGAAGGAAGATCTCTGACAAGGTCAACTCTGGACTGAGAGGTTGGGGACAGTTCTCGCTTGGCGTTGAGACCGATAGGTCGCTCAGGATTTGTGGTCCTGTTGGATAGTGTATATTTTGAGCGTGGGACAAGGCGTCCCGGTGGATAGTGTTATAGGCCGAGAAGTGAGGCCTAGTACCCTTGTGTATTGAGATTCTGCAGTAATCTCTGATAAAGCGTATCTAACGTGCGTTGAGTGTGAGGAAGAAAGTATAAGTTGAACGGTACACAGCCAACGTTTATTGTAGTTAATTTAATGTTGAACCGGATCATCTATATCCGAGTTGTAATTGTAGATAGTTGTAAATATTGTTTCTTGTGTACATATCTATATCTTAAATAAACTGTTAGTTCAGTTCATTAACAGCGTCAGTGTTATTTTACCCAATCCTCACAGCAGGTGACCGATATCACCCATTAATATCGGTGGTGGCAGCTAAAACTACCTAGGACATTCTTCAAAGTTTTGTGGACTGAGAGGAGCGTCCGACAGTGATTACACTGTTTAATTCCTTCACAGCTATATATGCAACTTTGATTTCTTCTTCATAATACGATTTATCATGCTCGATTTTGCTGATAACGGTGGATTCAGGGGTGATTCTCGTCCGAAATTTCCGAAAATTTAAGGCATCCTCTTCCGAAAATTTGAAATTGGATTATCAGTTTCGCATAGTTGCCAACTTGTACGGTTTTCCACGCAAAAAACAATCGTGGAGACATGCAAATTTCGCGAAAGCATTGCCGAAAAAGTGCACATTTCGTCAATATTTCTTGAAAAAAACAACGATTTCGTCAATGTTTTTGTCCACGAACTCTGTCAAAAGATCGTTGAAAAATGCGAATTTCCTGTGCGGATCACGGTTAAAACGGCAATTTCACCAAATATCGCAGATAAAACGTTAATTTCGTTAAAAGATTGCGGGAAAATACTCAGTTTTCAATAAAAGATCGCTTACAAATATTTTGTCAAAAGATCATAAAAACACCGATTTCATCATTATGATGAAATTATATGATTATTTCTTTGAGAGTTTCCTGACAGAATATGGCAGGTAGGTGAGTATATTGACCTCATTCTTAATTCGTCATCAGAGTTAAATTTATTGTCTAAAAAAGGCACAAAGGGGTTCCAATGCTTGAAAGTTACCGGAATTTAAAAAAAAATGTAAACCTAGTATAGAAGTTTAAGTTTGATGAATAATGTTCTCCCCGGATTTTTTTTTTTTTTTTTTTTTTTTTTTTTTTAATAAAACCTTTTTCAAATGACCAGGAAAAAATTGAATTTGCTTCTTCTTCTTCTTTTTTTTTTTTTTTTTTTTTTTTTTTTATGAAATTGGTCGTTGGTGGAAGGAGTTCAACCGGGATAGTGTCTGAATGGAGGTAAAATTAGTATTGGGCCTATGGGAGTAAATTTCGTTCCATGGAAAAAAAAAAAAAAAAAATGGTTGTTCAAGGAGACTTATCACACATGAAAATTTCTTCATTTCATATAAATATTATTGAGCATCGGTATATTTAAAAAATTGCATGGGATTTAGGTAAAACAAAATCTTAGTTTAGATTACTTCAACTATATACCCTTCATGTTATAAAACCCGACATAATTTGCGAACCTCAGGGATTTCTATTCGGAATGTGATTTTCTTTTCCCCTGCCCGCGCCCATAGAAAATAAAAGAACATAAATATGGGAAAATAATTAGAAAAAAAAAAGTACAATAATTTTTCCGACATCTCAAATTTCTTATTTCCAGTAGGCATTATAACATTTATCGGAATCTAGTGCAGGTATTAATAATTATAATAATAATGATAACAATAATAGTTGAATAAGCGGAAGAAAGAAACGACAACAAATAATAACACAGTCACTGCGACCATGAACTAAAATGCGTGTGCATCTGCGTTCTGTTTTTTTTTTCTTTCACGTTATTAAAAGATCAAAGAAAAGTTGAGGAAGTTAATCCAATCCCAGAAAACGATCAATATCTAAGTCTGGCAAGCGAACTTTTGTACTAAAAAATATAGTTGTTTTATTATTTGCAAAAGTGAAACACGCCTTTCTAGGAGTAAAGCAATATTCGTTATAGTTTTATAACTGATATTGCACCAGTATTTCCTTCCTCAGAAATAGTTCCAATAAAATACAAATGTTGGTTTCATATTTAAACATATAAAATAAAATGCCACAATTACAGAAATATTGACTTTTGGAAATACTGAAAATGTAATAGCGAAATATTGCTTACCAATATTTATACAACATTGACAAAATGCAATACACTGTTAAAAATAAATATGTGAATTCACGGTGAAACTACTGGCAGCAAAGTAGCCGAACTTTTACCGTTCCGTTAGTAAATTTTCTGTTGTGGGAAATACAAGAAAGGAAAACTTCGTTTGAAGAAGCAGTAACTTTCCGTTACAAAGTTTGATTTTCATTAATAATAATTTAATATAATTAACGAATCGATTAGTCGTCAGATAATTCGAAATTACCGAGTGATTTTAAGCTGCTATGTTTTTTCCTTAATTATTATTATTATTTTGTATAATTTAGTTCACGCCGTCCTGAGGATCGAACTCGGGACCGTTTTGACAGCGAAACAAATCCTTACGAACTGAGCCAAAGCTGCTGATGCCGAACTGTACAAAGTATGTCTTTTAAGAGTTAATGGAAAAATCTGTTGTGCTTTTTAAGGATTTGATTTCAAATATATTCCTTCGATTATTTGTAAACGGTTTATTTTATTTTATTTCAGACTGATGCATAATACTTATCATTTCTTTAAATCAATTTTAATTTTTTAAATAGTTTAAATTAAAAAAAATCACTGTTTAAAACCCCTCTTTTTTTGAATGAATAAATGAATGGAAAAAAAGATTTTATTAAAAAAAAAAAGTATAGACAATTTTTTGAAATTGTCGTACACTATTTATTTATTTATTTATTGGCTAATTAATTAAAAGCTTTTTTAATAAGAAATAAGAGAAAAATAAACAGAAAAAATGTAATTTAAAAGGGATTTTTTATGTTTTCATTATCCCATGGAGCCAGTGGGACCCGAACCCACAATCTGCGCTCGCAGGTGATTGGCGGGGTGGTGCCTTGACCACTCGGCCATGGAGCCCCCCGTCTTTTATTTCTATTTCCATCCGTTTCGTTATTTTCAGGAAATATGGCGGAATTTTGTGATTTGTAACAGAAAATGCCCTTTTGTTGTGAAATGGGACTTTTTTTGTGAAATTCAAGAAAAGAAAAATGTTCGCGAATTTCAGAATTTTTTTAACTGTGTAGATGTTGAAGCAATATTTCAGGCCGATATTGTCAAATATGTCAAATGTTGTAGCCAATGTAAGCAAATTTAGCATTTGTATAAAAAGTGCTAAATAATTATAAAATAAAATAAATAAATAAAAAATAGGACGAAAAAAGAAGTCGGAAATTGCATGTCAGATGTAGCAAGTGAGGTGCATTCGTACTATAACGAAGTTTTTAAAATATACAGTACTTCGAATAAAATATAGTATCTTTTGTGTATCCCTGTAAATACTGTCTGCTTTCTATTATACAGAAATTAACTTGTAGTAAACCTCCGCAACGTATACTATCAATTTCATAAAATTTGAAATAGTTTAATATAATTAAAACGCATCCCAAACAATGTTCCCCCTATACTGTTATGTAATAGAATAACTTTGTGTTTCCCTGTATATTAATAGAAAATATTCTTTGCACCACAGCTTGTACAGAATATATACTTTAGTATATATTTCACATATGTATATGAATTGTATTATGTTCGAACGAGTGTAACATAATTAAAATTCACTTGAAACTATTTTTTCCCCATTGACCGTAATGTAACGGAATACTTTTGATTGTGCCTGTAATTGGATTATAGTTCCGATTTTCATTAAATTTGAAATGACTCAATAAAATTCTGTAATAATTATATATTTTTAATTTCAAATGATTCGGTTGGGTAATTTTTGTGTTATTATATTCAGACAGACGCACAGACAAATTGAACGACCGACGACTATAAGTACGTAATAAGCTACGCTATAAGCTACGTATTTACATAATTACAAACGCACCTAAAAATCACTTTGTTCACAAATTTTTGCGAAGAGAAGATTTTGAAGAGAAAAATTTTAACAGACGATGTGTCAAGCAAAAGCAGACACTATATGGTCTGCATACAGATCGATCTTAGCTAACTAATGATTGAAATGCAACCGAGATATCTTTATAAATTTCCTCCATAGGATTAGCATTAGCGAAGGGTCTTTTTATTTGACTGAAGTAGCCCCTTAATCCTTCACTGCACCGTATGCCATATCTGACATATACCTAAAAACATATAATCTTCATTATGTGGTTTGAATTTGGCCAATAGGGTCGCTGCAATCGATCAATGACAGTAAAATTGGAATGCCTGACCATGGAAGCGATTTGGAATTTAACTTAATTTTTCATTTTATGATAATTAAATTACCTATCGAGTTAATATAACTATTTCGATTAAGTGATCACCCGTTTTTCTCCTGCTTTTCCACTGGTTTTTCTGCTTTCGTCCGGAAATGTGCTCAAAAACGTCATCTTTGAATGCTTGTTATGAAAGACCTATTGCGGTTTTTAAAAAACAGAAAATTGAGTGCAATGAGACAGTTTCTGAATAACAACACCTGCTATTTTCATGCATTTCCGAACAAAAATAAATTAATGCATGTGTCACAAAGTTGCCCTTTTTGATTTAAGAACACCCTTAACTAAAGAAAAAGAATATTTTTGTGCATAAAAGAAATTCTTATTGCATCTTTAATTTGTTCTAAATTTTTCTTTCTTTTTAGTTATTGTTCAATTCACTTCACCTAATATCGGTTAAGGCCCCTGTCCTCGCTCAAGGAAACGCTCGCGAGCTAATGCTATTCCTATGGGGAAGCATTTTTCTAATAACTTTTTCGCATTTTAGATTTTTTTTTTTTTTTTTTTTTTGCATTGGATAGCTGAGGTGCATGCCAACAGTGCACCTTTTTTACTTTTTCAATTATGAATGCAGATATTTTTTTAAAAAAGCACTTTCAGTTTCGAAACCGGTTTTGAATGTGAAACTAACTTTGTAAAAAATAACTGTGTTCAAAATCGAAAAAGTAAAAAAAGGTGCGCTGTTGGCATGCACCTCAGCTATCCAATGCAAAAAAAAAAAAAAAAAAAAAAAAAAAAAAAAAAAAAAAAATTCTAAAATGCGAAAAAGTTATTAGAAAAATGCTTCCCCATAGGAATAGCATTAGCTCGCGAGCGTTTCCTCGAGCGAGGACAGGGCCTCTTGAAACCAAAGGTTTATTTATGTATTTTTTTTAGTAATGGATTTATATTAACAAACTGATAACTAAGACAGATTAATTTTGAGCCGATTTTTGATGCCACAGCCCAGGAAAATTTACTATCAGAGAGCAAATGATTTTAGTTTAAAATAGGGAAACATTTATTTGTTTTCAGATTTAATTAGTAATTTCTGAAAATGTGGAAAAATGAGGTCAGGAATGTGCTAGAAAAATTACTAATGTTGAGTGATGGTTTTATTTATTTATTTAAAGGTGTTTAAAAATTAAACTGCGTCTTTTAGATCCCGGTGTATGCGATACATCAATTTTTACCTCTGGTGACGACCTATCCGGAAATGGCATGTAATAAATGTGGATTTAAATAAAAATTTTTGACATGATTTTTTTAAAGGTGTTTTTAACTTTATAGGAAAGTTGGAAAACGCTATTCAATGTATTTGTATACTAAAAAAAAAAAAAAAAAAAAAAAAAAAAAAAAAAAAAAAAAAAAATCAGTAAAATTTATACATTTATGGACAAAAGTGACACCGCGAAAGTTTCAAAAAATTCTACGGATAGTTAGGTAGCAGAAGTTTGCTCATGAATAACGATTTCTCTGCAATTTTATTTTATTATAAATACTTATGGATTCAAAATTTGAAGAAATTAATGTCCATTTTTTTTTCATTCTTAGACGATTAAATACGTGATTTGGGAATTCCAGTGTTTAAGATTGCATTTCGATCTAAAATGCTTATTTTCTGATTTATTTTAAAATTCATTTTTGCTCCGAAACTCATCAAACTGACAAATTCTCTTATTCAAAAAGTACACAATGTGTCATGCTTGTCAATTTTTTGATAAAGGCAGAGAATGTTGCAAAAAAAGGCTGTCAAAGTTGACGTTTTGCACCGAGTTTTCCGAAGCGGAAGATCTGGGAACGAAAAAAAGGGTCATACCTGAGAAAGTAATTGTTTATAAATCAAATTCTGATGAATTGAGCAAAAAATGAAATCACACGGCATCTTATAGATCTCTTCGGAACAGATGTAGTATTCGCCCGGAATCCGCCATTTTGTTTCTTTGTTGATCACTTGTGACCACTTTATACTTAATTTTTGAACAATTCAAAAATTAAATGTAAACAACAACAAATTTTTAAACTGAAAATCAGCACTCCAAACATTTGTAAAAAAAGAAAAAAAAAAAAAAAAAAAAAAAAATAGCGGGAGGCAGAGAAGTAATATATAATTAGCAAATGGTAAATACAGACATTTTAAAACAGTTAAATAAGCCAAATATTCATTTTTAAATATATATATATTCCGAAATTACAGTAAAAAATGTTTCAGAGTTTATATATTTAAAAAAAAAAGAACAAAAATAAATGAATAAATAGAAATATAGAAATTCAAAATCGGCAAAAGAAACAAAATGGCGGATTCCGGGCGAATACTTCATGATAGCCATCTCTTCAAATATCCCCACAGCAAGTTTCTTGTTTCTATTTTTAAAAATAAGTCTGAAAATGTATTGGAAAATTTCGAACTCTTGAGGATGAAAAAAATATTTTTCCGAGTACCCCTTAATGTTTCTTATCTTTAAATATAAATACTAGATGGCAGCACCAAAAATCAAAAAGTGCTCTTGCTGAAAAATACTTATTACATAAAAAAAATGTATTTTAACGAAATTGATTTCATATTATAAACAGTAATTAAAGATAAAGAAAAACATCTTTAAATACTTTTTTATTTTTAATATATAGGTATACTGTGTAAAAAAGACACATACAATAATAATTTTTAAGTCACAAATATCTAGCATTTACTGCAACAGAATGCAATAGATGGCAGCACTAAAAGTCAAAATTACCAATTGGAAGGACTGTAAATCCCCAAAGATTCGGTTAAAGGTTAAAAGTTAATAATAAATGTTAAAGTTACTTCATTTCTCATTTCATCGGATTTTAAGTAGTTACTTTGTAAATGCATTAAATAAAGAATTAAATTGCGCTATGATTATTATTTGAAGGTACACATTTTTGAATGTTTAAATGTGACAACAGATGACGATGCATATTGTTTCAGATTTTTTTTAAGTACTGACCAATTTTTTTTTCTTTTTTCAATTCTTGCTGTATTTGAGGCGAAATAATTATTTTGAAAGAGATTTATTAATAAAAATCTTGGTAAATAATACTCTTTTGTAATTAATATAATCAAAATTATCAAAGTAAGCTCAAAGTATAGTGTAAAATACAAAATGAAATAGTATTCTCCACTGCTGTTAAATTTTTATGAATTTATTTGTAGTCGACACTCTTTTCACTTAGAAATTAGACGGACAAAAATGCGTGCGTTCTCAAAAAGAAAGAAAAAAAAAGATACATAATTTTTATTTACAACGATATAACTAAAGAACTAAATTAATTAATTAAAATGCATAGGTATATACAATGGAAATTTGGCTGAACGCAGATCAAACCAGCCATTTGTCTACCATACTTGTCCCATCTACAATGCTGTCTTTAATTTTTTTAAATAAATACATAAAAAAAGCTATTTTCACATTTTGCCCCCTGTAAATTATTATTTTACGAACTGAATAATATCGAAACTCAAGTGAAAACCATTTATAAGAAGATTGTCATTCATCTTGCATTCTTGCAGTTACGAAAGTAATTATGATACTTCTAGGTTATCCCGTCGACCCATTTCGCCAAATTATACAACTATTATACAACTCGCCAAACTAATAGCCAAATTATACATATCAATTTATTTTTTTTAATTTTAAATAATGAAAAAAACAAATAATTAGTAGAATATTGATAAAAATATAAATAAAAAGTCGAAATAAAAATCACTTAATGATGTTTTAAACACGTGTATCGTATTTAATGTCATTGAATGTGACATTCACGATCATCCATTATTGGCATTTAATCTTACTTTTTGGCGATCGTTTTTTGGTTGACGGGATAACCTAGTAGTACCGTAATTATTTCATCTATGAAATAATATTGAATAAAATCATGGATTCTCGAACTCTTTCCAAGAGTCATTATTAAAGGTCAGAATTTTAAGGCTGTTCTCAAATCCAAAGGCACAACTTTAGGACATAAGTTTTAAATAATTTTTGCTCGGAAACGCATGAAACTGTGTCAGATGTTACAGGAACTATATAATCAAAAGACGTTTTTTTTTTTTTGTTTTTTTTTTTTGGGGGGGGGGGGGGGAAATGCGCGATTAGAACCGAATAACGGAAGCACACAAACCAGTCAAGGAATTGAGAAAACGCCTTGTCACGTAATCAAAGACGTTTATAACTCTGTAGATAATTTGTTTATCATAAGAATGGAAAAATATTTTTGGTTGCAAATCGCTTCCATGGTCAAGTCTGCCCATTTTATATCTTTACTGGCCGCTCTTGACGACCAGTTTGGTCTCCCTTGAATGTATACTAAGCATTAAATCATATTGCTTTTATTCATAATTCATTTTAATTGCTCAATTTTTTGCCAAATTAGAAGATTCTGCAAGAGAAATAGGGACAGATAGCATATATGCACCACATTGGCGCGATTGCAACAATATGACCATTATATATGCCTCGCATGGTAACCCGGCTATTGTTATTTATTTATTAATAAATTGTTTGTTTACTTTTATTTTCTTTTTTTAAATGATATAAATTGCTTTATTCTATTATTATTAACTAAATATTTTTTAATTTACTATTTCCTTTTTAAAATAATAGAAATTAGTTTAAAAATATGTATGTAACTGATATTTGAAAACGGAATTTTCGCCAAATTGGCGTCAGAAAAATAACGCGCCAGTGTGATGCACATATGACATCTGTGCTGATAAATCAAAAACTCAGTATTTTTATGCTAGCCCGGCGTAGATAATAAGTGGCCAAATATTGTACCAGTGGCAAAATTTTCGTATTTCATTAATTATCTAAACTAATAAAATAACAAATCGCTCTGTCTGTCTGCGTCCGTGTGTGTGTGTCTGCGATGGCTAGCAAAATCTATGGGACGTACGAGGCTGAAAATTTTTATGAGAGTAGCCCAATGCTTCTCCTGATGCACCTGAAGCTCAGAATTTTAATATTTTGATTAATTTCAGATATATTAATTACGAAGTGGAACTCACTTTCATAAAAAAGCCATTTTTTAGTGTTCTGGGAAAGAAATCGTTTGCACATGCGCACAAACTCTTTTACGCACCTAAACGAAAGAAGAAGCATTTTTCGGCGTTTGTTTCTGTTTTTGGATCATTTTTTAAAAATCCAAATCAAGCAAACTGCTCGACGCAGTTAAACTTAACAGACATATTTTGAAAGATCGTACTTTTAGATCTCAAATGCTATTATTAATTCGAAATAATGTTGCAGTTAACCCTTTAAAAAAAATATTCAAAAAGAGTCGTTTTTCCCAAAATTATTTTTCTCCCCTTTTGCCAATGCTATTCCAGGACATATTTTTTTCAGATGTAAACAAACAAAATAGAAGATCTTAAAGATGAAACTTTCTTCTAACCGATGGTGTAATTGGTTTTAAAATATTTGGATTTTAACCCTTTCAAATACACTGGCAAAAGAAAGTCATTTTGCGACTCGCAGATAGGATATTTTTCCCGTGCTAAAATTATCTTAATGTGCATATTTCAACTCAATCTTTTAAAATCTTCTCAATAGACCAAATTTATACTTCCTACAAAAAATTCGACACGTTCGGACGGATAGAAATATTTTTTTACAAAATAAAATGTGCGAAAAATTTGATGAAATCAATAAAAAACAGATCGTTTTCATTGCGGTTTTGACTTAGCAAAACGCAATCTTATAGGTACCGGTAAACAAAAAACATATTCTTTAAACTTAAAAACATTTTTATTATAATCTATGATGCAATCGGTTTTTAAAATATAAGATTTAACCCTTTCAAATACACCGGCAAAAGGAGGCACTTTGCGATTCCCGTATCGAATATTTTTTCTACGCTAAAATATCTAAGCGCACATATTTCAGCCCAATCTTTTAAAAGCATCTCAATAGACCAAATTTACACCTTCTTAAAATTTTTTGAAATGTTCGGACGAATAGAAATAATTTTTACAAAACAAAAAGTGCAAAAAATTTGAAGAAATCAATAAAAACCAGATCGTTTCATTGCGCTTTTGCCTTTGCAGGGCGCAATTCTATATACGTCCTGACAAATAGAAAATATTTTCTTAAAGCTAAAACATTCTCATAATGTATGTTGCAATTTGTTTTTTTTTTTTTTTTTAAATATGAGATTTAACCCGTTCAAATACACCGACAAATACGAATTACATCCCGGTTCATGAAAGTATTTTGTATAGTGAAGCATTTTTGTAATGTTTTTTCATGTATTTTTATTGAAAATAATGTGAAACTAAAGTTCTAAAAATAGATTGTTGGTAAAGTTCATTTATTAATCCATTTTTAATGCTTTATTAAATTTCCCTGAAGAATTACTGTAAAGATTATTATCTCTTTTAAGGGGACAAGGGACCTTGAAATCCTTAAAAATAATTTTTTTTATTTTTTGTAAATTTCACCTAAATATTATTCAAGGGTACATTATATGCATTATAACATGCATTTATCACAAAAAAAATTAAAAAAAAAATTATTTTTGACAAAAAAATGGCATTTTACGCAGCGTCTTCGAAATCTTCGAAATGCGCCCTGCGCATTCCATATCAATGAAAATCCCCAATATTTTTTATGAAAGTTTGTTTTATATATATAAACAAAATTGTGCATCGAATTTTGAATATTTGAATTCAAAAGGTTAAAAAAAAAAAAAATTGAAATTTTGGAAATTTTTTCGATTTTTTTTTCAAAATTTTCAAATTTTTTCAATTTTTTTTTTTATTTTTTGTAAATTTCATCTTAAATATTATTCAAGGGTGCATTATATGCATTATGGCATGCATTTATCACAAAAATATTTTTAAAAAAATATTATTTTTGAGAAAAAAATGGAATTTTACGCAGCGTCTTCGAAATCTTCGAAATGCCCCCTGTGCTTTCCATATCTATGAAAATCCCCAATATTTTTTTGGAAAGTATGTTTTATATATATAAACAAAATAGAGCATCGATTTTTACATATTTGAATTTTAAGATGTAAAAAAAAAAAAAAAAATTGAAAATTTTGAAAAAATTTTCGAAAAAATTTCAAAATTTCAATTTTTTTTTTTTAACCTTTAAATTCAAAAATAAAAAATTCGATGCACAATTTTGTTTATATATATAAAACAAACTTTCATAAAAAATATTGGAGGTTTTCATTGATATGGAATGCGCAAGGCGCATTTCGAAGATTTCGAAGACGCTGCGTAAAATGCCATTTTTTTGTCAAAAATAATTTTTTTTTTGCATTTTTTTTGTGATAAATGCATGTTATAATGCATATAATGTACCCTTGAATAATATTTAGGTAAAATTTACAAAAAATAAAAAAAAATATTGTTTAAGTACTTAAAGTGTTTATTCTAAAAACAGTAATATTGATAAACATCAAATTACTTCATATTTCAGAAGTGACATTAATTACATTAACTGTTTACTTTAAAACCATAATATTTATAAACTATAAATTAATCCATTATTCAAAAGTGACATTAATGAAATATTTAATATCATTGTTTATTTAAACATTTCATAAGTGGATGATTGCACAGGATTGCGAAATCATTTGTGTTGATTACTTCAAGGACAACATTTTACTGTGAACGAACTCAGTTCAGTTTCTCTTATGTTTTTGTAAAGCACACACGGTGCTTATATTTCTCTTACTGTGTCGCATACTTGGATATGTTAATCCCGCAACCGCAGCAGGAAACTGCATTCCTGTATCTTGTTTTTTTCAATTTACTAAATGTTTCTTTAAGTTGTTAATATAAAGCAAAAAAGATATATTAGTGCGAATTTATTTTCACTTGACAACACTAAAGAACTGCTTCATGAATCTCGGACACCAACATTATGGAGGCACCGGCGAGATAACCTGCGTACATCGCTTTTGATGAATTACGCCGTCTCAAAGTCGCCATAAAGGAGTACCATTCATCCCAGCTGTTTCAGATGTACCTGCACACATCGCTTTTTTTGGATTACAACGGTTCAAAGTCACCATAAAGGAGTACCCTACAGCCCAGCTGTTTCAGATAAGTACATTTTTGGTTTATTATCAGTTTGGCTTTGTTTTTTAACTTGGTTCCCTCATTATTTTAATAATGAGTCAAGAAGATTTAGAAAAGACAGCAATAAATTTACGTGGCAGAGCTAAATCTGCATTAACACGTATCACGAACTTCATTGACGCTGATCAAGTTTTTCAAAAGAATGATTTATTGAATAAATTAGAAAAATTAGAAACAGCTTATTTCGATTTTGATAAATATGATGCACAATTACCAGAAGAATCCTCGGAAATGGAGGAATTTGAAACAAAATATTATGAAACCAAAGCCAAACTGCAATCAGAACTTGAAAAATTTTCTATAAATAGTATGAATGCACATTCTCAAGTGGTTAATGAACAATTACCTATAGTTAATACAACTAATAATTTTAAATTACCCAGATTGAATATTGAGCAATTTGATGGTAATTTCAAAAACTGGATGTCATTTAAAGACTTATATTTATCGTTAGTGCATAATAATGCTAGTATAACAAACATTCAAAAATTTCAATACTTAAGAGGTTTGCTCGGTGAAGAGCCATCGTCAATTATAAAACATATTCCCATTTCTGAAACCAGTTATGCAGAAGCATGGGAAAAATTATTGTCAAGATACGACAAAAGAAAACAAATTGTCGCAGCTCTTATCAAAACATTTATGGATATACCTCCCATTATTCATGCTAATGCACTTAACTTACGCAATATATCAGATATCTCTGACGAGGTAATTCGTGCTCTCAAATCAATCGATGTTAAAGCATCAGAGAGAGACATTCGGTTAATTCATATTCTTCTTCAAAAGGTTGATAATAAAACACGTGAAGAATGGGCTCAATATTCATCGAAGGATGATTTTCCTTCTTTTGATCAATTTATTCAGTTCATTAATGACAGATGTTTATCTTTAGAATTGTATAATAATGATTATACAGGGTTACATAAAAAAGAGAAACAATTTAATTTTCACAAAGCTCCCGCCAATAACGTTATCAAATGTTTATTTTGTAAAGCTAATCACTTATTGTACAAATGTATTAAATTTAAGGAATTAAATGTAAGAGATAGAAAACAATTTGTGAGAAAAAACAAATTATGTAGCAACTGTTTATCTGACAGACACTACACATATCAATGTAATTCTACATTTAGCTGTCATCATTGCCAGCTTAAACACCATACGCTATTATGCGAGAATAAACTACAAAATTATGCGATGTCAACTTCACGTTCGAATGAAAAACAGAGTCGGAAAAGCAAATCTGATTCAGAGGACCTTTCGATTCCTGATGATAATAAAAAAGAAGTTTCTCCTTCAATAAATTCTGTTCAAACATCTTTCGCACTTTTGCCCACTGCTACAGTATATATTTATGATTGCATGGGTCAAAAGCATACGTTAAGAATTATGTGTGACAGTGGCTCAGAATCTACGTTCGTTTCAGAATCATGCATGAAAGTGTTAGGATTCAAAAGGAAAAATGCCCGATTTCCCGTGAAAGGTCTTTCTAATTCAAAAATCGCAGTAACAAAGGGTTACGTAATGATTGATCTTATATCAATTCATAATGCTGACAGTAAGTTGTCAGTGAAAGCTTTTATTTTAGACGAATTAACAGCTCCATTACCTTCTGAGAAAATAAGTGAAGAGCATTATTCACACTTAAAAAATGTAAACTTGGCAGATCCACATTTTGGGACTCCAAATAAAATCGATGTTATTTTAGGATCAGATTACTTTTTTTCTATTTTGCTTCCTGGTCAAATAACATGTGCTCAGAGCAGTTTAATTGCGCAAAATTCCATCTTTGGCTTTCTCATATCGGGAAAAATGCCGCATCTTAACACAACTCCTAATTCAATGCATAATTTACATATTTATGAACTTAATATTGATAATGAATTAAAACGATTTTGGGAAATGGAAGAAGTATTCAATAATAATGCTCAAATTCTGTCTCCAGAAGAACAATTTGTTGAATCACATTTTCAGAAAACTTACTCAATTAATTCCGAGGGTCGTTTTGTGGTAAAATTACCTTTTGTTAAACCTACGACAGAATTAGGTAATTCTAGACCTGCCGCAATTTCTCGCTTGTTGGCGATGGAAAGGAAATTTAAAGAAAACACAGAATTCGAAAAGCAATACAAGGATTTTATGCGCGAATATATACAGTTAGGCCATATGGAATTAATAACACAAAATGACATTAACGATTCTGAAAATGAACAATATTTTCTTCCTCATCATGCGGTTATTAAACCTTCTAGTTCCTCATCATGCGGTTATTAAACCTTCTAGTACTACTACCAAGTTGAGAGTGGTGTTTGATGCATCATGTAATACTTCAAAAGGTAATTCCTTGAATTCAATTTTGGGAGTAGGTCCTAAATTACAAAGGGACATATTTGAAATTTTACTTAATTTTCGAGTTCCGAAAATTGTTTTTTGCGCTGACATAGAAAAGATGTACCGCCAGATTTTAGTTTCTGAAGAAGATCAAAATTATCAGAAAATAGTTTGGAGGTTTAACTCTAATGAGGAAATAAAAAATTTCAAATTAAAAACAGTTACTTATGGGCTAGCTCCAGCGTCTTATCTAGCCACTAAATGTCTCAAACAAATTGCTGATGATTATACAAAAAACGCTGTTATTTCTCAAACATTGGAGAAAGATTTCTATATGGATGATCTTCTTTCAGGCTCAAACACTGTTAGCGAGGCAATAGAAACTTGTAAAGAAATTAGCGATGTTTTGCACGCGCATGGTTTCCACTTAAGAAAATGGAATTCAAATTCAAGGGAATTTCTTAGAGAGTTTCAAGATGATTCCAATACCGAATCGAATTTTGAAATAATTCCTAGTGATAACGGAAGCTCTAAAGTTCTAGGATTAAGCTGGAACTCTTCTTCAGATACTTTTATTTTCAAGGTTTCACTAAATCTCACTCCACCTCTTACAAAGAGGCAAATTTTAGCAGAATCGGCTAGAATCTTTGACCCACTGGGTCTAATTTCACCATGCACTGTAACTTTAAAAATATTTTATCAAAAACTGTGGTTGACAAAAGGGGACTGGGACACTATTATTCCAGAACATCTAACTGAGGAATTATTCAAATTTCAAAATTCATTCAATGAAATCAATCAATTTTCGATACCAAGATGTGTTACGCTTTCATCCGAGAATGCCTTCGAATTACACGGATTCTCCGATGCGTCAACGCTAGCTTATGCTGCCGCAATTTATTGCCGACAAACTTGCAATGGAAAAACCAATGCTTTTCTTTTGGTTTCTAAAACAAAAGTTGCACCAATCAAGCAAATTTCTGTCCCTAAATTAGAACTTTGCGGTGCTCACTTATTATCTAAATTATTCCGCACAGTTATGGACACACTAAAGAATTACAAGTTCGATATTTTTGCATGGACTGATTCTAAAGTAGTCCTTTCATGGTTATCCGCACACCCCCGCAAGTGGAAAACATTTGTCGCGAACAGAACCTCTCAAATAACAGAAGTTTTACCTACTAAGCACTGGGGACACGTTCCCTCAAAAGATAATCCCGCAGATATCGCTTCTCGCGGTATCGACCCAAAGTGTTTGCCAGAATGCGAGCTATGGTGGAAAGGGCCAGGCTGGCTACTTCTAGACCCATCTAATTGGCCGAAAGATGACTTAAATGTTGATGAATTCGATGAGCAAATCAAATCCGAGCAAAGGTCGGATCCCATTTTTTCATTTCACACGCATGCTTCAAATGATGTACTAGATAATTTGTTTCAAAAGCACTCTTCACTTTCAAAAATTATCCGCATTCTGGCATATTGCATAAGATTCATTAAAAAATGCAAAAATGCTAATGAATATCAAATCCCTTCAACAGTACTTACATTTAACGAAATAAAATCTGCTGAAGAAATGATCGTTCTTTGGATTCAAAATTCTTACTTTAAAGAAGAGTTAAATTGCATCAAAGAACAAAAACCTCTAGCTAAGAAAAGCAAATTACACTCCCTATATCCGTTTATTGATGCTAAGGGTATCTTACGGGTGGGAGGACGCCTGCAAAATTCACAGTTAGCATTTAATCACAAGCATCCGGTAATACTTCCATCACAACATAAAATGAGTGAACTATTGATAATACAACAGCATATTGCCACTTTACATGCTGGACCTTCTCTACTGTCGCACATCATAAAACAATCTTTTTGGATAATTGGTGGAAAAAAGCTCATCAACAAATGCATTAATAGATGTTTAAAATGTTTCAGATACAAGAAAGCTATTACAACTCCTCCATTAATGGGGAATTTACCTAAACCTCGAGTAAATCTTGAACGCCCCTTTTTTGCCAGTGGAATTGATTACGCAGGCCCCATATCCATTAAATTTAGCAAGGGTAGGGGTGCAAAAACAACTAAGGGTTACATTGCCTTATTTATTTGTCTTGCTACGAAAGCGGTCCATATAGAAGCTGTAAGTGACCTAACAACTGAAGCATTTATAGCAGCTCTTCGACGTTTTAGTGCAAGAAGAGGTACCCCACGTCACCTTTATAGTGACAACGGGAAGAACTTTGTCGGGGCATCAAGAAAAATCGACCAAATACAGAGGGCATGGTTGTCATTTCCTAAAAATGAAATCATGTCTCGATATTTAACTGAAAAATCCATTGAATGGCATTTTATCCCTCCTTCTTCCCCTCACTTTGGCGGAATTTGGGAGGCTGCGATAAAATCCGCCAAACATCATCTAAAAAGAGTAATAGGAGAGACACTCCTGACTTTCGAAGAGCTCGCCACCCTACTTAGCCAAGTCGAAGCCTTGTTAAATTCGCGACCTCTCATACATTTAAATGACAATGATAGTGACTGCATAAATGTTCTCACACCCTCACATTTTCTTACAGGTGATGTAATCTTCTCAATACCGGAGGAGACCTCATCCATCACATGCAACCCTAGAAATCGCTGGGAGCTACTGCAAAATTTAAAAAGAGGATTCTCACAGCGATTTAAGAAGGAGTATTTGATCTCGCTCCAAAAAAGAAGCAAGTGGAGAGTCGAGCAACGTAATCTTCAACCTGGACAAGTTGTGCTACTCCTTGATGATACTCAGCCACCAGACTCTTGGCCATTGGGCCGGGTAACAGAGGTGCACCCAGGAAAAGACGGACATGTCCGTGTTGTGACCTTACAGTGTAGAGGATCGTTTTTGAGACGACCTGTACACAAATTAGCGCTCCTTCCTATATATCAGGACTAAGGCCTGATAGGGTGGGAGTGTGTTTAAGTACTTAAAGTGTTTATTCTAAAAACAGTAATATTGATAAACATCAAATTACTTCATATTTCAGAAGTGACATTAATTACATTAACTGTTTACTTTAAAACCATAATATTTATAAACTATAAATTAATCCATTATTCAAAAGTGACATTAATGAAATATTTAATATCATTGTTTATTTAAACATTTCATAAGTGGATGATTGCACAGGATTGCGAAATCATTTGTGTTGATTACTTCAAGGACAACATTTTACTGTGAACGAACTCAGTTCAGTTTCTCTTATGTTTTTGTAAAGCACACACGGTGCTTATATTTCTCTTACTGTGTCGCATACTTGGATATGTTAATCCCGCAACCGCAGCAGGAAACTGCATTCCTGTATCTTGTTTTTTTCAATTTACTAAATGTTTCTTTAAGTTGTTAATATAAAGCAAAAAAGATATATTAGTGCGAATTTATTTTCACTTGACAACACTAAAGAACTGCTTCATGAATCTCGGACACCAACAAATATTTTTAAGGATTTCAAGGTCCCTTGTCCCCTTAACAAATGACAAAGTGACTGCCTTTTTTTTTTTTTTTTAAATAATATTTAATCCTGCAAAAGAGAATTCATTGTATACACAGAAGATAAATAGATAAACCTATTAGAAAAAATTAGAAGAAAAAAAATTATCGTATGAATGTTTTTTACAATAAAAAATGATTTAAAAAAATAAAGTAAAAACAAAACACTCACCACCCCCACGAAGTCATCAAAGGTGATGGCATAGGTTCTGTTTTCTCGAGCTTTAGCAGCTAACAAATCTCTTTTCGCTGGTTCCACACATTCTTGGAATTCTGGACTCTCCAGCGCTACTAAGAAGTCGGCCCATGGAATCTCGCCGAAGCCTTCGCAATCGAACTGGAAGAAAAAAAAAAGGCCATCATTTATTTTCTGTAAGACAAAAATCAATGAGAATTTCAATTTTTTCCAAAATAATGGTACAAAGACTTAAGGTATCTTAAATCATGCAAAATAATATTAACGTGATATTATCAATATTGTTAATACTGTTACGAATGCCTCCTTGGTTTCGAAAACCAATTTTTGTCACTTGGTTGCTGTTGGCAACAAACCTTTTTTGTTATTATTTGACAGACGATTTTTATTCCTCTGTAATAGAATGTTTTGAACCGAGTTGTTCGGTAAAAATTGAACTCTCAATGAGAGTAATAATTAATATTCCCCTTTTGTAAATAAATGTATATATCTTTTTTTAATCTGCGTTATTTAGAATTTAATATTTGAACTGACATTTCAATACAAACTTTATTCGACAATTTGACCATTATTCGAGCGATAAAAACCTGCAATCTTCGAACTGATATACTTCAAATACTAATCATGTATATTATTTCCATTGTCAACATACCTTTTCCTCAACTAATATGTATGATGAATGAGATAGTATAGGATTTTTTGCTCGCATCTGGCATCTTATAAACTGGAAGGCGGCAGCACAGGCAATCGCCTTATCGCATTTCCGGCTGAAATTCTAGAATCAGTTAAAACTCGATTCGCATGTTAAAACGCAATCGGTCTGCAATGACGTATCTCGGTGGAAAACACTTGAAATCCCGATTTTAACAGTTGATTCGTAGGTTTACCATTCTGTTTTCCTGCACCCAAAAGTACATAACATGGAGAACTCGGAGCAGGAAAACACAATGGTAAATCTACTAATCAACTGTTAAAATCAGGTTTTCAGGTGTTTTTCCCGAAGATACGGCTTGGCAGATTCTTTGCGTTTTAATATGCGAATCGAAATTTAACTAATCTTAGATTTTCATCCGTGAACTCGATGAGGTGATTGAGCCGACACCTGGTCTATTAGGCTAAATGTCATAATACGTATTATTTCTGCTGCCAATGTCCTTTTTTTATCCACATACAAAACATACAATTATATAAATGAGTATTATACATATATACATATGGTTTTTGGAATAAACTTTTGATATAGCACATCAATATTTGTTTAAGACACATTATTTGATACGTTGATTAAAAAAAAAAAAAAAAAAAAAAAAAAAAAAAAAATGCATTTACTAAATTAACGAAAAACATCGGAAAATAAACTCATACCTATTTAGTTTGACTCTTTATGTTTTGCTTTAAATGGAATATAATAGACGTCTGCAATTTCATTGTTGGCTATGATATTGATTTTTCTCTGAATACAATTTTTTAGCTCACAGGCTATCATAGCCTGAGAGCTTATGTGCCCGTCCGTTCTGTATGTATGTGCGTATGTGCGTAACGCGATAACTCATGATAAAAATATCGGATCCACTTGAAATTTTGTATATAGGTATATCCTGACAAGGCGCTTCCCTGATTAGTTTTTGGAGTTCATTCGATATGTATAAGAGGGGGAACGGGGAGCTCATGCCCCCCGTTAGTTGATATAAATGGGATTTTCATGCAGAATTAAGTTTTCAAAATTTAGATTAGGATCATTCTGATGAGGCGATTCCGTGACTGTTATTAGGTGTTCATTGAATAAGTATAAATAGGGGGAACAGGGGTTCTAATCCCCCCCCCCCCGTTAGTTGATATAAATGGGATTTTCATGCAGAATTAAGTTTTCGTTCAAAATTTAGATTAGGATCATTCTGATGAGGCGATTCCGTGGCTGTTATTAGGTGTTCATTGAATAAGTATAAATAGGGGGAACAGGGGTTCTAATGCCCCCCCCCCCCGTTAGTTGATATAAATGGGATTTTCATGCAGAATTAAGTTTTCGTTCAAAATTTAGATTAGGATCATTCTGATGAGGCGATTCCGTGACTGCTATTAGGTGTTCATTGAATAAGTATAAATAGGGGCAACAGGGGTTCTAATGCCTCCCCCCCCTCTTAATTTATATAAATAGGTTTTTCAAGCAGAATTTTCAGATTTCGTTCAAATCTCTGAATCGTTTTGGAAGTTTAATGGTTAAGTATAAAAGAAGGGGATAACTCCTTTTAAATTATATAAATGCTAAATGGGTTTTTATTAAGAATTATCTAATTTGCTCTGAATTTTGGATATAGATTTTTTATATGATAAAGCATGTCTTTGATAGTATAGGAGGTTCAATGATTAAGTATAAAAAAAGAGGAAAGGGGAGAGCTGTTTCCCCTTCTTAATTTTTTTTTCGAACGGAATTAACCCTTGAAAATATAAGGCTTTAATGTACAATTAGTATTTGTAGCCTGTGAGCTCAATGCCATCAGTTTAACTGGGCAGTATTCTTTATTAGCTCATAGGCTATCATAGCCTGAGAGCTTATGTGCCCGTCCGTTCTGTATGTACGTTCGTATGTTCGTGCGTAACGCGATAACTCATGATAAAAATATCCAATCCACTTGAAATTTTGTATGTAGGTATATCCTGGCAAGGCGCTTCCCTGATTAGTTTTTGGAGTTTATTCGATATGTATAACAGGGGGAACGGGGGGCTCATGCCCCTCCCCTTAGTTGATATAAATGGGATTTTCATGCAGAATTAAGTTTTCGTTCAAAATATAGATTAGGATCATTCTGATGAGGCATTCCGTGACTGTTATTAGGTGTTCATTGAATAAGTATAAATAGGGGAAACAGGGGTTCTAATGCCCCCCCCCCTTAATTTATATAAATGGGTTTTTCAAGCAGAATTTTCAGATTTCGTTCAAATCTCTGAATAGTTTTGGAAGTTTAATGGTTAAGTATAAAAGAGGGGGATAACTCCTTTTAAATTATAAAAGTGCCAAATGAGTTTTTATTAAGAATTATCTCATTTGCTCTGAATTTTGGATATAGATTTTTTATATGATAAAGCATGTCTTTGATAGTATAGGCGGTTCAATGATTAAGTATAAAAAAAGAGAAAAGGGGAGAGCTGTTTCCCCTTTTTAATTTTTTTTCGAATGGAATTATCCCTTGAAAATATAAGGCTTTAATGTACAATTAGTATTTGTAGCCTGTGAGCTCAATGCCATCAGTTTGACTGGGCAGTATTCTTTTTTATTAGCTCACAGGCTATCATAGCCTGAGAGCTTATGTGCCCGTCCGTTCTGTATGTATGTGCGTAACGCGATAACTCATGATAAAAATATCGGATCCACTTGAAATTTTGTATATAGGTATATCCTGATAAGGCGCTTCCCTGATTAGTTTTTGGAGTTCATTCGATATGTATAAGAGGGGGAACGGGGGGCTCATGCCCCCCGTTAGTTGATATAAATGGGATTTTCATGCAGAATTAAGTTTTCAAAATTTAGATTAGGATCATTCTGATGAGGCGATTCCGTGACTGTTATTAGGTGTTCATTGAATAAGTATAAATAGGGGGAACAGGGGTTCTAATCCCCCCCCCCCCCGTTAGTTGATATAAATGGGATTTTCATGCAGAATTAAGTTTTCGTTCAAAATTTAGATTAGGATCATTCTGATGAGGCGATTCCGTGGCTGTTATTAGGTGTTCATTGAATAAGTATAAATAGGGGGAACAGGGGTTCTAATGCCCCCCCCCCGTTAGTTGATATAAATGGGATTTTCATGCAGAATTAAGTTTTCGTTCAAAATTTAGATTAGGATCATTCTGATGAGGCGATTCCGTGACTGCTATTAGGTGTTCATTGAATAAGTATAAATAGGGGGAACAGGGGTTCTAATGCCCCCCCCCCCCGTTAGTTGATATAAATGGGATTTTCATGCAGAATTAAGTTTTCGTTCAAAATTTAGATTAGGATCATTCTGATGAGGCGATTCCGTGACTGTTATTAGGTGTTCATTGAATAAGTATAAATAGGGGGAACAGGGGTTCTAATGCCCCCCCCCCCGTTAGTTGATATAAATGGGATTTTCATGCAGAATTAAGTTTTCGTTCAAAATTTAGATTAGGATCATTCTGATGAGGCGATTCCGTGACTGTTATTAGGTGTTCATTGAATAAGTATAAATAGGGGGAACAGGGGTTCTAATGCCCCCCCCCCCCGTTAGTTGATATAAATGGGATTTTCATGCAGAATTAAGTTTTCGTTCAAAATTTAGATTAGGATCATTCTGATGAGGCGATTCCGTGACTGTTATTAGGTGTTCATTGAATAAGTATAAATAAGGGGAACAGGGGTTCTAATGTCCCCCCCCCTTAATTTATATGAATGGGTTTTTCAAGCAGAATTTTCAGATTTCGTTCAAATCTCTGAATAGTTTTGGAAGTTTAATGGTTAAGTATAAAAGAGGGGTATAACTCTTTTTAAATTATATAAATGCTAAATGGGTTTTTATTAAGAATTATCTAATTTGCTCTGAATTTTGGATATAGATTTTTTATATGATAAAGCATGTCTTTGATAGTATAGGAGGTTCAATGATTAAGTATAAAAAAAGAGAAAAGGGGAGAGCTGTTTCCCCTTCTTAATTTTTTTTTTCGAACGGAATTAACCCTTGAAAATATAAAACTTTAATGTGCAATTAGTATTTGTAGCCTGTGAGCTCAATGCCTTCAGTTTAACTGGGCAGTATTCGTTATTTTTATTTTTTTTTAAAACTGATTTGCTTACATAAAAGAAAAAAAAAATGCAGTTCTTTTTATTTAGCTCACAGGCTATCATAGCCTGAGAGTTTATGTGCCCGCCCGTTCTGTATGTATGTGCGTACGTTCGTACGTAACGCGATAACTCATGATAAAAATATCTCATCCACTTGAATTTTTGTATATAGGTATATCCTGATAAGGCGCTCCCCTGATTAGTTTTTGGAGTTCATTCGATATGTATAAGAGGGGGAACGGGGGGCTGATGCTCCTCCCCTTAATTGATATGAATGGGTTTTTCATGCAGAAATATTAGTTTTTGTTCAAATTTTACACATAGGATCATTCTGATGAAGCGCTTCCGTGATTGGTATTAGGTGTTCATTGGATAAATATAAACAGGGGAAATGGGGGTTCTAATGCCCTCCCCCTTAATTTATATAAATGGGTTTTTCACGCAGAATTGTCAGATTTCGTTCAAATCTCTGAATAGTTTTGGAAGTTTAATGGATAAGTATATAAAAGAGAAGGATAACTCTTCTTAAATTATATAAATGGGTTTTTATTAAGAATTTTCCGATTTGCTCTAAATTTTGGATATGGATTTTTTATATGATAAAGCATGTCCCTGATCAGTTTAGAGGGTTCAATGATTAAGTATAAAAAGGGGAAAGGGGGGAGCTGATCCCCCTCCTTAATATTTTTTTTCGAACGGAATTAACCCTTGAAAATATAAGGCTGTAATGTACAATTAGTATGCGTAGCCTGTGAGCTCAATGCCATCAGTTTAACTGGACAATATTCTTTTTATTAGTTTTGCCGGAGGCTTGGCTATTAAATTAATATCAAATTTCTTTAAGGCATGTCGTAATCTTTCATATAATTGGTGTACGTAATCGAAGGTACATATTATAAGTTGTTTCACGTTTATTCTTTCTTTTTGATCTTGCAGCTTTATTTTATAAAACAAAATATATGCTAGGGGGATAACCCGTTATCTATTGCAATGTGTTTAACTGTGTTAATTTCGTTTTTTAGATACTTTTCACTGCAAATATCAAAAGCAGATAAATCAGAAAATGTCTCATAAAGTTTTACGTTGTTGTGCAGGAATCTTGAGAACCACTACCTACACGACAAAGATATTTTCCATTCAACATCGATTGCACTGCAGAACTACGCACTAAAGAAGATACAAATATTAAAAAGAAAATATAAACAGGGTTTTATTTTTGTACAATTAAGAGGCTATTTCTGTCAAGCGAAAAGACCCGCTCGTTATTGCTAATTCTATGGAAGAACTTTAAATTTTTTTCTTGTTTTTATCTCTTAGTCTAAGATCCGGCTGCAGAATCAGTGTACCCATCGAGTGTTTGCTGAAAACCAAATTTTTACACATATTTATGATTAGGAGAATTTATATCTACCAGGTTGCCTATCAAAATGTGGCCGCTAGTATTTTTAATTAAATTATTAATAATTCATAATCCGTAAGAAATTTCACTGACTTGTTTTTTCAATAAAATGTCGTCTACTTTACGGCAACATCTATAAAGACTCTGAAAAATCATGGTTGCTGTTGCGCACCTGGCCGCACATCTTCGCAGCCAGGTATACACAGGTATGATTTTGTTACATTTATACACCCACAACGTACATTCATAATTTATATATCAAATTAAAGCTAATCTTTTTCTGTTTATTATTATATACGGTTGCCTAATTAAATCTGGCCGCAAATAAGGGTTGCTGGCTATTAAATATAGTAAATATTAAAAGTAGAGTGAAAGAGAGCTAGCGCGTAACACCACTAGTCAAACGAGGATAGCAACTGCCAGCTGTCGGACGGTTTAAAGCCATTGCGCATGCGTCAGATGCTAGTGTTCTCAACGGATCAGTTGCGACTTTTATTCTAACAAGGAAGGTCTCCATACGGGCATACTCAGAAAAATCTGAAAAAAATACAGAATGTTCTTCTCATATAGTTATATACGTTTATAAAAAAAAAATTCGGCGGAACCTCCTTATAACGTCCGTAAAAAAAATAATAAAATTTTCGTTTATTTGGCGATTTATCTCCGGTTGGCGAAAAAACGAAATTTTAAAAAATACGCTTTTACGCTTCGAATACTCTTTAAAGAAAAAATTTTCTATGCTCAATTTATTTAAATAAGTTTAGTTTAAGTAATTTTAGTTTTGCATTTTTACTTTACTTTAAGTGTAATTTTGTCATATACATTTATATGTACTTATAACAAAATGAATTTAATACACTATATTGCCATTGATTATGGGACACTTGCGATTTTAGACATTTTACTAAATATCTAGAAAAATACATGAGGAATCATCACGAAACTCTTAGTGTATAAATATAATAGTATAAGTCATACATCTCCGTGAAGATTTTTTTCCGAAACTCCAAAGGGGGCCGTCAACAAATTAAAAAAGAATGAATATCTTTTGAATAACCCTGTCAAAACTAATGTAGCAAAAGAGCTCAAACTCTAGATTGTAATTGAATGCCTTATTGTAATAAGCCTTGTTCATTTTTATGCAAATAGCATGCATACTCGCAGAGTAATTAAGGTTTGTATAAAAATGATCCCAAATTTTTCCAAGTTTTTTCCTTATAATTTTCAGAGTTCTTAATATAAAATATTATTTTTTTCAGAAAATATGACAAACAACATTGCACACAGTACCCTGTAATCAGAATTAAAAAATAATGAAAATTGTATAAAAAATGAGTTGGTTTACTAAATAATTTTTTACTGCGCATGCGTCAACGATATCAAAATTTCATTTGCATATTATGTTAGCTAAATGTATAGAGCAACTTTTGTGAAAGTCACAAAATCATAACTTGAAAATTCTGACAATAATCGTCAATTGAATAAGTCGAAAATCCGTTATTCTCAAAATGAAGCAAAAACAAGAGGGGTTGTATCCATATATTCATTAATTAGTGTCAATATAGAATACACAATATGGGATGTACTACTGCATTTGGATAAAATCCCTCATTTTTTTGCTTCATTTTGGAAACAACGGATTTTGTTCTTTTTCTATAGACGATTACTTTCAGAATTTTCAAGCTATGATTTTGAGACTTTTACAAAAGTTGCTCTATACATTTAGCTAACATAATATGCAAATGAAATTTTGATATCTTTGACGCATGCGCAGTAAAAAATTATATAGTAAACCTACTCATTTTTCATACAATTTTTATTATTTTTTAATTCTGATTACAGGGTACTGTGTGCAATGTTGTTTGTCATATTTTCTGAAAAAAATGTTATTTTATATTAAGAACTCTGAAAATTATAATGGAAAAACTTGGAAAAATTTGGGACCATTTTTATAAAAACCTTAATTACTCTGCGAGTGTGCATGCTATTTGCATAAAAATGAACACAGTGTATTACAATAAGGCATTCAATCATAATCTAGAGTTTGAGCGCTTTTGCTACATTAGTTTTGACAGGGTTGTTCAAAAGATATTCATTCTTTTTTAATTTGTTGACGGTCCCCTATGGCGTTTCGGTAAAAAATCTTCACGGAGATGTATGACGTATACTATTATATTTATACACTAAGAGTTTCGAGATGATTCCTCATGTATTTTTCTAGATATTTAGTAAAATGTCTAAAATCGCAAGTGTCTCATAATCAATGGCAATATAGTGTATATTTTATCATTTAAAACACAATTTAAATTGATTAAAATTGTTCCAAATTGAAAAATACACTGTTAAAAATCTGCTGCATTTTGTTGCAAAGCACTCCCTTGCTTGTATAGAAAACGGTTACTTGGCCGTGAAATTAGTGACTTCTAGTGCTTTGCAGATTCTTCATTTTGAACAATATTTATCTGAAATTGACACGGATGGTGGAGAAACTTTGAGAAGACTTAAACATGGTAATGAATACTTCGTATGGAATCAATGAGAGCATTATTTTACCTGATTCACTGCATATAATACTGGAGGGTTACAAACAATTTCGCGAAATAACACTTCAGGACGGTCATGGAAAGACAGCTCAATATTACTTGCAGTATACTGAGCTTATAAACATATTTCTTCGATTTTCTAGAAGTATTCGTTGCAGTAATTTTGAACTCTACTTGGATTCTATCTTCGAAATGTGTGGTTACTTTTTTGCATTCAATCAGCCGAATTATGCAAAATGGGCTGCTATGTATTTAAATAACTTAATCAAGCTGAAGGTTGAAAATTCTACTTCACGAATTTCGTGAAGGTGCATTTGGTATTAGACGCACAAAATCATGCTTGGGCAGATCACCTGTAGATTTGACTTTAGAGCAGACAATTAATGCTGATGCCGGTAATACCTTGACTGGTGTTAGCCATTTCACAAACTCGATCGCTGCACGAGAAAGATGGGCTCTTAGTCATATTGTCAGAACAAAAATTATGTCATTTGTAAAAGCAGAAATCGGATTTTCTCAAACAGATGATACTTCTTATACGTTAAAGAAAAATCTAATTGAGAAAGATTCAAAGACTCTGAACAGCATTGTTGAAACGATTAAGAAAACAATGAATCCTTTTTCTGAAAATGTAGACAGATAGCTTGTTCAATTTGTCAACTGGTAAAGCGGCATCTTCAAATGTTACCAATTTTTTACTAAACGTTAAGTCCTTAGGTCAAGAACAAAAGTTAAAGTTTTTTTCGGATTGCTCTGAAGATTCAACAAGATTCGTGAGACTAATAACTGGTAATAAAATACATAACTTCGCTTCAGAATGTGCTAAAAAAAGTATTAAGAGTGCCACCGGAGACAAAAAAACATTAATTAAAATGGAACGAGATATTTTTGGACGTCTGTTAGCAATTGCTATAAATCAAAAAGTTGACATTGGACATTGTCTATCTTTTCCTCTTGCACCTGTACCTCCTGCACTATTCCACTGTTCAGGCGACATGATGAAGACGGACAAGTCAACTTTAAGTAAGCAATTGACGGCAAAGATTGCACCAACTAATCCGGGACAAATCGATATAGAAATCATTGATGGTTTCTATTATTTATATTTAATGGGCTCTACTTTATCACAAACATTTGGAAAAATTGCAGAATCGATATTGATAAAACAATGTTCAAAAAATGCTCCAGTAGTTCATATTATCTTTGATAGATATTTAACGCCTTCCATTAAAGATTGCGAACGAGAAAACCGAGAAGGAATTGATATTCCATACACAATTAATGGGCCTTTGCAAACAAGACCCAATGATTTTCTAAAGAGCTTAAAGAACTTTCGTTTCAAAGAAGCCCTGGTAAAATTCTTAGCTAATCATTGGGCTGATGATTCTTTTGCAGCAGTATTAGGAAATAAAAAAAATTACATTACTGTTGAAGAGAAATGTTTTTCATATTGTTCTGCTGGAAATCTCGTAGTGAAAACTGAAGAAACCGAATTATCATGTTCACATGAAGAAGCTGATAGAAGAATTATTTTTCACATAAGTAAAGTACCTGAGAATTTAAAAATTTTGGTGAAAGCAGCAGACACTGATGTTTTAATAATTTTATTAGGAAATATCCATAAATTTCCTAATTTGCAAATTTGGTTGGCCAACAGTACATCAAAAAAAATTAATAATAAGGACGAAGTTTACATCAATTGTACGGACTTATCAATAAAATTAGGTGCAATTTTATGTCTTGCTTTGCCTGCTTTTCACGCATTTACGGGTTGCGACTACACAGCTGCATTCTTTAGCAAAGGGAAAGTTAGACCCTTGAATGTATTTATTAAGCACCCACAAATTCAACAAGTTTTTGCGTCTGTGAAGAATCCTCATGACATTTATAACGAAACCAAAATCGATGCAGTTCAACATTTTACGTGCCTTATGTATGGACTCCCTAAGTGCCAAAGTGTAAATGCCGCAAGATTGTTATTATTCAACAATATGTACGCTTCAAAAGAAAGTAGTGAAAAATTTATGAAAAGAATTAAAGGTTTTGACTCAACGCACATTCCACCGTGCTGGAAATCTTTAAAGCAAAAATTATTGCGGACAATCTTTGTTAATTCGATGTGGTTAAATGCTACTGAGCCGGATTGCATCAAGTTCAGCGCGGAAAATAATGGCTGGCTGTTGTTAGATGGATTTTTAAAACCAACATGGTTCCTGGGAGACTCAACTCCAGCGCAAGTTGAGAGTGTGCTGTGTGATTCCACGAACAAGCCTTCCGATAATAACGACGATACCGATGTTTGCGATAAAAGTGATAGCTGCGATGATAGTATGACTGAGAGCTCCGATGATTCAGATTTTTAAAAAAGAGTCACGGAAATATAAAATACATTTTAAAAATTTATAATTTGCTTAAATTGATGAATATGTAAAATAGATGTAATACTTGAATAAAATCAAATCTTTTTTCATACAGTACTTGCACAACACAATTTTTTTACACAAATAACCTTGGTTTTATTCATCATCAATATCCATTTTTTTGTAATTTTTAAATTTGTCATTTATTTTTTAATTTTTTATTTTGAAAAGAAAGACGTTTCTTTTGGGGTATTTATTATTTTGAGGCATACCTACTATTATTTGAATCGGAGGTTGAGAACAATAGCATCTGACGCATGCGCAATGGCTTTAAACTGTCCGACAGCTGGCAATCGCTATCCTCGTCTGACTAGTGGTGTTACGCGCTAGCTCTCTTTCACTCTACTTTTAATATTTACTATATTTAACAGCCAGCAACCCTTATTTGCGGCCAGATTTAATTAGGCAACCGTATATAATAATAAACAGAAAAAGATTAGCTTTAATTTGATATATAAATTATGAATGTACGTTGTGGGTGTATAAATGTAACAAAATAATACCTGTGTATACCTGGCTGCGAAGAGGTGCGGCCAGGTGCGCAACGGCAACCATGATTTTTCAGAGTCTTTATAGATGTTGCCGTAAAGTAGACGACATTTTATTGAAAAAACAAGTCAGTGAAATTTCTTACGGATTATGAATTATTAATAATTTAATTAAAAATACTAGCGGCCACATTTTGATAGGCAACCTGGTAGATATAAATTCTCCTAATCATAAATATGTGTAAAAATTTGGTTTTCAGCAAACACTCGATGGGTACACTGATTCTGCAGCCGGATCTCGTACTATCTACAATTTTAAGGGTTTTTTCTTTCCTTTTTGCATTTGATAGCTGAGGTCAATCTTTTAAAAAGCCTCTTTTTACTTTTCCGATTTTGTTTGCAGAATTTTTTTTTTCATTTTTTTTAATAAGGATATTTTTATTTTCGAACAGTTTCTGAAAATGAAAGTGTCCTTATTGAAAATATTTCAAAACAAAATCGAAAAAGTAAAAAATGGTAGATATAAAGATTGATCTCAACTACCCAACACAAAACAAATGCTTAAGTGCCGTAGTGACTGTGACTCTTGTGACCATGTGTGACCTGAATGAGATGTTATATGGACTAGCTGTTATGCAGGGATAATAATTATTCGAGTTATATTACTTCCTTTTGGATATTCGCGTGAAAATTATCACTTGAAAATCCCTTGAAAATTGGCATTTTGGGACTCGTCTTTAAATTCTGCACACCAGTGTATATTGTATTACATATATATATATATATATATATATATATATATATATATATATATATATATATTGCTTGTTGCTGTAATTATTTATCACTGGAAAAAATATCTTCATATATAAATAAATTCATATTAAGAAAAAAATTCATACATTTAAGCATATTCAAAAATAAAAGCCAGATGTTTCCATAGCAACAAAATCGAATCGACAATGCTCAATTGGATTTTGATATTGAAAGAATTTTAATTAATTTAAATTATAAATTTCGTTTTAAATCGCAAGTTTCGATGGTTAAATTTGAATATAAATAAATATCAGTATCAATAGAACAAAATTAAACTTAAAACAAACTAAAACTGACATAAGTAAAGTTATTTAAATTAAATTTATCTAAACAAGTTCAACATGAATCTTTATTTTCCAGTGTATTTGACATAAAAAAGTATTTTTTGAAACTGCATTCCATCCCAATCAATGAAAAATCGCCAAATAACGAAATTTTCATTATTTTTTTTTACGGATACTGTATGGAAGTTCCGTCGAAATTCTTTCTATAAACATATATATCCTCGTGAGAAAAACATTCTGTATTTTTTTCAGATTTTTCGGAGTATGACCGTATGGAGACCTTCCTTGTGAGCGAAAAATGGACGAACAAATCCGGTATCAAATGCCGGATTCCTTTTTCCACGTGTTGCTACTTTTGATGTGGGGAAACTTGTTGTACAGGTTAAACAATTGCCATAAAAGCAAAATTTGGGAAATTCGAATGAGTAAATAAAGAGTAATACATAAAATACAATTTGAGGTCATAGTTGCTGATTCTAAATGATGATGAGTATTATAAAACTATAATTAGTTTTAAATACTGTATAGAAAGCTTATGTACCTCATTAATTTAACAAGGACTTACCGGATTTTAGTGGATTAAGCGTCGTTCGTTTACATTTCTTAAATTTGTGTTATGTTTTTTTATTTGGTTTTGATAACAATAAAATTTCATTATGGTATATAAAACAGAAAAAAATGCAGAACTATATATTTATATTAATTTAAGTACAAATGTATTTATATTCTGAAACTGGCAGAAATAAATTTAAAAAAATTATGCTTGAAAATTATTTAAAAACAATAAAATTTGAGTAAACTGCAATACAGTTTTTAAATAAATTGCAATATAATTTTCAAACAAATTGCAGCTGAAAGTAAATTTTTTTTTTATTCGACGGAGTAAAAATAGAAATTGTGCGATGTTTAGAAGTTTAAAATATCGCAATAAAAATAAATAAAAGTTAAATCTGATCGTCTGCTGTTGCCATTCGTAAATGACTGTCAGCGTTATGCAAAGATATAAGTTTTCCCTGTATAATATAGATAGACAGAATGAATGAACTCATTATCTTTATAATTTTGACAGTCAATAAAATATGAAATGAATGATAGTTCAAGTTATAAAATTTTGAGAAAATATTTCTATTAACACGGCTCTTGAAAATGTCGCCATTTGTGCAATGAAACATGTGTCGATCTAAATAAAGATGTTATGTCTTTTTAAGTATATTTTTAATCACTATTACCAATTTTAAATTTAGTTTAGTTGATTATAAGGGATTATCCTACATACTTTTATGACATAATTTCCGACCCAATGGATAGTTTCTTTTTAGATGCGTTCGTGATTAAGTAAATATATAGTCGTCGTTCAGTTCGTCTATTCGTATGTCCGCAGGCAAATTAGGAAAAACTACCCAACCGAATCATTTGAAATTTAAAATTAATGATTCTTGCATAATTTTGTGGTGTCATTTCAAATTTTAAGAAAATCTGATGCACAGTTCAATTACAGGGACAATAAAAATATTTCATTACATTACGGCCGATGGGAAAAAGTAATTTCAAGTGTATTTTAATGAGGTTACACTCTTTCAAACATAGTTTGGGGCGAATTTTAATTATATCAAACTACTTCACATTTTATGTAATTGATATATGTTGCTGAGGTTAACAACAATTTACTTTCTGTATAATAGAAATCAGATAGTATTTACAGGGACACCCGAAAAATTTCGGCTACTATGCAGTATCCGAAGTATTGCATGTTATTACACCAAGCTCGGGATATTTTAAAAATTTCGTTATAGTACGAACGCACCTCATTTGCTACGTTTGACTTGGCGTTTCTGACTTGTTTACTTTGTGACAATTTCGTGCGTATGAATTTTGCTTGTCTGTTCTCCGGAGTCCTCTAACACGCGTAAATATACTCGTAAATGATCACGTAATTGATATATATCTTTGAGGTTTACTATGCTTTGTTTGGTACTGCAAATGGAGTTTCTAGTATTTATAGTTCGTTTATAGATTATTCAAAAGAATCTTGTTACGTTATGGTCTTTGGGGAAAATATATTTACGATGAATTTTAATAATATTACTCTATTTGAAATGTACTCAAATTGACATACATGACAGAATACAAGTATAGCAAGCTTACTATGGAATGGGATGTTCACAGTACTTCATCGTTCATTTATATGGGTACATAGAATAATTCAATAATTCTGTGTATAAGTGACAACTTCAGAAAGTGCATTTTCAGTTTTGATAAGCATTTTTAAATTCAATTAATTTGTTGACTATGGTGTATATGGGTCATTCCAAAAATAAAGCACCCTTTGGTGACCCGACACTTTGTATTGTTATATTTTCTAAAATTTTGTTTCAAAATTAAATTTAAATATTGGAAAATATATTTTAAAGATATTTTTCTTTAATGCAATTTTTAAATTTGAGATAAATTCCATTTATTGTTATTCAAATAACTTTCTTAATAATTGTGTCCTGTAAAAAGCCATGTCCCAAGAACAATTTTGATTTTTAAACCCTATTTTTTTACTATATGTATCGTTTAAGTTATCTTTCAGGATGTTTTTTATGTCTTTGTAGTCTAAAATATTTAAAGTATATAGGGATAATATAATATTATCCCTATATACTTTAAATATTTTTTGTAAATATTTTATTCCATTTTATAAGAAAAATTCACGTGTCCCTTAATTTTTGTCCCCTGTATTACCGCCACCTTTTTCTTAAATATTAAAATAAGAATTTGCAACCTAAATGTTGTTAACAGTAGTCATTCATGTACTTTTAGAGTTAGCATTCATCCTAGGTAGTCATTTTCCTCATTTGTTAAATTTTGAAGAATATTATCTAAGTAAAGGTGATTTTGAAGGTGGGTGTGTTTTTTGTGTGTCCCTTGTGTTACTATTGATTTATTTTGATTAATTATTAATTTTCTAGTTTATTGATATTTAAATTGTAAGTCTTAGTTAAAAGAAAATATTCCATCTAACTTTATATTGTTTCTATGAAAATAGTAATACATGGGTGATAATTCATTTCATTTTGTCTCCTGTGTTACTAGTTCCCCGTGTTACCATGATATTGGTAACCATGTTGTTAAGGGGCAAAAAACCCAAGTTTAAAAATGAAATGCAACAGAATATCCTGTTTTTTAATGCACCTGTTGGTCTATATCAGAAATACATTTTTAATTAATACATAAGTACGCTTTTAAGATTGTCAAATTTTTTATGTTCAATTAGGATGTCCCCTTTGTTACTTCATTTCCCCTGTGTTACTGACATTTCTTTTATCAGGACAAAAGAAAAAAAAACTTTCTTATGAATCAGTTTTATAATATACACTGGCTAATATGTATAAATAAGTTTTACTATAATTTTATTATATTAAAGTAATTTTTACCAAGTTATATAAAGTTTTATGCAGGGAGAATGCAAAAAAGGGTAACACAGGGGACATAATATGCCTATATCATGAAAAAATATATACTTAAACAAAAAACTATATAGCTCTGAAAAAGAACATTTATATCAAAGTGTTAATATTGTAAAAGCAATTCTCTAAAATAAGAAAAAATGAGAAGATTATTTAAAATATGGTAACACAGGGAACATCTTTCAGCCAATGTGTCTGTGTTTCTAAGTGTAGTGATAAATATTTTTAAAAAAGTGTGCTGCTATTCAATTTCTACTCTTGAATATGTATGCAACTCTCTCAAAGATATTTTTATTTCATTTTAAATGAAAAATTTTTTGAAATTTTTTTCTCAAAAGGGACCTTTATTTTTGAAATGACCCATATAAATTGTATAAAGCATCTATACGGCGTCAGAAAATAATATGAGTACATTTAAGTTCCTGAAAGGGAATTTCCATTTGTGTTACGCGTCTCCTAAATGAATAAAATTTTAGCATATTTTGCAGTATGTGTACATATAATACATATAGAAACAGGAGCGCCAACTTTTCCTAAATATTGGCTAGGCTCAAGGCTAAAAAAAGTTTTAGTAACATAGCGCACACTTTTTTCCCTTAAGAGTGTTCTTAAATGAAAAAGAGCAACTTTGTGATTTTTAAAGCATACATGCTTCAATTTATTTTTGTTTGGAAATGCATGAAAATAGCAGGTGTTGTTATTCAAAACTGGCTAATTGCACTTTTTTTTTTTTTTTTTTTTTTTTTTTTTTTTTTTTTTAAACACAATAGATTTTTTATAACAAGCCTTCAAAGTTACGTTTTTGAGCACATTTCTCGACAAAAGCAGAAAAACTGGTCAAAAAGCAGGAGAAAGACGGGTGATCACGTCATCGATATAGCTTATAACTGGATAGATAATTTAATTATCATAAAATGGAAAATTAAGTTCGATTCAAAATCGCTTCCATAGTCAGGCATTCCAATTTTATATCTTTCTGTTAAAAAATGAATTTGTATATGTGTCAAAACATTTTGCGCTTGTTGAGCGGAGCAATTGAGAACACCCTTAATGTGTACATCTGAGGAGTGAGAGGGGAGAGGTGCAAATGGACTAACGATGATAATTCAAAATTAAATTATGTTTTTTCTATGCAAATTTTTAAATTATTATAGTTTAATTATGATTTTTAAAATGATTTGTTATTAAACTACGTTCTTGTAAGTCCTTCCTTATAAATATATTAATATTTATTTTAAATGATATTGGAATCGCCACTGAAAGCACAAAAAACTAAATGTCGAGAAAAGCATACACACTGTAAAACATTTGTGGTAACGTTACTCCATAAAATTGGTGGCAGCTACGATTTACACTTCATTGAGCAATTTTTCACTTACATAATGGTGTAATAAAAACATGCATTACTGGTGTAACATTGCAATGTTACACCGATTATATCGGTTAAAGTACTCCACCAAATCGGAGGCAGCAAGGCTGCCACCAGTTTTATGGAGTAACGTTACACAAATATTTTACAGTGCATTTCAATCACCCAATTAAGTGATTTATCGATTCAAGACACCAAATTAGGTGGGAAAAAATATGAAGAATATTTGCTTTTGTGAAAAATTTAACTATACATCCGTTGGAGGGGTTTTCAAGCTTCTCTAAGTCTAATGGATGCCTTACTATTTTTCATATGGCATAGTTTTAAGAAGACTATTAAACCAAATTTCATTTCAACAATTAAATAAATAAATAAATACAGTCGAAACTCCATACATCGAATTTCTCTATATAACGAATTTTTAGTAGAAACGGTCCCCCTTTCGCATGATTACATTAAAAACAGTCTCTATACAGCGAAATATCTATCTCCATATAACGAATTTTTTCATAAATTGGCCTTAATTTATTCAGTTTTTAAAAGCTTCGAAATCATATGGAATCAATTTTCCATTACTTATTTTTGATTTATCGTCAGTGCAGATTTTTTAAAAAATATATATTACTTCTCTCCTTGTTCTTTAAATCCAACGAATTCATCCCACCTCCCACACACCTTTCCATATTCTTCTCAAAACAGAGTCAATTGGATTGATACACACGTAAGAGAGTAATCAATGAGAGGCACATTCGAGCCCCACCCCCCTTTTTTTTTTTTTTTTTTTTTTTTTTTTTTTTTTTTTTTTTTTTTTTTTTGAGAGCGTAACAATTTAAAAATCAAAACAACAAAAAATTACAGATTTCTTCGTCTGAAATTAATGCAAGTCTTCCTTGTTTAATTTTCATTAAGCTTTGAAATAAATGTCTGTATTTTTTTTTAAACAACTTAAATAATTAAGAAATAAAATGTTAGGTTAATATTTACTTTTAATATTTTGTTCAAATTTCACACATTAAATACGATTTTTAACATCATTCTCTATACATCGCATTTTTCTGTATAACGAATTTTTTACTGGAACGGTGGATTTCGTTATATAGAGACTCGACTGTATATTACGAATTAAATCAATTGAAATTGGGTGGGCAGAAATATCAAGTTATTGGGTGGGCCCGCACTTCATGGGTCCAGGTATGTTTGCACTGTATTGAGCTTCACAAAAAAATTCAATTAATTTTCAATCTACAGGCGGTAATTATTGCAATTTGAAATTTCTAATGTTTTATGCGTTATTCTTTTATTTTCTTTCTTTCTTTTTTAAGACATCACTTTTTACCATATTTAATAGGGAAGTTTTGTTACTGTCTTCTAAATATCATGAAAGTGTTTAATAATGTATGCTTGACGCAGATTTTTTTTTTTCCTTTGGGAGGAGAGTAGACCAGTCTGTGCATTAAAATGCCAACCAAAATACAAGCAAAAATTTTATCCTGTGAAAAGCCACTTTAAAATTTCAACATATTTTTTTTTTTGTTTTTTGTTTTTTGTTTTAATTCAGTACACTGTAAAAAAAAATTCAAGGGGTTACTAAAAATTTTTTAGTAAATTTGTATTCCATAGAATTTTTTAGTAACCATTACAAACTTTTTTTTGCAAGCGAAACAAGCATTTCCTTTGTAAACTAAACACAAGAATTTTTTGTATAACTAACTGAAAAATTCTTAGTATGAGCCACCAAGTAAATTTTAGTAATAGCTCTATATTATTTTTAATAACCATTACGTGGGCACGAAGGGCAGGAGTATCCTTCGAGCTGCATCGAGACTTCTGAAGCGGAAGATTTTCGGCAAAACCGTAATAGATGGCAGCACCTAACATTGCTACTGCTCCGACAGTATATTCATATTCACTTTATTAACGCGTAATTACACTACATATATTCGGGGCGTACTTGGCAGTGGCCAGTATCGAACCCGGGACCTTTTAGCCTGGAGTCCGTTACTATAACCACTATGCTATCATGGCCACACCAAGTGAGTTTTAGTAATAGCTATTAAAAATATAAAATTATTAACTCTATTCGTTGCTAACTTTTTTCTAGTAATTCTTACAGATTTTCTTGTAACCGACTCAGATTACTAAAAATTTTTTAGTAATTACAAGGATCACTAAAGTTTTTTTAGTAGATCGACACTTTTTTTTTTTACAGTGTAGAGCATTTATATATACAAGGTGGAACCCGTTGAATTTCGACGAAAGTAAATGTTTAAGAAGGACTTGTTTCATTGATTTATAATAAACCTATATAAAATTAGCTACAGTAAAAAATGTATCTTACAATGGTCAGTCTAACTGTCAAACAAATATTACGTAAAGCTAAAATTAAGAAAAAAAATTACTATTTCTATAAAACTCAATTGTCCAAATTATAAATATTAAACTTTAATTGCATATGTAAAAATATAATAACAAAGCAAAATATAATAAAGATCAATTATTAAGACGAAATTATCAATTAATTGAGTAGGAAAAAAAATATTTTAAATTGACACGATCACGTGAAATCTAAACCCGTCATAATTTTCATTTCCTCAAAATTTACATGCGCAAATTTTAAATTTTATCAATTTTAAGAAAAAATGGCGTATTTCTTCTGCCAAAATTACAAAATTCGCACTAAAAATTAAAAAAAAAAAAAAAATAAAAAAAATAATATGTCAAGAATAAACTGAGATACAGCTTTCAAACAAATTTCTTTTAAAAGTATAAAATTTTCTCTATACTATGGTGTAAAAATTAAAAATGTGCGATGTTTAAAAGTGTAAAATTTGCAGTACCGAAAACTGCAAAACCGAATTGCGTGTGAAAGTGTTGCCATCCGCAAAATGACGTATGCGTTACGCACAGATACGTTTGGCCTTTATAATATAGATATTACGCTAACGTATGTGGCACAAAAATCACGATTTTTTGTTAATTGTTTAATGGCAACATCTAAATGAAACACATCTTATGGGTTACTATTCAAGAGTCTTTTCGTAAAATTTAGGCTGTGGTAAATTAGTTTTATTTATATTTTCTTCCTTCGCTGCAATTATAGAGTTTAAAAATATCATTATTTTTTTCCGTTCTTTTTACTTAAAAAAAAATAATAATAGTAATAATAAATAAATAAATAAAAGTCATGAATTTTAAACTTTTCAGTTTCAAATTAAAGTCATGTATTATAAATAAAATGAGTGAAAAGATTACATTATTATATTTTAAATATTTAATGAAATACGAAAAAATGCCATGGGTACAATATTTGGCGATTTATTGTCTGCACTGAGCTAGAATAAAAATACTGAATTCTTGATTTTTCAGCCCAGATGTCATACATGCACCACATTGGCGCGTTATTTTCTGATGCCAGTTTTCCGAAAACTTCGTTTTCAAATACCAGTTACATACATATTTTTAACCAATTTCTATTATTTTAAAAAGGAAATATAATAAATAAAAAAAAATTAGTTAATAATTATAGAATAAAACATTTTAAGAAAGAAAATTAAATTAAACAGTTTGTTAATAATTAATTAAATAAAAATAACCGGGTTATCATGTGAGGCACACACAATTGCCATTTTGATGCAACCGCGCCAAGGTGGTGCGTATATGCTATCTGTGTCTACTTCTCTGGCAGAATCGTCTCATTTGGTAAAAAAAATGAGCAATTAAAATAATTTATGAATAAAAGCAATACGATTTAATGCTTAGTATACATTCAAGGGAGATCAAACTGGAAACCGGTCGCAGAGGGCGGCTAATATTCAATACATTTCAAAAAAAATTTAATTTAAAAATAATACATAAAACTTATCGAAAATATAAACCAAGGCAGAAAAAAATGAAAATGTTTCGCTTGTTGAAATTTTTTGCATTTTCGAGATAGTTTTATCGAAATTAGTTCACTTCTTTAAAGCATCTTCGTATGCAACGTTTAGAAAAATTTAATTTTATTCCAATGTCTTCTGCATTTTCTCTTAAAGACTAATTAAAGTTTACTTTTTGAGCTTTTGAATAACAATTACTGGAATCTACAAGGTTATGAAGCGCAATTTACTTAAATTGCAAGCGATATTTACATTCCATGAGCAAACTCATAAAAAAAAAAAAAAAAAAAAAAAAAAAAAAATAGCAGTAATTTCTTATTTATTTTGAAAAGAAGTTTAATGAAACTTATGGAATTATTTTAGGAATTTTATTTGAGAAAATATGCATGAAAAATCTTCAATTTTGACTTTGTTGTACCGTATTCATTTCCACAAATAAAGTTTACTATAGGGAAGAGGGGGGGGGGCACGTTTGAACAGGGGGCACCTTTAAACGCTCTAAATATTTTCCTCCAAATAAATTATTTTTAAAAAATGCATATGGCAATACATTACTGCTGCTACAAGGGAATAATTATACAAAGCTGTACCATTTTGTATGAACAGTACTGTATAAATAAGATATCTATTTTTCTCCCTCTTGAATCTAAGCTTAAGAAAATAAAGTTGTAAGATTTTTGTTTACAAACTTCTATCCCTAAAATTTTAATTCATTGTTCAATGCTTAAACAAAGATGTTAGCTTTAGTTTATAAGCTTTGTTTTATTCAAATTTTTCAGCCGAATTGAGTAAACCGTTGTAATGTTGAACTCCATGTGATGGGGCACCATTGACCAAAAAAGTTGGGGCACCTTTGAACAGCGAAGAAACACCAAATAAACTGGTGATAAATAATAATTGAAATAATTTAAAGAGAACACTTAAAACTATGAAGTAAAGAGTTGTTAATATATATAAATATTATTATCTTTGAATTTTTTTTATGCGAAAAGAGGTTAATTAAGAATGTCAAAGAACATGGATTAATACTGCTAACAATTCCCCTTATTGCACACATTGGTTCCAACCTCTGTATGTATCAGTGATGGGAAGTTTCAAATCTAAATTCATTTATTGGATAATTGCAAATCCTGGATACAAAATAATGATTCATGATTTAACAGGTTTCCAACCATTATTGTTAAAAAAAAAAAAAAAAAAAAAAAAAAAAAAAAAAATAGCGATTGAAAAGTTTTAATTTTCCAGAAGCATCAGATATCATATTGGTGTATTTCAAGGATATTGTAAAATAGTTTTCACACCTAAACACAACTGGAGAGAACCTTTCTGTTTTATCAACAATGAGTTTTGACATCAACTTTGATGGATTTAAATTTGGTTAAATAACAAAAAAATTAGTAATTTCAAGAAAATGTAGTTATTTAATTTTATTCGTATTACTTTATATTTCTGTAACATATGCAACTTTGTATAAAAACTCTCAATATTTTCATATTTTATTCTTTTTTTTTCAAAGGTGCCCCTTGCTTGTTCAAAGGCACCCTTACATGGGCCAGGTTTGAACAAAAATCTTTCAACTTTTTAAATCCTCACAACTTAGTTAATTTCTTTTGAAAATGTTTAATTTATGGTTCATAGGATGAAGAAATGCGTTGTTTTTATTATGTAATATTTAAAATTAAAAAAGAAAATAATTCAAGTAAGAAATATATTGATTTTCTGAAAAGATGTTCAAAGGTGTCCCCTCTCCCCTATTTATAGCTTGTTTTCATTGCAAAGACCGGTCTTAAAACAGAAGAATAAAAATTGTACGCACAGAAAATTTCTAAATCTTTGCAACTAATAATTATAATTATAATTTACAAGTAATTTATAATTAGAATATTTTAATAGTGAAAAAATGCAAAATACTTAAAAAAGTTGTGCATGGACAAAAGTTAACATATAGAATAAAATATTAAAAAATATTTTCCACTTTAGGTCAAATAACTTTGAGATAACTAAAAAAAATACATAAGATACAAAATAAGGAAAAAAGGAGTGAACGGGTGGTGATCGGGGACTGAAAAGTAATTCTGAACTAGTGTTTTATTATTATTATTTTTTTTTATAATGCTATAAACTTGTTTATATATATATATATATAAAAGATGATAGATACTAAATGTAGCTACAAATGTTTGTATTTGTCCTAAACCAAAAAGATAGTGTTATCTATACTAATAAAATAACAAATCGCTCTGTCTGCGTGTGTGTGTGTGTGTGTGTGTGTGTGTGTGTGTGTGTGTGTGTGTGTGTGTGTGTGTGTGTCTGCGATGGCTAGCAAAATCTATGGGACGTACGAAGCTCAAAATTTTTATGAGAGTAGCCCAATATCTCTCCTGATGCACCTGAGCTTCAGAATTTCGAAATTCTATTTATTAACCGAGTAATTAATTAAATTCCAAAGATCACTCTCATAAAAAATCGCCTTTTTTCTTCTTTTTTTCTCTTCATTCAGTTATGGTTGGTTGGTTGCATAAAATTTTCGCATAAATAATTAAAAAAGCCGGGAATAGACCTTTAAAATTCATAGACTGGCAAACTGTCAGTTTAAATGATGATTTTTTATCACAGCGGTTGTAAACCATGGAGGAAAAAGATAGGTGGTGGTGAAGTGAACCGAAAAAAGGGTTGCAATATTAAATCATTTATCGCTCAAATTTTAATGTCCCAAACAAAAGCATGTGGAAGTGATTTTGTATTAATAAGACGAATTGAAAGAAATGAATTACAGCCGAAGCGTATTTTATGAAGAAATAGTAATTTTTTAAAATGGTCTTTTTTCTATTATATTATTTATTTTTAAAAAAATGTTTGCTTTTAAAATAATTGAAATTGATAAATTCGAAATAATTAAATGTCAAAATAAAATAAAATAAAATATTGAAAACATTTGATTTGAACTAAAAATTGTATTACTAAAAGGTTTCTTTTTTTTTCAGAACTTTTTAATACTTTATAACGTAGATGAAAATATGGTTTTAATATAACAACATATTAATAACTCTATATCAATATATAAAATATATTTATGAAAACATTCTTTTAAAATCATGCGCGAAAACTTAAATAACAAATATTAGTCTAAAATCTAGATTTCAGAGTGCAGACGATTTTAAGACATTAACGAAAGAATGCTAACTTTTCAAGCAAAATCTTAAATGATGCTTCTATATTGATATTTCAAAGTGACGGCTAAGTTACATTTATGTTATATTTAAGTTACGGTAGGGTAATGTTAAGTCGCAGTTAGGTTACAGACAGATTATGGTTATGGTACAAAAGTTTACGGTTAGGAATTTGTCCACAGAGTCAACATTACGCATGCTTTGATTAAAAATATACACTTTTGTTAAATGGCTCTGAAATTATAATACTATATACCAATCTTTTATCATCGCGTATCGATTCATTCAAGGTATAGTCGGATTTAAGAATGATATAATTAGTTTGAAATTCAAAATATTTCACTTGGGATTTCTATGTGAAAAAAATAATTAGTTACGTGATTTAACAGTGATTTTTACGGGTAAATATCAACACTTTAACACGAAACTAACGCAATCGTTGGATACATGTTCCCTCCCGTGTTTCTCATTGCTCATTTTAAGTATTTTTAGAGCTTAATATTAGTTGTTGTTTTTAAAACCGATTTTTCACAAAGTCAGCTGCAACGTATTTCAGACAATGCATTTCTGCATGCTTCCAGTTATTGATAAAATCATACAAATTTCAAGTTCGTTTAATATTGTTAATACGGACCCGGGCAACGCCGGGCGGGTCAGCTAGTATAAAAATAAATAAAAAGTAAGACGCTAACATCCAATCCTTATCCAGAAATCAACCCGAAACCGAAACAATAACTCGATCCGACCCGAACCCAGCCCGCAATGGGAAAAAAAAAAAAAATGTGCCAATCAGATTTGCAGCTCGGGTCAGGTTCAGATAGAATTGGGGTTACACGAGCCGATGCTGTACTCTACGGAAGTGGAAAAAATTCATATGTAGCGAGTGATAGGTTCCAGATTTTTTTTTTCTTTTTAATCCAAAGAAGACAATTATGCTAATAAAGTATTTCGAAGATACCTTTCGAGATCGCGGAATATGTTCACCTCTGAAAATTCCAAATGAGACGCGATGGATCGACACGAAATTGAAAACCCAATAAATTAAGTTAATTGGACAAAATGTTTCCGATATATATAGTCACATTTATCATTTTTGACATCTATAGCATGTAAAACAAAACAATACAAAATTACATTTACGCAAATTTATAAAGTCATTTTAAGTAGGTATCTTCATTTTTATTTCAACGTGTCGTATACATTATATGGTTAAGAGTGTTCTTAAATAAAAAAGAACAACTTTGTGACACATGCATTAATTTATTTTTGTTCGGAAATGCATAAAAATAGCAGGTGTTGTTATTCAGAAACTGTCTAATTGCACTCATTCTTTTGTTTTTTTAAAAACACAATAGATTTTTCATAACAAGCCTTCAAAGTTGACACTTTTGAGCATATTTCCCGACGGAAGCAGAAAAACCGGTCGAAAAGGAGGAGAAAAACGGGTGATTACGTCATCGAAATAGCTTATAACTCGGTAAGTAATTTAATTATCATAAAATGAAAAAATAAGTACAATTCGAAATCGCTTTCATAGTCAGGCATTAAAATTTTATAACTTTCTGTTAAAAAATGAATTTGTAAATGTATCAAAAAGTTTTTCGCTTGTTGAGCGGATCAGTTAAGAACACCCTTAGAGGTCACCGGCCACTTGCAATTTTAGACATTTTGTTAAATATATAGAAAAATATACGAGGAATTACCCTGAAATTTTAAGTGTGTAAATATAATAGCACGTGTCATCCATTTCCGTGAAGATTTTTCCCCAAACTCCATAGAGGACCGTCAACAAATTGAAAAAAGAACCAATATTTTTTTGATAACCCTGTCAAAAATATTGTGGCTAAAATATTCAAACTGTAGATTATGCTTAATACACTTATTGTAATAATTTGTGTCTATTTTTATGAGGATAGTATGCATATTCATAGAAATATTAAGATTTTAAAAAATAGTCCCAAATTTTATCAAGTTGTTTGCTTATAATTTGTAGAGTTCCCTATATAAAATAATGTTGTTTTACGAAAATATGACAAACAACATTGTACACGATGCCCTGTAATCAGAATTAAAAAATAATAATATTATATGAAAAATGAGCAGGTTTACTAAATAATTTTTCATTGCTCATGCGTGAACGCTATCAAAATTTCATTTATGCACTGTGTTGGCTAAATGTATAAGGCAATTTTTGTGAAAGTCTCAAAAGCATAGCATGGAAATTCTGAAAGCGATCGTCGATAGAATAAACTCAAAACCCGTTATTCTCGAAATGAAGCAAAAAGATGAGGATCTGTATCCATTTATCCATTGATTAATGTCAATATAGAATACACAATATGGTGCATACTACTGTACAACCCTTCATTTTTTTTGCTTCATTTTGGGAACAGCGGATTTTGAGCTTATTCTATCGACGATAATTTTCAGAATTATTTGCAAGCTATGTTTTTGAGACTTCTATCTTCTCTTTTGAGACTTCTAAGTTTCTCTATACATTTAACTCACACAATATGCAAATAAAATTTTGATAGCGTTCGCGCATGCGCAGTGAAAAATTATTTAGTAAACCTGTTCATTTTTCATTCATTCATTCGCATTATTTAATTCTGATTACAGGATATTGTGTACGATGTTCTTTGTCATATTTTCGGAGAAGAACATTATTTCATATTAAGAACTCTCCAAATTATGATGAGCAAAAAACTTGAAAAAATTTGGAATTGTTTTTATAAAAACCTTAATTTCTCTAAGAGTATACAAGCCATCAGCATAAAAATGAACACAGTTCATTACAATAAGTCACTTAATCATAATCTACAGTTTGAATACTTTTGCTACATTAGTTTTGACAGGGTTATCTAAAAGATTTTTTTTTCTTCCAATTTGTTGACATTCTCAATACAGCTCTAATAATAAAAAGCGTAGGTTTAGAATTCGAGTTTAAACATAGATTAAAAAAAATAGTGAAGAAAATTAAAAAATCTTAAGAAAATTTATACGATTAATACTCAAATAAAAAGACAAGAAAAAAAAAGTTTTAAATTTAAAGAATATTTATTATATTTCAAGGTAATTTCCGATTTTTCAGATTGAAATATAAAAAATGTGCATCAATAAAAAAAGAGAGAGAAAAGAAAAAAATTCGCTTGCTCTTTGGATTTTTTTTTTACGCTACTTGACTTTCTTCAGTAATTTTATCGAAATTAGTTCATTTCTTTAATGCATGATGTTTTCGTCGTAAGCAACGATTGGAATAATTAAATTTCATTGAAGTGCATGTCTGCTACCTTTCCTCTTAAAAGGCTAATTAAAATTTACTTTTTATCTTTGGAAAAACAAAGATTGGAATCTGCAAAAGATCATGAACGAATTTTCTTAAATGACTAGTATTTACATTCCACTGCGATTTGAAGGTCATTTGAGAAACTCATTATTAATAATTTCTTACTTATTTCGAGAAGAAATTCGGAGAAATTTTACGCAGTTATTTACTTTATCTTCTTTTTACAGAACGTTATTTCAGGAAGTATCCCTTGAGAATATTGCATTTTAATTTAATTTTACTTTACTATGCATGCAGTTTTATTATGAAGACATAATTTCATTGTAAGTATCGTATATTTTTATTGATGTAAAACTTTTTACTGTAAATGTATAATCTGGTACAAAATAAAGTCTGATGCAAATAAAATGCGAAATATCCATTAAATTCGAAGCGAAATGTATTTGAAAATAATAATCATAATTATAATTAAAATGATAAAATAATAAAAAGGTGTGATGTAAAAAAGAAGCTTCAAATTAAGCATTTATTTATTTTTATTTTTATTTATTGGTTATTTTTTTTTTTGTATATCACTATTTTATTGAAAAAAGAATTTACCAACACTGTAAAAAAATCTGGAAATTTGCAGTGTTGTGCATAGTTGTTGTTCTCGGTAGAGAATTGGGAAATCTAAAGTATATCCGAATCCTTTAATTGGTTGAATTCCGCAACTTATTTAATTTTATTCGTTTCCTGATTGGTCCAAGTTTACTGTCCAAAAAATGGAATACTTCTGTTTTTTATTTTATTCGTTTTCTGATTGGTTCAAGTTTAATGTCCAAAAACTGAATACTTCAGTTGCCACGATCACAAAAAGAGTAATAAAAAACTAAAATAATAATAATAATAATAATAATAATAATAATAATAATAATAATAATAATAATAATAATTTTAAAAACAAATTGTGATAAAGATTTCAAACAAATTTCGTTAAAAAGTGCATTTTTTCTCTATGCAACGGCGTAAAAATTAAAAATGTGCGATGTTGAAAAGTAGAAAAATTTGCAGTTCCAAAAATCGTAAAGCTGGAATTTCATTTAAAATTTATTTGTGATGGGTCTAGGAATATTAAATGTTTATTCCATGTCGTAGGTAATATGAGGCGTTCAAAAGTCAGTCTGATTAACTCCATCAAATAAAAATGCACATTTTAATCAGTTAAAATTGTCTATCTTTAATATACTGTTTTTTTTTTTTTAAATCATTGGTTTAGGAATATTAATGTTTAATGCTCGACCTACGTGATATATGACTCGTTATAATCATCTTAAAAATGATTTTTATTATTATTATTAATTTAAAAGTAGAATTTATTTATAAGTCTTTTAAATTATAGTCTCTGAAAATATCCTTTTTCAAATAATCGTTGTAATTTGTTAAATTACACACATTGCACCTTTTAGGGGTGATAGGCTTGTCTGATTGGTGACACCCCTACAGGAGCTAGAATGGCACCCTTAATCCAGAGTGCCAAATTATAAAAAGATATTATAAAAACACCTTTGGCCCGGAAAGAATTCGAAACCACCACGTCTGATTGCTCTAACCGTTCGGCCATTGAGCTCACCTTCAAAGTCTCCTTGAAATGTTGAAATGTCTTGAAATTCAAAGGTTACTTTACATAAAAAGCTCGCCAAAAGTCAGCAATCCGAAGTTCTAAACGAAATTGGATTAGTGCATGCACGGTGATAGTCTTTGTAGGGTGAAATTGCTGTTTTGATCCACCAGTGACAGTCAGTTAAAGGGGAAGGACACACATCACAGAGCATGTGCAAATGACTAAGAGGTGAAAATCTTCCAACGGTATGTATTGCGCGGCACCCTAATTAGGGTGAATCACCCAGTGCGGGATTAAAAGGCACCCCAAACACATTTTCAAGCCCACGGGTGTTAAATGGTAACTTCTTTTTACCGCTGGGCGCCAAATGCAGCTGGTTTGTCACCTTTATTTTTAACAGTGTATAGTAACATTGGAGAAGTTTTAGAATACACACAATTTAAAATCTTAACTTTCCTTGATTAAAAAAAATAACTTCGTAACAAAATGAAAAATTAAAATGAGATGGTTATTCATAAATATTAACATATCCCAATTTATCATGTAACTCTGAATTACAGATTCAAACAAATTTTAAATTATTTTAAAAGAAAAAATAAACTACAATTCGTTTCAACAATTTAATTCAATATTCTTTTCATCCAACTAGATTTTATTAGTAAGAGCATGAAGAATTGAGAAACGGAAATAAATTTTTGTACACATTCAGAAAAAATAAAAATGAAATATTGGAGCTAAAAATGACATTTTACTTATCCATCAAATATAGTATTAGGTATATCTTGTAATCGCTTTTTTTTAACGTATCTACACGTTAAAAAAAATAAGTTGAAAATTGCACGTGAAGCGTAGCAAATGAGGTGCGTTCCTACGATAACGAAGTTTTAAAAATATCACTCTCATATATCAATCTCATAAAACTGTAAATAATTACAATTAAAGTGCGCACCAAACAATGTTCTCCCTATACCATTATGCAATGGAATACTTTTGTGTGGCCTTGTAAATCAATAACAAATATTCTTTGCACCACAGATTATGCAAAATGTATATTATAATAAGTACTTTATAGATGCATATCAATTTTGTTACGTTCGAACGAGTGTAATACCATTAAAATGCATTTGAAACATTTTCCCCCATTGACCGTAATGTAACGGAATAGTTTTGATTGTCCCTGTAATCGAACTATGCATCCGATTTTGATAAATTTTGAAATAACGCGAAAAAATTATGTAATAATTATGTATTTAAAAATTCAAACGATTAAAATGAATTTGAACCCCCCCCCCCCCCCATTGACCGTAATGTAACGGAATCCTTTTGATTGTCCCTGTAATTGATCTATGCATCTGATTTTCATAAAATTTGAAATGACTCGACAAAATTATGTGATAATTATGTATTTTAAATTTCAAACGTTTCAGTTGGGTAGTTTTTGAGTTGTTATATGCGGACGGTCAGACAGACGGACAGACGGACGGGCTGAATGACAACAATAGGTGCTACGTATTTACATAATTACGAACGCACCTAAAAAAGAAAAAAATTGTCGTCTTTTTGTTTGTGTGTATCTGTAAAAGCTCTATCTCCCGAACAAACTGAAATAGAGACTTAGAATTTGGTATGTATTTAGTATTAATAATGAGAGGACGCTTATTGAATTTCACTAACCTCGATTATCAGGAAATATTTTTTTCGGACTCTCAAAATATTCGTTCTGGTAAAAGAGATATAACAATTTCTGAATTTTTTTATTTTAAGGAGTGAATATAAAACACAATATAAAAACCTAAGTTTAATATAAAGAATGAAGTCATTACTTGTCGAGCTGTTTGCTATCATATTTTTCACATTCTTCATTTTTAATGACACTGTATTTCATTCAAATTTGAATAGAAAGATATGGTTTAATTGGAAATGAGACGCTTAATCCGATTCAGTAAGCTGTTAATTAATGTGATTATCCTTTTAGGAGTTATAAGGATATTTTTTTTACGCAATTCAGTAATAGAGCATTTAATGTTTATGACATCATCAAGCCACGATTTTAAACACTCTATATGCCGAACATATTGAGATAGAGGCTATATATTTTATAAAAAGTTTACACATGTTTTTTTTTTTTTTCACATTTGTAGAGTTCCGTACTAGTAAAGACGAAACCAATATAAGATCACTCCTGTGTCTGTCTGTCACAGCCACTTTACTCGTATATTATGGAACGTGGAAAGTTCAGGGTTTGGGTTATTTTGTGTCGGCCGATTATCTACTCTAGGGATATAGGTCCAGGGGGGGGGGAGTGCCCTTCGTGGGGGTCTTTCTAAGGGACATTTCTAAGGGAAGACAGGATTTTTAAACATTCACAAATATATTTAGAAAAAATGTACAATAGCTATAAATTATTTGAAAAAAAATTTTTTGTACATCATGTGAATGCTTTCGTAACGCTGAACTCAAAAAACATTTAATTTTAGGTATTTTTTTCTAGATATCATAGAAAATGTAGTACAAAAATATGACCCCTCCCCCAACTACTTCCGAATCTACCGGAACTAAAATTATGAAAAGAAAAAAAATAGTGACAATAGACGTTAATTTAAACTTTGCAAGAAAATTGCAACGATTACCCTAGGTCATATGATTTTTGATAAAAGCGCAATTTACCGTTACAGACAAATTATGATTTGGGGGTATTCAAGAAAAGTATTGAGTAGCATTGGAGATACTTATCGTAGTAGAATTATAAAAGCGTTTTTGATAATGCTTTTTGAAAAAAAATCGTCTATAATTAGCTAGGATATTAACCGTTAAAAGCACTGACTCTTCGAATATACATAATGGCACTGGCGGTGTAGTCTATATTACAATCTGCTTTTAAAACCTTGTTGACAAGTTTTATTGATATTTTTATAATGCAATACTCAGTAGCAGTATAAAAACAATAAACGTCAAATTTTTAAACAGGCTAATTTAATTAGAAATTATCGCATAAATATTAAAGGATTCGTGACTAATTTACGTTGAATGGATTTCCCAATACATTTCTCGTATCTTTAAAAGTTAATTAAGAACCTATCTAGAAAAACTCGGCACAACTCAAGGTGGCGTTACGACCTCCTTTCAAAGCGCCCAAGTACAATTGTTTAAGCTATACTATAAAAAGGAAAGATTGTTACTACGTTGGATTTAGTTTTATGAAATGCCAAACGAAGTTTAAATATGCACCACTTCTACTTTCAGTATCGAATTAAGTTCATAAAAATGAGTTAAAAAATAGCAATATTTGGTATTATTTAGGCTTCATATTTGTTTGAACTTTTATGTTATACTCAGTTATATTTTTCTATTATATTCAGCTATAGACAACTTTATGTTGAATAGATTTTCTCAGTTTTATTATTCTTTTAGAAATTAATTTTTTACAATACAGTTAATAATACATATATTTATTGTGTAGAAACCTATGAGCGAGAGTATTACTGGCACTTGGCCGTTTGTATATTATGCATATCCACGATTTGTTAAGTATTATTGTGGCCCCCAACGACCAGAGTATATTTTCATTTAATTTATGCGTAATAATGGAGAAATGGTATAATAAAATAAAATAGTAATAGTTAAATAAATAATAAAAAGCTTACCTTATCGAAAAGCTGTCTCCATTTCTGAAAAGAGAAAAAAAAGTACATTTAGAATGTGAAAAAAAAATCTAAATTAAATTATATTTCCTAATTCAGAAATATTCAATAAATATATTTAAATGCATTAACATTAATTTTAATTGCTAAATACAGTAATACCTACCGTTTTCGAGTTTTGATTATTCGCAAAAAATAAACTTAAGACTATTTCAACATTCGCGAATACTTAACTCGGTTTTCGCAAATGTTGTTTTATAAATAATATATTTTTTAGAAAGTAAACTCTGTTACTTTTACCAATTTCTCAACTTTTTTTACATTGGATAGCAAACCTAAGCTCCGAGAATTTCAATCTTTGTATTGAGGCAAAATATAAATAAGTAATTTCGAGAAATTCGAAATATAACTTAATGCTAAAATTAAAAAAAAAATTGAATAAACTAAAATTAAATACTTTTATTGCAAATGAAAATTTTTATGAAAAATTCTGCAGAGATTACTGCAATTTCAAAACCAACTTGTTGAAAAAACAATACAATACGATACTCAACTGGTGAGGAGTCTTAAATTTAAAGGGACTCGCTATATTTTTAAACGTTTTATTTTAAGCATTTTAATTTACATTTTTTTGTATAATAAAATAATAAAGGACTTAATGAAGGAAAATGATTCAATCGAAAAATTGTTTAATCTCTCTGGCAAAATTAAAAAAAAATATTATTTGAAAATTTTAAGTAAATTTTAAAGTATATCTTATTTTAGATAGACACACAAAAGAATTCCTTTACGTTATGGCCTTTGGAAAAAAAAAAATCTACTGTATTTTAAATATTTTACGCTATTTAAAACATAATAAAATTCATGTACGTTGCCAAGGTGCACTACAAGATTCTTGCTGTAGAATATTTTAAAACTTATAATTTTTTTGTTTATTTACAGGGATGCAAAAATTAATCCGGTTGTACAATCTGCGACCAATAATCGTTGAATGTGCATTTTTAGCATCGATATGCGTTTTTAAGTATAACAAAAAAATTAGAACATTACGTAGAGTGTATAAGTTTTGTAACTCATGTATAGTATTGCACAAAAGAATTCACAAACTTTGTTGTCTATTGCTGTGAATTAATGAAAGGTATTTTTTAACTGTGTCATGAATTTTCAGCTTAACTATATTTAGTATATTAAAATATATTTATAAAATATAGGTAAACTAGCTGAACCGTCCGGCGTTGCACGGGACCATAGATGTTTTCAAACAAATAGCGAATATTAAAAATCTTCATTCATATTAAAATAAAATAAATAAATAATATTTTATATGAAGAATATTTTAAATTTTAGAGTATTTTTTTTTTTATTTGAGTGAACACATGTTTGTATTTCTGTTACAAAAACCATGGTTTGGAAGGATAACAAAATTTAGTCGTTGATTTTATATGTTTTGAACCACAAAAATAATGCAAAAATTGAATTATTTTAAAATTCCTTTCTTCATCTATGCAAAACCTTTTCAGCACGCGCGCGACGTGCGCTGCATATCTGAAGAAACTCTAAGAAAACATAAAAGGAGCGAGCTAGAAAAAGCAAAACGAAACAAAACAAAAGTTTTGCTTTTTCTAGCTCGCCGAGTTTTTCATTGATGAAGAATCTCGATAATAGATTTGAAACAGCTGTTTGCTACCTTTTCATACTTTATTTGTGCATTTATAATTGTTGGTTTTCTATCTTTAAACATTTTTGCACAAAAGCTTTATTTGCTATTTTAATAAAAGGAGTAATTACCTAATTTTATTTAATTATTTATTTTGGATGGTGCTATGGATGGATTTTGAAGATCGATTGTAAATCAATCAAGAAAAAAAAAAAAAAATCACCAAAACAGGAAAAATTAACAAATGCATGTTCAATTTGTTGCTAACATTCAGCCACGAAATGCAGCCATTGAATCCCATATTTACCGCCTGCTCTCATTGGCTGGCTGCTCCATTGCCGCGGATTGGTGCACTGTTAAATGTTTGAAACTTTTGCTGTATCGTCACTCCACCGCTTTAATAGAATATCTCCATTTTGACCAGTGTTAATGGTCCATAATACAATGAAGTGATCATTTTCTATAAAAGGGTGGTGTGACGATGCAACAAAAGTTTCAAATTCTTAACAGTGTGGCGAAATGCAAATAGCCTCTAACCTGGCTGCTTCGTTGCCGTGGATTGGTGGAAAGCTGCAAATATCCTCTTACCCAGTAAGTTTTAATTAAAAAAAATCTAAACTGAATTTAAAAATCCAGCAGCGAAATGCACTTTCCGGTGTTAGCATCCAAACATGCCAAAATTTCAGAGACCTGGGTGTTTTAATTTCGGCGTTATCCGCGATCATGCAGGCAGACAGACATCTCTTATTTTATATATATAGTTTATCCTGGACAAGGCTCTAAAAATACTGAATATAGAGTCATCTATGGATAATTTTTGATGGAAGTACGTTTTTAGTTGTGTTATGTTTTTCCCTAGATAAATAAATTTTAGCTCAAATTTGGTGTGAAAAAAAATTGCTGGATCAATTGCTGAAAAAAAATTGTAAATCATATACAGAATTGCACAAAAAGATTGAACTTGCCTTCTATTGGGTGGTAATTGTTGAAAGTAAATTGTCATGTGCGTTATACTACCAACATCCCCTATAGTCACAGTGACTATGGGGTGTTGGTTATACCCAGGATTCTTGCTGGTTTTTGGCCAACATTAGCGATTTGGCGAATATGAAATAAAGAGCACTAGCCAAATGAAAAAAAAAAAAAAAAAAATATTAGCAAAATAGATTCGGAGTCAAATACTAAAAAATCTACCTTTCTAATTGCTTAAAAAATAGAAATTCGATTATTCGCTACAGAAACAAACTGTTAATAAAAATTACATTATAAATGTCTTCTAAAGATGCAATATAAATGCATGGTGCGATTGAAGATGAATTGTTTGTTTACTTGTTAAATAAAACATTTTGTTGCGATTTGGCATTATGACGAACGGCAGCTAGAACTGTTTTTATACCTTTTCCAGTTCAATTAATTTGCAGAAAATCATGAGTATCTCTGAAGACAGATACAAGGCTGTCCAAAAAAATTCAAACACCTTAATGACTATAAACATATATTACTGAAATCGCGTGTTTAACGATATTATGCGTTTTACAAATACACATGGTAAATAAATACATCTAATACTTTAAGGGTGTATTTCGATTCAAACTGCTTATTTTCAGATTTATTTTTGAATTCATTTTTGCTCTCAAATACACCAAACTTTCAAAATCTGTTATTTGGAAAGGACACAAGGTGCCGTGATTGTCGATTCTTTGATAAATATAAGAAATATTGCAAAAAAAGCAATCAAAAACGGCATTTCGAACCGATTTTTCCCAAGTGGGAGTTCTGGGAACGAAAAAAAGGGTCATACTGATAAGGTAATTTTTTATAACTCAAATTCTAATGAATTGAGCGGAAAAAGACATCACACGGCACCTCATACGTCCCTTCAAGAATCCCCTCAGCAAGTTTCATGTTTCTACTTTTAAAAATGTGTCTGAAATTGTATCGGAAAATTTCGAGCTGTTGAAGATAGAAAAGCGTTTTTTCGAATACACCCTTAAGCACTTTGTGCATAATCCTTCGAAGCATGATGCAACTCATCTGTGTTCAAATGAACACAATAGGTATAAGTTCTACAATTAAAAGTTTCACAACTTGATCAATTTTAGTGCTTCGATGAATGGGTCTTTTGTTTTACTTGTGACTGTAATAAGATATTTTAATTTATATCACTTATAGGACCAAGGGACCGTAGTAAAATGTACATTTAATAATCTTAAGAATTGTTTTTATTGATTCAAACTACTTGAATATTTTTTTTACCTCGTTTAAAACATTGTTGTAAATGGAACAATATCTCTATGACTAACAATTTAGAAATCAGCCACTGGGCATCGTTGAGAATGGACACCCTTTATAATCATAAAAATACAGATGGGTTCAAATTATACAATGTCTGTAAAATAAACACAATTACCTTCGTTATTCCGTGAAGTATACATTACTTACATTTTTGTATAGCTCTAACAAATAGGTATAAACTTTAAAAAATCTCGTAGAATATATATATATATATATATATATACGAAAGTTGGGGCGCGAATAGCCAAGCAGAAGACAGACAGATGAATGAAAGTCATTGATATTTCTTAATTTTGAAAGTGATAAAGAAAAGAAAAAAAAAACGATTTTTACTTTATGGATTATGGAATTAGTTGCTTGTTCACATAATCGAGTTAAGATATTTTAATCAAAAGTAATAAATAAAAATAATAGGAAATTTAATTTTAGATAATTTATTAATAATGATTGAAAATAATCATTACTGACAAATTCATGATTAAAAATTTAAATGGTTGAAAATCATAATTACATTAATGAAGATTAAAAATTTAACGGAATAATTAACTGATTATGTGTAAATCTGTGTGTCACTTAAGTCCGGAATTTATTCATAGCTTTAGCAAAAATTAAGATATATCAACGAGTTTTATTTGATTTTCATAAATTAATCCCCTAATTTTCTATAGTATATATACAGGGTGAGTCGTAAATATCGAAACAATAGGCTATCTCCTTAAATATTGCCCCTTAGACCCATACTTCCATTTGCAAAAAATCATAAAAAAAGGTGAAATTTTTGATCAGGCAAGTTGCAACTCCATGGGGGGGGGGGTCTATTTGAAAAAATACGATAATTAAGTTTTTATACGGCCTCCATAGGGCAAAATTCCTAGGCAAAATTCCTAGTTAGGAAATTATTCCTCATCCATTCCTAAATTAAACAAAAAAAATTTCATCTCCGTATATCAAAACCTCACAGAGATATTAAAATCCAAAATTCTCCAAAATTCCTGACTTACACTACTTTTTCCTGCCTCTAAACGGTGATTTCTTAACTCAATTTCAACGATAGATAGGAAACATTCACAAATTGCACTTTAATAAAAATCGATTTAATATACAACTTTTTTTTTTGGACGTAACACAGCAGCGTATAGATTTTGCACTAAATTTGTATGAAAATATGCTAGTGACATCTGCATTAGAGGTCTGCATAGGTCGAAATATCTAGGTCCGGTCCCGAACTGATCCATAGGAGAAAAAATGGTCAGGCCTGGAAAAATATTAAAATCGTAACCCGATCCGGCCTGGAAAAGAGTTTAAATCATAGCTCGGCTCAGCCGTGAATTTCTATATAGATTTTTACTTCGGTGTGGTTAAAAACTGTTTTGTATGGAGGAGTTCTGACCAAAAATACTTGTTATAGCTTTTCGTTTTCCATATTTATACTTTATATTATTAAAGAATCGCCAAAGTCTGTGATGTTGAATCACAATGATCAATGAATCTCTATTTATATGTTAATGTTTTACTTATATTTTAATATCGTTAATCCATATTCGATGCGTTGGAGACTTTGCAAAATAGTATACTGTATAACCTTTCAACACGGAATCACACAGGAAAGAAAAAATACATTATAGACCAATGCCCTGCTTAGGAGGTATCTAAATAAGATTTATTTTTTCCTCAAGTATTATTATATTTATTTTGCATAGATCAACACATTTTCCGTTTAAGACAGAATTCCGTCATAGACATATTTTTTCACTGGGTTTATTGTATTTAAATTGCTTTTGAATATGTTATTCCTTTAAAAAATGAATTTTATTATTATTATTATTATTATTATTATCATTATTTGTAAAATAAAAGTGATTTCAAAATCTATGTGTTTGTCGTAAAAATTTTGATTGAGCCAAATTTTACGTATTTTATGCGCGTATTAGGTCAGTCAGAGAGCGTGATTTTAATACGGATTGTGTCGAGACTGGGATTGAAAATTTCGTCAAGTGCAGACCTAGGAAGAAGGAACCAGTTCCTTCCAGTATGAAAAATACGCTAGGGCCGGCCTTGGCCCAGAATACAGATTTTTTTTCAGAGCCTCTCCAGGATGATAAAAAGCCTGAAGTTGTCAGAGCTAAATTTATAAAAACGACTTAATCGGCATCTTAGAAAAAGCACTGTTTTAAAAACTGACAGACATTAAAACAGTTACTTTACACTTTCAATTTTTTAAAACCTTTAAGCATTTTATTAAGAGCCTAACTTTATTTAAACCTTTAAATTCATTTTACTGCATGAAAAGGTTTTTCCCCACTATTTTCCGTCTTTAAATCATTAAAAGTCTAGAAGTGTTGAAGAAAAACAGTGCAAAAACATGAAACATGTCAATTTTGATTATTTTACCTTAGTTTCGGCAAATTTGAAACAATATATTTTTTAAATATGATTTTTTTAGTTATATCATTCTTTAAATAAATATTTTTAATAGTTTTAAATTTTATATTGAAAAAAAAAAACCTGGAACAAAACTAAAATTAGATTTTTATCTTTAATTAAAATGGAAAGAAATTAAAATCCGATAAGTAATGTTTCGAGTTATAACGATTTTAAATTATCCCATTTAAATTATTTAGAAAATTTTATAATTTTTTTGAGAAATTTTAGGATGTGTGAGAGATGTTGGATATTTTATATATATCCAACGTACATATATTATATTGGATTATATATACCTAATATATTGGATAGATATCTTAGAATGGTATGTAAATTCTTTTGTGTAGCCCTTTATACGAGGTATAGAATTTATATACAGTAAAGTCACATGAAAAAAAAAATTATTTAAATTTAAAAGCTCAAAACTAATTTTAGAAAAAACTTCTAGCAATTATTACTCAAAAACAGTACTGCAACCAATTTTATTTGTGTCTCTGTAAATGAACGACAACGCAAATGCTACGAATACCCTATTCTACCGTAATCATCTAGTAGTGAAATTCAGTTTTTTAAGGGGTCAGGTACCTTTCAAATGGTCAAAATTTCGATTTTTTTTTTATTGCTTTATATGAAAGTATAATCTTTTAGATTCATATTAAAACAAACCCCATAAAAAAATTCTCATTAGAAACGAAGTTATGGGCAAAATAGTAAGGCCTCTTTTCATGAAACAGCGATATTTAAAGGGCTAGACTGTTTGTTTACATTTTTCACGCAGCAGGCGCCGGCCGTAGCTGATAAGATTCAAGGATTTCTACTCTTACTTTTCTTTACTCTGTGGTTATTTATTTTCCCTTTCCTTTCAGGAAATCAAGCAGAAATTAGCAACTGCTACTTCAACTTTAGATTCAAGCTAGTTAGCTTGATTTAGAAATAAATCTATGCACGTTGTGTTGTTTACTCTTTCGATGCTGAATTTCTGATTTTTTTATAGTGATTTGTTTGCGAATAAGTTTTATTTTAGCTTTAAATTAATTTTATTTATTTCGTTAATAATCTTCTGCTACAATGAGTGAAGTTCTTAGCGAAAACACACCTAAAAGAGCTTCTGGGATACGACCGAAAAAAAGGAAATTTACTGGTAATATATATACTAGAAAGTTAACGAAAAGTGAAAATGATTCACTGAATAACAGTGCTTCACAGAGAAAACTTTCTGTAAACAAGGAGTTTGAATATAATTCTAGCTTTGATGGATATCGTATTATGGATGTCAGTCACATGTTTTCCATTCTGGAAAAATTTTTATGCTGTAAAGCTTGTGGTGGTGAAGTAAGTATAACAGAAGAAATTGAATGTGGCTTATCATCTAAAATTTCGATTTTATGTGAAAATTGTGCTGAAGTTATTAAATTTAAGAATTCTAAGAAGATCGGCGAAAATAACAAAATTTCAGAAATTAACAACAGATATATTTATGCCATTAGATCAATTGGACTGGGGTATGCAGCAATGAAACTGTTTTGTGGAATCATGGATCTGCCTCAACCGGTTTCCAAAAAATCTTACAATGCTGCGATAAAAGTGCTACAGAAATGCTCTGCATCTGTCGCAGAAAAATCTATGATATCTGCAGCTTCAGAAGAAGTAACTCTGACTGATTCTTCATGCTTAAACATCAGTGGTGACGGTACATGGAAAACTCGGGGTCATACTTCACGAATAGGTGTGTGCACTGTCATTGGTGACAAAAGCGGCAAAGTTATTGATACTGAAGTCCTTTCCTCATTTTGCAAGTCATGTGATGCATGGAAACTAAAAAAAGGGACGCATGAATATAATTCATGGAAAAAAACCCATGAAAATGATTGCCTCAATAACCACGATGGATCTGCTGGAAAAATGGAACTAAGTGGTATGGTTCGAATATTTCAACGTTCAGAAGCCACAAGAAACGTAAAGTACATTGGATATATAGGTGATGGTGATGCCAAAACTTTTCAAGCCATATCAGAGGCCAGCCCATATGGTTCTGATACAAAAGTTGAAAAAATTGAATGCGTGGGTCACATTCAAAAGAGAATGGGCACACGCTTACGAAAACTTAAACAAAACAAAGTAAAATGTAGTGAAGGTAAAGCACTTGGAGGAAAAGGTAGACTTACGGACAACATCATTGCTAAGCTAACAGATTATTATGGAAATGCAATTCGACAGAATAAAAACAATTTACATGAAATGCGTAAAGCTATCTGGGCTGCATATTTTCATACTCGTTCAACGGATGCCGAGCCTCTACATTCATTTTGCCCTACTGGAAGTGAATCTTGGTGCAAATATAATAAAGCAGTTGCTTGTGGTACCATTAAAACATTTAAATACAAGAACACAGTCCCGACTAGTGTAATGGATACTATAAAACCAATTTTTAATGACTTATCGCAGCCAAAACTTCTGTCTAGGTGCTTAGGAGGTAAGACCCAGAACAACAATGAATCGATAAATTCTTTAATATGGAAATTATGTCCAAAAACACAAGGAGTAGGTAAAAGGATTGTGGAAATTGCTACAAATGAAGCAGTTATTTTGTTTAATGATGGCAATCAAGGAAAAATGAATGTAATGCAAGAATTTGGCTTGACAGTTGGTGCACATGCTCGAGGATGTTTGAAACAGTTAGACGACCAAAGAATTGCAACTTCTAATTTACGCTTTCTTCAAAACACAAAAGAAGCAAGAAAAAGTAAGCGAATGAAAGAAATTGCTCAGAAAGATAAATTTCTCTTGGAGGAAGGTGAAATTTACAGTGCCGGTGCTTTTTAAATGTGTTAAGTTTTGTGAAAATCTTTGAGCAAAGTTTTTTTCCATCTGTTATCCCATGCGATGATAGTTATCAAAGTATATGTATGTAAATTAGTGTTCAAATTTCTAAAATGTTTATTTATGTCATGCAATAGAAAACATCAGAATGAATTTATAGATTTTTGTTTCACAAGTCTTCTAAAAAGTTTATCAACCTAATAATCTAAGTAAACAGATGATGTAGTATTGTTCTTGTAAAGGTAAATTTATTTTTATTTCTACTTTTATTTTTCTTGATTTAGTACACAATATTTATTTTTTAATATTTATTAAATTCATGTGTATAAATAAGATAAGTAAATAATTATATAAATTACTGCAATACTTAAAAATAATGTTTCATAATAAGTTCCTAAGTCAATCTTTTCTTTCAATTGAATTTTCACAAAAATAATTTTCGTTTTTACGCACATGGATTCAATAGCGCACATGATTTCTCCGAAACTGTTGGCTAAAATTTTATAAAAAATTAACAGCTCATACAAAACATTCAAATGTTGAAAATGACGAATTGTTATCAGTGTCATGTAAGAATTTATTAAATAATGAATGGTTATTTAGAAAAATGATATAAGGAAAAAAAATTTTCGTTTTTTCGTTTACGATTCAATAGCGCGCATGATTTCTCCGAAATGGTTGTCTAAAATTTTATAAAAAATTAACAGCTCTTACAAAACATTCAAATGTTGAAAATGACGAAGTATTATCAGTGTCATGTAAGGATTTATTAAATAATGAATGGTTATTTAGAAGAATGATATGAGGAAAAAATTTTTCGTTTTTATGTTTACGATTCAATAGCGCGCATGATTTCTTTGAAATTGTTGGCTAAAATTTTATAAAAAATTAACAGCTCATACAAAACATTCAAATGTTGAAAATGACGAATTGTTATCAGTGTCATGTAAGGATTTATTAAATAATGAATGGTTATTTAGAAGAATGATATGAGGAAAAATTATTTTCGTTTTTACGTTTACGATTCAATAGCGCGCATGATTTCTCCGAAATGGTTGTCTAAAATTTTATAAAAAATTAACAGCTCTTACAAAACATTCAAATGTTGAAAATGACGAAGTATTATCAGTGTCATGTAAGGATTTATTAAATAATGAATGGTTATTCAGAAGAATGATATGAGGAAAATTTTTTTTCGTTTTTCCGTTTACGATTCAATAGCGCGCATGATTTCTTTGAAATTGTTGGCTAAAATTTTATAAAAAATTAACAGCTCATACAAAACATTCAAATGTTGAAAATGACGAATTGTTATCAGTGTCATGTAAGGATTTATTAGATAATGAATGGTTATTTAGAAGAACGATATGATGAAAAATTATTTTCGTTTTTACGTTTACGATTCAACTGCGCGCATGATTTCTCCGAAATGGTTGTCTAAAATGTCATAAAAAATTAACATCTCTTACATAGCATATAAATGTTGAAAATGATGAAGTATTACCAGTTTCATGTAAAAATTTTGTAAATAATGAATAAATATATAGAAAAATGTTGTATCAGTATATGTTATTTGTGTATTTATATTCATTTTGCATGTTTTATAGCACACTATTTACTATTTTTTTATAATGAAACTTATTGAATTTATGTTTTTATATAAATAGGTAAGTAAATAAATATATGTATACTTAAATATCTAAAGATATTTTGCATAATATGTTTTAAAAAGAAATTTTATCTTTAAATTGGATTTTCTCAAAATGCTATTTTTTCAACTTGCGCGCATGATTGCTCGAAAATGGTTGGGTAGAATTTGATGAAATTTTTACAGAAGTTACATAACATATAAATGCTTAAAATGACGAACTACTATCACTTTTGTGTATGAATTTTTTAAGTTATGAATTATTATTTACAAAAAAAAGTGCTAAATTTTGTTATTTTTCATATTTTTATGTATTTTTTATACAAAGACAGAATCTAAAGTAACTAGGGTTCGTCATTTTGATTATTGACTATTTTTCTTTATATATAAAGTGATTTTAGGTCTTTATGATATTTTTTATGCATGTCAAGCTGCGCGCAAGACTATGTATGATTTTTCTTCGAGAAAAAAAGACCTTTTGTAATTTTTTAATTTAATTTTATGGTGAAGGTATAAAAATATTCCATGACCTGTAACAGTTACAGGAAGATTATTTAAATATGTGTTAAAAATTTGAAGTTCTTAAAAGCGATAGATTTAAAGATATTGAGATCAATACTGTATGCAAATTTTGCTTCTATTTTAATCGATCAAAGGTACCTGACCCCTATCAGTTGCAAATCATTTGAAATAGCGTAATCTCATTAAAATACTCTGTAAAAGATTTTTCTCTCATACATTATAATGTAATGGAATTCTTTAGTGTGCCCTTAAAAACGAATTATTAATTCCATATACTTCATATACAATGCCTTGTTAGCCCTAAATAACGTTTATGAATTGTTTGAAAATACAAGTATATTTAGGGGAGTCAGAGCATAGACTGGCGACAGACAGACGGACAGATAAATCGAATACACAAACGCTTTTCAAATTTGCTAAAAAGTGTTAAAAAGACTAATTTGGCAGATTTTTTTTCTCATATATATATTGTGAAAATGAAGCTTGGAAGATACTCCAACACTACTAATAAACAGCAATGATAGTTTTTTCTTAACAACTTTTTTTATGAAATTTAACTTTCCAAATTATTCCTAAATAGTAATCAATTAAAGATTGTGGGATAAATCACGCATAAGGAAGTTAAGTGTATCGTGTCAGATTTGTTTAACATTGTGTAAAATTTTGTAAGCTTGCTAGTAAATAACACTCAAGTTCTTCTCGCAAAAATCATTTAACCATTTCCAATTGAAAAAAGTTAGTCTGAGAGTTTTAATCACATTTCACTGATTGTTCTCCGATGCTCTCATTCGGGTATCCTTGAAGGGTGCAGAAGGAAGAAAAGAACGAGGAAAATCTTCTTTTCCAAAGTTCGAAAATTGAATTCTTTTCTAAAAGTTACGGGACCTTTCCTTTTGAATGGCGAAATCGAAAACTCGATAAACGAAGATTTCATAAATCACCTCCAAGTTCTCATTTCCTGCGTCTGTGTGGACTGGTAACTTTCTCACTCGGGAAATGAGAATTTGAAAATCATTATTTTTTTTATTGCTCTTGAAATATTATGAATGAATACGCTTATAGGGTGTGATTGTAATCTTACAAAAATATGTTTTATTTCCTCTGGATCTTAGGACGCATAATAAGGAGGTATGGTTACCCATAACTGTTTACACATGTTTAAATAAATAATTCCTTAGAACTGCACTGTAAAAAAAATTCAAGAGGTTACTAAAAAATTTTCTAGTAAATTTGTATTCCACAGAATTTTTTAGTAACCATTACAAACGTATTTTTGCAAGTGAAACAAACATTTTTTTGTAAACTGAACAAAAGAATTTTTTATATAACTAACTTAAAACTTTTTAGTATGAGCCACCAAGCAAATTTTAGTAATAGCTCCAAAATTATTTTTAGTAACCATTACTAAATGGTTACTGCCGACTAGAGATGTAAATTTTCCGGAAAAATAAAAGTGGCGGAAAAAAAAACGGTTTTTTACCGGTTTTTTTCGGAAAAAAACGGAAAAATTGGAAGAATTGATTTTTCATGACTGTTTCTCGCAAATAAATTATATTTTCTTAGAGAATATTAAATAATAAACATTTTTTCCCATTTATATGTATTAAATGAAAATTATTTTCACTTTATATTACAAAATAAAAAGAAAGTAGTAAAGCCTGCTTTTAAAAGTTTAGTTTTTTTTTTTCAACAGCCTAAGAATTTTTATTAAATGCTATTGTTTGTTATATCATATCTCTGTTGAAATGATTTTTCAGTTACATGTTTAACTACCAATTGACCTAATGTAAAAACCTGTGCCAATATGTCTGCAGTTTGGAATGAAATAAATTATGCATTCCATTTACATAAGTATAGTTTTTAAGTAAATTATACTAGTTTAAACAAATTATTGCACTTTTGTCATTATTATGAATATCAGTATTCAAAAATACCATCGTTTGTTTAAAAAATGTATATTTTTATATTATTACTTTTTTTTCTTAGAATTATAATTTTATTTCTTTTATAAAATATGTTTAATTTTGGTATAGCTTTTCAATCTCAACTCAAAAAAGTTTTGATTTAGTTTTATAATCTAAATTCAAACAAAACTAAGTTTTACTTTGGCTTACTCAGGTCTGCAACTAAAAAATAGCATAGGATTTATTGACTGTTAGATTTTTACTCACTGAAACCAAATATATATATATGTATGTATGTATGTATTTAAGTTTAATTAAATGTAATTTTTTTTCTTTTTACCCTGAAATCTGGTATTCTATTCTTGAATAAGAAACCATATTCAATAATGTTTCCACATGGTAATTTTATATTTCTAAGAGTGGAACTCAAAAGTTATGAAAACAGAACACTACAAATAGAAAATGCTCACTATTTGAG